>JAWZYV010011922.1:0-283005 GCA_038373885.1 Cheiracanthium punctorium | reverse complement strand
GCCTTTAGGCAGGTACACCTTCTCCTTGACATCAGCCGAAGGTTTGACAAACTCAGAGACCCGTGACCCTGAGGATGTGCGCAAGCAGTAGGTGTGCTGCATATGCATTTGCAATAGAGAAGCCAGCAGAATAGATGCAAATGAGTGTCACAGAGAAAGATAAAAGGCCTGGTGAGTTTTGCCTGCCACTAGTCAGTTTTTCTCAGTTGCTGCACTGACAGCACTCAAAATAACCAGCATATTGCCCATTGCCATTTGTCCTGGAAGCTGTGGACATTTGAGACTCTACTGATGTTGTTCATTGCCTACAACCAGAGGAGTAGCTGAATTATGGGAAGTCCTCCTGCTGCAGACCGCTTGTGCTTAAGATTCCAGTTAAACTGCAGATCGTCCAACCACTATCGTCCACTACTTACTTGCCACTGATCGTCCAACCAGTGAAGGATTAGGAAGCTGCTCTCATCACTACAAGATCTTCTAGGTGACTTGCGGAATGTGGATCTCTGCCTCTTAGTTCTGTATGCTGATGCCCAAGCTGTCTGCCATCAATCATACTAACCTTCTAGTTAACAAGTTTATGAACTTTTCCTCATTTAGTAGTTTTAGTTACTTAGTTAATAAAGAATTTGTGTTAACATCGAATTCAATTACTGAAGAGAAAAGCATGTACCTTCAATGTCAAGCACAAAACAGTTATACTGCATATTTTACAAAATACCATTGAAAGCTGAACTAAATGTAAATGACATAATCTGAGTTTTGGTATAAGAATTGTATTGTATATAGCATCTTCACTGGATGCAGCCATTTAAAATGTTTGGAAAATCACTACCTGAAATTGGACAGAATGTTCTTTAAAGTTGTGCAAGCTTTAGCTATGAAAATTTAAAAAACTAAAAATAACTACCGTAATTTATGGAAGAAACGCCGCACCCACGATTATGCAGCTAAAAAGTAAGAAAATTGTTGTAAACGCCGCACTCGCGGTGAACATAATTAGCGAGAAAAACGTAAATTCTACATTGATCCTTTATAAATGAAAAGGCCAATTTAATTAAAAATAAATTGAGATTTCATTAATTAATAAATATAATTTAAACATATTTAAAAAAAAGATTAAACTTTTTACATACCTTGCCAATGTATCCAAACCCAAATTATATTAAACAAAGCATGCACATGGGGGGGGGGCTTAAAACATCACTTTATTTTTTAGAATAGGGACCTGAACTTTTACATTTATGTGGAAACCTTGTTTTGATCTGAGGAGACATTAGTTGGCATATTTAGCCATCCAGAGCGTGGGACGCGGACCCATCTCCTTGTGGCGCTCTAAATTTTTTTTAAGTGTTTGGCATCCACTATGGCACGCTTTTTATAAGTGAGTCACATCCACTAGGCACGCTTTTTTAAAGTGGGTCGCATCCACTTAAAATTTAAAACTATTCAAAGCCTTCGAATCGGCTGGTTTCTCTGTCCGAATTAAACAACTGTAATATTTCTTCATCTAATTCGGCATCATCATCTTGGTCGCTGTAAAGCTCATCACTACTGATGATCTCGGCCTTCGCAAATCCTGATTTTATGATTTCTGCAGTCACCTCTTTCCATGCCTCGGAAACCCATCATGCTACTTCTTCATACGAAGCTCTTTTAAGATTACCAGCTTTGGTGAATGAGTGATCATCGCTAGCCATCCACTTCTCCCAATGCTTACGTACATGGCTTTTGAAGACCTTGTTTACACTTACTTCCAGAGGCTGAAGGATCTTAGTCAGCCCCCCTGGAATTACTGCTAGCGAAGCACCAGCACTTTTCGCCGCTTTCTTTACTGATTCAAGCAAGTGCGCTCTCATTGAATCCATGATCAGGATCCCATTTGGCTGGAAAAAAACCTCCTTTCCGCTTATTAAAACATCTTTTGGGAAATTCTCCCGAGGCATAGTCTTCCATTTAAAAACTATTACAGGCTTTAACTTCTCCCTATTAGCAGCACATGCGAGAACACAAGTGAATGATGATGTCTTCTCATGACCAGTAGTCAAAATGGAGATTGTTTTGTCTCCGGTCTTGTTTACTGTACGGTTGGGCGGACAGTCGAAAGTGAGGGGTACCTAATCCATGTTAATTATTTGTGACTCATTCACTTTCTTCTCTGTTATAAAACTCCTTACAAAATCCAGAAAACATTTCTGGGCTTCCCAATCATCGGGAAGTTTCTGGCCGACAGTTGTTTTGCTGTGCACAGATAGGTTCTTTCGTGTCATGAACCTATGGCACCAGTTTGGATTGCCTTTGAAGTCAGCAATTCCCATACTAGGGGCAATCTTGCGAGCTTGTAAACGAATGTTGACTGTTGAAATGGGAAGCCCTTTTTCCCTCTGTTCTTCAACCCATCGAAATAACACTGCTTCAAGTTCAGGCCAGCACACAACACCACTTCTTCTAGCCCGCTTTGCTTTCAGCATGTTTTTCAAATCGTCCTTTTCCGACCGCCATCGCCGAATACATCGTTCGTCCCCTCCTAATTCCCGTGCTGTTGCACGATTTCTGACAACTTCAGCTCTTTCCACTGCTTGCAGCTTAAAAGCAGCAGTATAGCTTGAATGTCGCTTTGGAGCCATGTGCAAAAGAAATAAATATTAAACAAGAAAAAATTGTAGCGCTATCAAACAAAAGTCGACAAGCGAGTTGCAACATGAAACACATGAGAAAGAAAAAGCAAAGTATATATATATATATATCACCCACGCAGTTAACTTCCACTTTCATACAGAGTTGAGTTGGAATGCCACGCAGCATCGTATTCTGCATGCAAAACCTGCTAGGCTGCTGTGAATATTGACGTCATTATGGGATGCATGGGGCAGTATGAATCATGGAACGAATCCAGCTGGAGTACTGAAGATTGAATGGTGCCTCCATCTGCTGTCGTAATTCATAAACATTTACCGATTTTATTACTTTTACAGAAATTTTTAATAGTAAACAAGCAAATTATGTTAAAAAAAAAAATTTGGTAAATGCCGCACTGAAACATTTTAAAGTTTTAAACACGTAAATGCCGCGGCATTTCTTCCATAAATTACGGTACCATATTTTATGAAAGAAACAGCCTACTCCTGATAATGAGCTAAATCAACTAGAAAATCATTGTAAACACCATATTTAAAGGTTTGCGCAACCATGCTGTTGCTGCCAGGTGTTATCCACTCCTCGCTGGAATGCTCAGTCTCTGTGATGAAAAAAATTAATTTCTTATACCAATCTAACTTGAATTTTCAAATTGCAAATAATTATTCTTAAAGTAAGAAATGGTATGCAGGCTTCTAAAGAAATAAATATTTCATCTTTTGTTCAATAAAAAGTTGAAAATTTACTGATAGATAAAAATAAATATTAATTGACTATTTATTCAAAATAATTCGGTCGAAAGGAATCATTTTTCATATCATAAATGATTGAATATATTTACACTTTTAGGGAGTGGATGCTTGTTACATATAATGAGTTTTAAAATATTTGAACAATGTGATATAAAAAGGGTTTTCTGTGACTGTTGACTTCATTCTTGAAAGCTCTCTTTCATAGGTTTTATGCTGTCCCCAAATTACAAGTGTAATAATAGGGTCCTACTGTGCTTCTTGCATTACCAGAACCCCAAATTTGTCACCTTGATAAATTTTTCACTCTAGAAAAGATACAACTGAAATACTTAATGCAGTCATAAAGTAAGTTACACTTGCTTCTTCACAGATTGCAACATTTTGAAGCTTAAGTGGAGCTTGCACTGACTCTAATTTAGTCCCACAGCTTCAAACAGCAATTTGTTTTGAATAGTGGTAATCGTTGCTTCATGGTGCAAGTAAAAAATGTCAGCTGAGTATGGAAAACATTACGTTTTTTATGCACAAAACGTTTCCCTCATTAATGAGTGAAGCCATGGCTTCTACTTTTTTTTTTTTTTTTTTTTGACTGAGATGGAGTTACCTGTACTGAGTTGATGCAGAAAGACACAACCCCTATTCTGAGTTACAGTCATAAACACTTAGAGGTTTGTGTGCAGTTGTGAAAGACAAGAAACATGGAAATTCAAGCAAAAGCATCAGACCTCACAATACTTGCAGAATGCAGTATTTGCTTTGCACTTTTGGATGAATGGTCTGGCAGCATGCACTGTGCAGTCCTCATTTGGCATCTTGTTTTTTTCGTGTGTTCAGCAAGCTTTAAGAATCTATACTTTTAAAATCTGTGCACATGGTCTGTAGCATCATCTCCTCCGAAACGACTGGGGGTTGAGTTTCGATCGAGGTGTCCACGGATTCAAAAAATTCTGCGGAAGATCTTCCGCTAATTTAAATTTCAAAATTTGAATTAGTTTAGGAGATATTGATAAAAAAACCCTGTCAAAAACATTAATTTTTGTTCTGCATAATTCTGCAATTGTAACCCCTGTAGTCAAAAAGTGAAAAATAAGCTTCATGGTTGCCATGGCTGGTGATTTTGCCGAATAAATGATTTAGATTCTTGAAGTAATAATGACTTTTTTTCTGTTAGTTAATATTCATAAGGTTATTTTTAAACTAAAATAATGTGTGCATGCCAAATCAAAGCAGGAAAGAAATGTTTTATACCCAAAGGAAAAAGGATTTGGAAATTTCGGAGACTAAAGTGTATAACTTTTTAATTTGGCAAAAAATAAAATGGCTTATATGCTGATTTTCAGGGCCGCGCCTCGCATGTGTGCGTGTTGTCACTTACGTGACAATTCTAATACACTTCTTGTACTTTTAGCAGCGTGCAGTGTTGCAGAGTGATAAGCAATAGAAAACAAAAGTTCAAAAACAAATTCATTTATTTACTTGTTTCCAGAATGTTACATTGCTTAAAGTAACTCAGCACAAAATATCAAAATTAAAAACAGCAGGGCAGTTTAAAAAAATTTTCTCCTTACTGGACTATTAAAAACATTGTGTAAACATTAAAAATTAGCTTAGTAACAACTTTTATAGTCACCGGTTTCACATTACACGTTAAGTAACTCCTCTTACGGCACAAGCAAAAACAAGCTAACCCAGCTCAGCAGCAGCGTAGGACATCGCCGAAGCAGCCGTATTTATACAGGAATTGCCGGAAGCACGGAGCAGAGAAGCTTCCGTAAAGGTCCGCGATTCGCCGGAACGGGGCGAGAGGATACAGCGATCGTCCGAGGAGCGCCGCCTAGCGGCGAAGGGTAGAAACTTCATTTCGGACGAAAATCTCGGCCGAGAAGGTTGTGTTTTGAACACACGCAACGATTGCATAATTGCTAAGATCAATTGCGTAATAGCTTAAACGTGGACAAAATGTAGTTACATTTTTAAGAAAGAAAAAAAAAGGTAAGCAAATATTTCAGGAGGTCTTTATAAGGGGCAGGAATTTATTTAACTTTGAGTTTTGTCCTAACAATGCCCCCCCCCCCCCTCCTGTCACTTATAAAGTTCAGATTCTAGATAAAAAAAAGTATCTTAAATTTAGAGGAAATTCTGCCCTGACTTCACTTATACAAGAAAAGATTATTCATAAGCATTAACAATTATCAAACATTTTTTTCAAAGATATTGAAATAACAAAAGAAAACGATGTTACAAATAACTACACTGTTGTTCCTTCACAGTTGGAGTTCACAATTGAACTCATTCTCTTATTTCACACAATAACGTACCTGAAAGCGAAACCAGTTTTTTTTTTTTTTTTTTCATTAAAGTTCATTTCTATTACCATTCGTTACCTTGCCACACTAAATAGCGCGACTACACTTTTACAAAAATTTCGTTATGCAAATTAACATGAATACACTTGAGATCCTTTCATGCATTTTCACACATACATGGGCCCATGATTCCACACTACATTCAGTCCTCAATTCAAAAAAAATTTACTTGCTGTACAGCCCAAAACCATTTGTATAAACATTAATGCGAGCACTTTTAAATTTCAAAAATATAAACACTGTTGCTACTTAAATTTATGAAACACTATATAAACAGATGCTTTAGTAATTTTAACTTTTGAATAGTATAAACACAGATTCTATTACAATTTTTAGGTACGTTTTTAAAAGAGAATTCTAATACAAGTTAAAAAAAATACCTTTCAATGTAGTCAACATCAGGGATAACAATTTTTATGCTAAAAGAATACATATTTTCTAAAAAACACCTTAAATAAAAATATTGCACTGAAAAGTTTTCAGGTCATTTTTGGTGAGAGGTTTGGTAAAGGGATCTGCTAGATTGTCTTTACATTTTACATATTTAATTTCAAATACTTCCTTAAAGTATAAGTCTCTTATGAAAAATAACTTCACGTCGATATGCTTTGTTCTATGATTTTCTATGGGAGATTTTACAAAATCTATAGTGGCAATGTTATCCACATAAAGCAAAGATTGTTGTTTTTGACTAATTAAAATTTTGCGCTCGTAGCATTCTCCCAAAATTCTATCGAACCATAGGAGTTCCTTAGAAGCTTCAGTCTTCGAGATAAACTCCGATTCCATGGTCAATAGACTGACATTTTTATGTTTAAAAGTTCTCCACATAACTGGAGACTTGTCTAGAAAAATAAGTTGTCCCCTCCATTGACGTCCTATCATCGCGATTTGCGGCGAAATCGGCATCTGTATATGCTATGAGCCGAGCATTTTTACATTTTAAAGTTAATTTTAAGTGTTTTGTTGAACTGACATACCCTAAAAGCTTAAGTAAACAGTGTGCGAATCCGGGATTGCTTTGAAATTGACTGAATATATTAGTAGCGTAGGCAATATCCGGTCTAGTACTGTTTGCTAAAAATGAAAGACAACCTAATAAGCTGCGATAAGGAAAATGCTTCATTTCGTCGATTTCACTTTGGGATTGAGGTGATTGCGTTTTAGAGTGCACGGATCCTTTAACGATAGGTAACGAGGAAATTGGGAAGTTAAATTTCTGAAACCTTGTACACATCTCCTCAATGTATGCTATTTGGTGGATTCTTAGCAACTCCCTCTCCCCTTCAAATTCGACGCCTAGTAGCTTTTTAGTTTTCCCTACACTCTAAAAAGTGTGCCTCTGATTTAAGAGGCACATTTTGTTCATTTGTGCCTCTGAAGTTTGAGAGGCACCTTTGACATTGAGAGGCACAATGTGCCTCTGAAAAATGAGAGGCACCTTTGACATTGAGAGGCACAATGTGCCTCTGAAAAATGAGAGGCACCTTTGACATTGAGAGGCACAATGAGCCTCTGAAACTTGAGAGGCACAAGAGGTGTCTGAAATTAAGAGGCACAAGAGGTGCCTTTAAACTTAGATTCAAGTGCCTCTCATACACTTGCCAATCTAGGTTTACCCCAAATCTCATCAGGGACAATATTTTTATGCAGGCTTATATTATTAATAATATATTGTAATTAATAAGTGATTAAAATAAGAATTCATATGATTATTTAAATATTTTATCAACTTAAATCTTTACCACTTCCTCAAACACATTTCAAAAATTCTATTTTATCCAATGCTGGACCATGTTTAGAATTGCTTCCCCCAAAATATAACTGTAAGCAATAGTAATACAGTTCAACAAAATAAATTACATGTATACAAAATAAAAGCTTTTTGTTAAATTACATTTATTTTCTTAACTACATTTAGATAATTTTATTGTTCATTGGTTATTCTGACTAAGAAAAAAACTACATTATATAACTTTGTATTTCACTTCTAATAAGATGAGTTATTAATTTAAAATATACAATTTCTTTTCTTAAATTAACATTTTTATAAATTTTATGGAGAAAGAGAAGTTAACAGCTTTTTCTAATACTTGAGTATTTATTTTGCAGCCAGTCATGAAAATGATTTCCTACTAAAGCTATATTTTTTAATTAATCATTTTCGTCTGTGGATTTACAGTAGTGAATAACACTCTTACTCACCTATGGCTAAATTAAAAGCTCCAAAATCAGTTTGAAGACACTTTTAACATCAGAATTCTCTGTTTTTTATGATTTTTTTTAATAATCTGTCTCGTAATCCTCTCACACGAAACCCTTTTTAAGCAATTTTTCTTTACTTAGAATAAGCATTATAACTACAAAATTTCAATTAAAATGCCTGTTATTGCTCATTAAGGGGGCTAAAAACATTCAAAACCTATGTTTAGTGAATCATAAAAAATTTAATAAAAAACAGAATTCGACTGAAATAGAAAATATTAAAAATCCAAAATATAAGCCCTTTTTTGGAGTAAAAATTAATGATAGATTTAATTTTAAAAATCCTTTTTATTCATTTATCTTCACAAAAATAAGTTCTCAATAATTTATTCAAATCAAATTTTCTGATAATCTAATAATGAAAAAAGTATAATTTTATGTAAATGTTATATATTTTTTAGATTCATTGAAAAAATGAAGAGAAATACAATGACTATTTGAGTAAACAAAACTATAAAGTAATTAAAAAGAGGTGAAAATCCCAATCTTCCTTAAAGCTAGAAAATCAGAGCATTTTGAATTTTTATGAATATCAAAATTTAAAAAAGTAATAGAACCTTCAGCAAATTTTTGTTCCATATAAAGAATTTTTATTTTCATGCTTTTTTAAGAAGTACATTTATGTAGTTCAATTCAGCATAACTACCTTGCATTTGACGACATGATCCTTATAACATCAATAAATTGCTCGTTATAATATGCAATCTCAAAATTAAAATGGGGTACCATAAATGTGTAGTCCTTCTGATGTTGTGATCAAGGTGTTCTGTACAAAATGGAATTTTTCAGCTTTAAAGTCTTGTCATTCTTTCCCTGAGATTTGAAATTCGAAAAAATCTTATAAATAAAATCTAACTGATCCATAAATTTGCTTGGTTTGAATTTGATGTAAAAGATCATTGTTTATTTTTTGGCACCAAATTTGAGCTTTTTACTTTTTCAAAAGTATCTACATGCAAAAAATCACTAAAGAAAAAGAATTAGCCTTAATTTTCAAATTTGATGCTAAACACTCAGTAGAATTTATTAAAAAAAAAATAAAAACAAGACAATAAATACAAACATATCTGATTTTTTTAAATACTATTTATTAAATCATGTTACAATTTTCGTCATTTGCTTTAAAACATTTGACAAGAACGGTCTGGGAAATTTTTTTTAGCTATAATATTCTGGATTAAACCTAAAAATTGTCCATATGCATATGGGAAATTTAAGTCCATTACATAGTATACACCCAACAGCAGGATGGCAGCTCTTTCAACAGTGCTCGTTTCATTTAAATACACTGTCTACCAATAAGTATTTGGACACCTGTGATAGAAAAGAAAAACTAACTTTATTCAAAATCAATAGTTGGTAAAGCCTCCACGAGAAGCAATTACAGTGTGAACCCTCCGGGGCATACTTTCCACAAGTCTTTGTATTACAGCTAGTGGTATTGTCTTCCACTCGGCTTGGAGTAGACATAGAAGTTCATTCACCGATTTTGGACGGGTAGTGAACCCTTTAATTCGGCGATCCAACTCGTCCCAGAGGTTCTCGATAGGGTTCAGGTCAGGGCTCTGGGCAGGCCAGTCGATTCGATGAACTCCATTGGCACCCTACCAAGCCTTGGTTAACCTCAAAACATGACAACTGGCATTGTCGTCCTGAAAGTAACAGGGGTCCAACCCGTAAAACTGCCACAATGTAGGAAGCACATTGTCATCCAAAATAGTGCAGTAGGCATCGGTGTTGAGCTTACCATGAATAGGGACCAAGGGTCCCAGTCCATACCAGGAGAAACACCCCCAGACCATAATTCCATCTCCGCCGAACTTGACTGTTGACACAATGCATTCTGGCAGGAGATGTTCTCCAGGCAGACGCCAGACCCAGACCCTGCCATCCGAACGGTAAAGGGTGAACCTTGATTCGTCGCTAAAAAGAACCTGTTTCCACTGATAAAACCTGCCTGCCAGCTGTTAAGTATTTCTTCATGCCAAAAAATATACTTGGGCCAGGCCTTTGCATGTCAGGGCTATAATCTTATAAATAAAAATGAAATTCTGTTTGTTTGTTTGTTTGTTTATTTGTTTGTTTGTTTGTGGATTTGATTCGTATGCAAATCCACAAAAATGGACCTATCGGCCTGAAATTTAGCACAGATGTGTAAAATAATATAGAATAAACCACTGTCCACTTTAAAACTTTGAAAGTCCACCCGTTCCCAGAATTTAAGAGATTTTTTATGCTCTTCACGCAAAAATCTTTCCGTAATTGTAACCCCTGTAGTGAAAAATGTGTGAAATAAGGATCGTGGTTGCCATGTGCGGCGATTTTGCCGAATAAAATGTCGTTCGTATACAAATCCACAAAAATAGACCTATCGGCCTGAAATTTAGCACAGATATGTAAAATAATATAGAATAAATTGTAGTCCACTTTAAAACTTTGAAAGTCCACCCGTTCCCGGAATTTAAGAGATTTTTTATGCTCTTCACGCAAAAATCTTTCCGTAATTGTAACCCCTGTAGTGAAAAATGTGTGAAATAAGGATCGTGGTTGCCATGTGCGGCGATTTTGCCGAATAAAATGTCGTTCGTATACAAATCCACAAAAATAGACCTATCGGCCTGAAATTTAGCACAGATATGTAAAATAATATAGAATAAATTGTAGTCCACTTTAAAACTTTGAAAGTCCACCCGTTCCCGGAATTTAAGAGATTTTTTATGCTCTTCACGCAAAAAGCTTTCCGTAATTGTAACCCCTGTAGTGAAAAAAGTGTAAAATAAGGATCGTGGTTGCCATGTGTGGCGATTTTGTCGAATAAAATGTTTTAAATTCTCAAAGTAAAAATAAAAGAATAATAATGATTTTTTTTGTTAGTTTATATTCGTAAGGTTATTTTTTTTTAAATTATAATATCGTGTGCATGGGAAATCAGAGCAGGAATGTAATGCTTTACACGCAAAACAATAAGAATTGAAGATTTCCGAGGCTAATGTGTAAATTTTTTTAGTTTGGCGAAAAAATAAAATGGCTGAAATATGGATTTTGAGTAAGTGAGTTCTAGCGGTTTGCCCAGTTTTCGGCTTGGCGCAATTTATTGAGAGCTTAAGGAAATAGATTTTTGAAAACAAGTGCAAAGGTTTTATTAGAATACAGCGTTAAATTTTAATGATCCGTGAAGAAATAATGCAGTTATTAAGGGATTTCAAGCGATCTAACTTCAGAATTCTCGCCAATTAAGTACATTGATTTAAGTTGGGGAAATTCCGCCAAATTTCAGAAAATTGAAATCTTCTCATTTAGTACATCGGAGTAACGATAAATAAAACACATTATAGTTGATCATTAAAAAAAAATCGGCTGTATTAAGGGATTCCAATTTTAAAATAAATGCGTGCTACTCTTTGGCGGTCGAACCATTTCCCATATTGATTGCTGCTAAGTCAATGCTTCGAATGATTCCCTGAAAAAACTCTTGCAAAATGGCGTATGTTGGCACTTTGGCGAGGCTTAGATTTAAAACTGGATTTTATTTGAGACTGGTATATATAATAACACTGGTTATAGATAAAAATGAATGTTGGTATGTGTTTATGAGGTTGAAAAACTCCAGCACCGTTGCACGATGAAATTTGGTTCTCATAAGTCTTTCATCATGGAGAAGGTTTTTATGCTATCCGTTTTCCTTAACTTGCCACTTGGTGCCGCAACACAACGTTGAATTCTATTCCGTTTAGCCGTTTGCTATGCGAATATCGTCCAACCGATTTCGATGAAATTTGGTACACGCGAATATTAGAACACGGAGAATATTTTTCACTATCCATTTTGCTGTAACTTGCCGCTAAATGGCGCTGCAAAGCATCAACTTCTATACCGTTCGACTGACCAGCATAAAATTTTTTATACTTTCACATTTGAGCACGAAGAATATATTCTAACTGCGTTCCTTTTGATGTTACTCACCACTAGATGACACTATTATTTGCAATGCATTATTATTTTAACTCGCCACTAGATGACGCTGCAGCAGGCCAAATTCTTGACCATTCAAACGGTCGCTATGAAAATCAGTATACATAGCTATTTGAACAATGAGAATATTTTGGCGTTATCCATTTTGCTATAACTCGCCAGTTGACGGCGCTGTAGCAAATCATTACTTTATTGAACCACTAGATGGCCCTGCAGTGTATCACTTCTTGACTGTGCAAATAATCGCTATGAAAATAGGTATACATAGATATTTGAACACGGGGAAGTGTTTGGCGCTATCCATTTTCCTATAACTTGCCACTAGATGTCGCGTCAACACATGAACTTCAGGACTGTCCAGCCGACAGTCATGAAAATTCGTATACATCGATATCTGAATGCGAAAAATATTTTCGCCGTATCCGTTTTGCTAAAACTCGCCACTAGATTGCGCTACGCCGCATGGCCTTCTGCACCGTACAAACGATTGCCTTGCAATTCGGTATGCATGATTATTGGACACAATATAACTTGATATCCACTTTGCTATATCTGTTTATTACAATGAATAGTAATCACCACAAGTCGTAATATCAAAAAGTCCATTCATTCCCGTGCGAAGAACGGGTACTTCAGCTAGTCATCATATAAGAAAGAAAAAGAATTAATATCATACTCAAAAAATCAGTAGATTTTTATGGATTTTGAGCAATCTGTTTACTTTTCCCTATGAATGGGGAACAATGGGAAATATTTTTCCCCTTCATGACTTCACATTTCCATTTAAAACAACCCCGTTCCTCAGTGCGTACTTTCTGAATTGGAAAGTAAAAAATGATAGATTTTGAGTGAGTCATTCTTTTTTTTTTTTTTTTTTTTTTTTTTTCCGCAATTGTGGGGATTTTAAGAAAAATTATCTAAAAGCAAGAGATTTGTCAGAAAAATCAGAATATACTTTAAAAAGCATGTGTTTCCTGCCAAATTCAGTGGAGTTGGCAAGTCAATAATATTTTTCATAAACAAATCTCCACAATACAATTATATTTAATTTGCATGTGATGGTATTTTATCAAAATTTAATTTAACACATTGCCAAATTGAACACTGAAAAAGTATAAAATAAATTTAACTGAATAAGCATTTTATAAAAGAACTTTTTTAAGCAATAAATTCACTATGTCTAATAAACACTTTTATCCCAAAAACAGATGAAAGATATCATTGTAATTGCATTCCACACTGCCGTTTTTGGCTGCATCAGCTTTTCCATCTCTAATAAGGATGGCTCCACTGAAAATTCAGAGGACATTTTTTTTAGAGATTCTTCCAGTTTCTTCTCCATGTCCTTCATCTGGTATTCTAGTCTCAATTCAACTTTAGTTTGTAACTGAAGGATTTTACAATTAACTAGAATGTTTTATACTTTTTTAATTCATAGAACATTTTTTCCACTTTCTGTCATTATTAGTGTTTTAGAGTACTTTTGAGAAAATATGTTGTCAAGGAGAACAGTTCCTAGATTTCCACGTCTAGAAAAGGAAACCATATCTAATTAGATTGACAAATAAATATTTTTAGCACTCGGGTGCTATTTCTTTCAAGCACGGGATTTTGTCTACGCGGTGTGCCGTGGTCACTTTTCTGTTTGATTCATGTTTTCTGTAGAGTGATTTGATATTGCTAACGGAATATTTTGGTCGAACTGGATTCAATTTGGTCGAATGGATAGACAGTGGTTTCCAAAACAGAAAGCCATCTGGAGTTGCTAACGGAAACATGGACTATCCCTTCAGATGATTTTCAAATACCAGGATTCACTCTGGTCGAACGGATAGACAGTGGTTTGCAAAACAGAAAGCCATCTGGAGTTGTGATTTTTATAGAGGAAAACTTTATAAAAAGAAAATGAAACACTTTACCCGTGCCTACACGAGTCAGATCAATGGTGTTCAAATGATCATTGCGTATATTGAAGATATGAGATTTGCAGTAACATACACTAGTCCTCGAATTTCTTATGAAGATAAATTAGACACTATGTTCGAAACGTTGCTGAAGGAGGATGATTGTAAGACTGTTTTAGTAGGAGATTTTAACATAGAATTAAATTCCGATCAAGGATCTGATTTCATAACTGAAATGGGTACTTTAGATTTTCCAATAAGCACTCATCCAAAGCATTTGACTGCTAGGGGCCAAACAACAATGGATGCAATTTTGAGCAACAAAATTATGCGAACAGGAGTCTATATGAGCACTTACAGTTATTATTTTCCTCTATAAGGCAGAATTGATTGAATAGATTTTTTTTTAAATCTGAAATTCTTGTGTGGTGGAAAACAGTTGAATGCATATATAAAATCTGGAAGAATTTTAGATTTATTTTTAAAGGGGAAAGGAAATAGGCTGCATTGACAAATAGCCTAATGGTGTTTTTGGCGGTGGAGGGTAGAGATGAGTTCGGGCTCATTTTTTGAAGCCCGAGCCCGAGGACTTTTCATCCGAGCCCGTCCGAGCAATATTATTTAAGTTGGAGCCCGAGCCCGAAATTTCAGCTAAAGATTAAAAAAAAAATTCAATTACTTCATTGATAGAATACAATAAATTTTGCCGTTTGTGCAAATCAAAGACAAATATACTAGTTGCAAACTCCCAATGCACTTTCTAATTCTTTGTATCCATCTTTTATCAAAAAATGTAGGATCTCATGACTAACTAAGGAATATAAACAGCCATTCTAGAATACCCAAAGAGCTTCACGCACCTTCTAGGCGCCCTGGCCGCTATTTTTATTTGTTTATTTATTTATTTATCTTTTATAAGTACTTTTATTTTCCCTGTGAATCGCTTTTTAAAATCTGTTTCAAGCAGTATATTCAATAAAGGAGAATTTTTTCATGAGCCCGAGCCCGCCCACAATTGTGAATTTCAGAGCCCGAGGCCGGTTCGGGCCCGGGCTGAGCCCGTCTCATCTCTAGTGGAGGGGAGGGGGGAGGAGTAACAAAGCTGCTTCCTAAATTAATTTGGGGATAACTAAAAAGCCTTTAATAGTATAGGTCTGGAAATTAAAATGCTAAGCCATGTGTTTGCCTTCTAATTCGATGCAAAGTTCAGTCATAGTCATTATCTCCAGTGTCTTAGTTTGTTTTTCTGCAAAATTATTTGCCATAGGCAAAAAATCTGTTGCATTTTCTTCTTGAAGAGTTTGTGGAACTGACATTTTCTTAACTACCGACAACTGGCATTTGCTCGCATGCATTCTATAGGATCCCTTCAAATATAATTTTTTTTTACAATTTTCAAATTGCAAAAAATATTTTTCATTATGAAATTTGTTTACATGCCAATTAAATGCATTAAAACTTTGTGTTTCAAATGAGCAAAGACTACATTTATGGAGAATTTTTGAAGGATGTTGTAGTCTCACCTGAATGTCTTCATTAGGAGAAAAGCTATTTCTACACCTTCACTTGTACCAGGCTCATTAATTATTGTTGATTCAAAAAGTGGTGCAAACGGCCCAGCATCTTTACCTGGAATAAAAATATTTTAACATAGTAATAAAAAGCACACATATCATTTAATTAATATACATTTCATTATTGAGTGTTTATTTACAATATGCATATTAACCAAAATTTCCCCCCTTATATGCTTAAATTTTATATATGTAGAAAGAAACTCTAATAAGATTAATTAATAAAGAAAGAAAGAAAGAAAAAAATATGTTAAATTTAAAGGTAGTGGATTTTCAGAAAATTGTGAATATTTAAATTTTGTTTCTAACAGGGAGAGAAAAATCTCCTAAAAGTTACATGCTCAGTCGGGCTTGTAACCTAAAATAATACATGCCTGAACCAAAAATTTGAGTGCCTAAAAAATATTACTATATTTTACTGATCTAGAACACCAATATCGGGCATGTGGCTAAAAAAAAAAAAATACATGCCCGGCTGAAAATTTTACATGCCCCAGACATGTCGGGTAATAGATTTTTCTGGCCCTGGTTTCTAGGTATGAAATAAATCACGTGAGTTAGTGTAACAAACATAACTGGCACCCAGGGGACAACACCATTTTACCCCCCCCCCCTCCTCCATCAGAAAAATATACAGGAATATAATACATGGATTGCAGCATTTGGTGCTTTTTTATAAGTACTAACAACTATAGATCGCGAACAACCCACGAGTTGTGCAGTTTTGGAAATGCTTGTTCCAAGCCTTAGCTATAGGTAAAAATTAGGGTATTTGATTAATAGCCAGTGGCGAGTAACGTCCATTTTTTTAATGGCCACTTTTTTGAGTTAATCGCCACACACCAGCCAAATTTTTTTATTTATTTAAAATTTAAATCATTTATTTTATTATCATTAAAATCAATTTATCGTATTACATTTATTATAATTAAAATTAAATTGTATGAAAAAGTATTAATTTATAAAAATAAAAAACTTTTTATTATGAATTTGAGTCTGCAGTCTGAAAGAATCATTAAAAGAAATTAATGTCTCTTTGAAATTGTGCAGAATAATACATATCTAAATTAACTTTGTTTGTTTAATAAAATGCTATGAATAGATTTAGATTATATTTTTACTTTATTTTATATTGCTGAAAAAGATATGGCAGTGGGAGAATGGCGACTGAAGTGGCGCCCAATGGCAATCCTTTTTATCGCCACATGCGGGCGTTTAATCGCCACATGGCGAGTGGCGACCGCTAATTTTTACCTATAGCCTTAGCCATTACAATGTGCCCTCTATAAAAGTTATTTAGATCTGCAGCCTTTCCCATCACACAAAAATAAGCAAAAGAATGATTCTTCGTTCCTTTCCGTGATATGCTTCCCACAGTTCCTGGACGTGAAGCGCCCTCTACTGCGCTCATGATAGCTATACCGAGAGGACCGACGAATTTTGAACTGCCCGAAGGCTTAAATACTTGAAGCAGAAGTTGGAACAGTTGGACTCGCCCCGAGAGGAGGGGTTACAACTGGACCAGAGAGAGGGGGGAGGTTTGAAAGCCGGAATGGCTTACAAACCAGGAAGAGGGAGTGATCCCGCTTACCGGATCGGCTCCACAGAATTACTTGGCAAATTTAGAAAGGCTTCGTTGCTTAGCACGGTAATGAAGTACATTATCTTTTCTTGTGAGTTTTTAAGACTTTTTAAGTTGGTTAAAATAGACTGAAGTTTTTTAAGTAAATCACACAGTGAGGGAACTCCTAGTTCTTTTTCAATTTCTTGAGTTACTTTAGCGATCTCTTGCAAAATATTTTGCTGGGTGGGTTAAGGGGGGTGGTTTAATAACGGAAGCGTAAGTTCTTTTAATTGATTAGGTTGGGTTATTTGTGTTAATTGTGTAGGTAGTGGGTTATCTGGGAAGTTGGGGCATCCTTTATAATTAGCGGGGTGTTCTCCACCACAGTTTCCACATTTGGGTTTAATTAGCGAATTTTTAAGGGGGCAGACAGAACTTTCGTGGGGGTCGCCACAGCGGACGCACTTGGGGGTGGGGGGGGTGATCCCCCTATCCCTCTCTTTGGCTATGCCACTGCAGATGAGCTATTAATAGGCTAATTTAAAATACAATCAGAATATACTACAAGAGCAATTCGTTAAATAATGCTTGAATAAGCAACATGTTTAACCAATCAATCAACAATCATGATCACTGATTCTATTGATACATGATCTCCCAGTTGCAGAATTTTCTACATCAATCTGCAACGCAGATTTTAAAATACCAAAAGAGTCTGCAAGGTAATCGTTGAAAAATAGAAATTCATGTAAAAGATTAAGAAATATTTTGATGAAATAATCGTTATTTATTGAAAATATATTTTGATTTTAAATTTTAATTGCTGATACAAAAGTTAGTACAATGGCTTGCAATAAACGAAAATATGGTTTTTCACAAAAAGGATAGAGAAGTAATTGCTTATTAACTGGCTGGATGTTGTCGTAGATATTGCACTTTAACAAGAAATATTTTATTTATTAAAAATATGTAGTAATTTTAATTGTTGATATAAAATCTAATGCAATGTATGAAAATACGATTATTCTCAAAAAGGATGAGGGAAAGATTGCTTATGAAGTCACTGATGCAATAGGCGATATCGATGCATTTAAAATGATTAAATTCTACACAAAAGATGAAATATTGGGTTTTGTGCGAAATGAAATAAAATGTGGTATCACGGCCTATTATCTACGCGAGGGATCTAGGCCAAAGGGGGAATTGCCCACCATGGGGGACTTTCTAAGGGGTCCTAGCCTGTATTTATGCAAAGTTTTGGAGGAAACCACGGAAAAACAACCTAGTCCGAATGGCTAGGTTGATGGACTCGACCTGGGCCATCTTCCAGTTGAGAGCGCAAATGCACTCTGCCACTGGTAGGGCTGGGCTTTGTGTGAATCTGAATTGCTAATCTACGATTCTGGCAAAGTTCACATGCACGAACAGCATTGTGCAGAAGGAGCTTTATGTGCAAGAGTCTTCAGACATGGTGCACAGGCCGCATGGCATCATAGCGGAATAATAGGCCGGGGAGCGGCCAATATGAACTCGGAAATAGTCTGCAGACCTTCTCAAGAATCTGCGATGAGTGTCGCCGTGTCGCACGGTTTCTGCGACCAGGCATGATCTGAGGCATAAGAAAACGGTAGTTAAAATACTCGGCTTTTATTATTCTCTTACACCTCTTGGTGCACATTCACTTACTATAAATGATGCATTTAGCTAACTCTTGGTGATGCAAAAGTAATACAGATAGAACGACATGATGTTATGATTCATTTGACAATGACGAAAGATAGAACTTTTAAACAGAAAAAAAATCTATTTCCAGTAACAAATGACAAAAATCGGGAGGAAATTTTAAAAACATCAAAAAACAGGGGAAATACATTCAAAAGCAGGCTTGGGGGATATAGATGAAAAATCTGGAGTCTCCCACCTAAATCAAGAGAGTTGGCAACTCTAAATCTCTGGATCAACAGAGATCCCAGGTTTTCAAACTGAGCATTTCATTGCCAAAAATTTTGCGAACAAGAATTGGTACTCTTCTATACAGCATTCATTTCATTTTGGCTTAAGAGGTATTTATTTGATAACAACAATATCTTCTACGTTTACCTTTAAAAGATATTTTGCAAATCCGTTGATATATCAAACTTCTCAACCTCAGTAAATTCTTTGGTTCATTTTTTTTTTTTCAAAACAAATAATTAAAAAAAAGCAGGGAACAAATATAAATTCTTAATTTAATGCATACTGAAGTTAAAGAATGAAAACAGATTTAGTATTATAACATTCAATAGAATATATATATACAGTGAAATACATTTAACACGAAGGCAGTTAACATGAAAAATTGTTTAACACGAAATGACACAGTGATCTGGAACCGTAAACTATGCAATTTAATACATTTTTTTTTTTCTTTTAACACGAAACAAAAATCATTCAACACGAAAAAAAAATTTGTTTTTGATCATCAGTGGCATGTTTGCGAGAAAGTCACTTGAACATATTCGTGAAATTGCTTAAATTCTCAGACCCTGTTCCTCTTTCCATTGGTCATCCTAGAAGTATCAATAGTACCAATCATCAGGTCCCTCCCCCTAATAGAATCCTTATCCTTCAAGATGCAAAAGATTCTCTGTAGATTCCAACAACGAAACCAGCGATACTGTTCCCGTCCTCTCTACTTCAGAAGTTCAGAAACTGATAAAAAGTATGTGTAGTTATTTAGATGAGCATTCAAATGGAGAGATGAATAAATCAGTCATCTGGGACAATTTGCTGACAATATGGTGCTGAAAAATACATTTCAAAAAAGATAACTTATTTCCCCCCCCCCCCTAAATAATACTTTTTATACTTGATTTTCATTCCAATGGATGCAGCCTACGTCCAGTTTAACAGGAAGTCGATATAAAATATGAGAACATCGAAAATATTAGTGAGTTTTGCTCTTTTTTACGAATTCTTTAACACGAAAAAATATGTTGATCCCCTCAGTTTCGTGTTAAACGTTTTTCACTGTATATGCGGGGGGGAGAGATATGACAAACCACTGCAACTCAGGTTGAAAATATCGATTGATGTGGCATGTATTATTATTATTATTACTGTATGAGCATTTTGGGGAAAACAAACATCTTGGCGGCATGTTTGATGGTGGTCTTAAGATAATTTCATAAGAATAATTTTAATATGATGGCCCAACTGCTGTAGCGATCCTACAAAGCCAATATTTTGGTGACAAAAGTCGCCAAATCACAGTAAAATATCAGTTTAGAAAAAAGCAAACATAAAATATTCACTACAAACATATAATATCTAGGATAACAAACATACAGAATACCAAAAATATGTATCAGGTAGCAAACGTTTGTATATCTAAGATAGCAAGCATATAATATCTAGGCAAGCAAACATATAATATCTAGGATAGCAAACATATAATATATTTGATATAATAATGAACACAAAATAAGGACTGGAATATATTAATTAACATGAAACTAACTTATCAAGATCGGTCAGGGGGGAAAAAAGCCTCAGATCTGTGCGATCTTCGAAAATGTAGGCCAAAATGAAATTGTCATGAAAGCGAACTACGACATACATTTGTACAACACTGTATTCAATTTTAAATCGGAAAGTTTTATATTGTATACAAAAATGACTATAAGCAAGTGAAAATTGAAATGTACTTACTTGTTCCAGGCTTTTCTAATATTTTGTGATCCACCAGAGGATGATTGCAGTAGTCGTACCATCCATTCGTTCCAGTGTTCTATAAAAGAAAGTCTTGACACTGTCTCTTCCTGACGACAGTGTGAAGTATTTTTTATATTCGTGGAGTAGTACACTATTTGGAGTATATCCACTATATATCTTTTTTTTAAATTAATTTCTACAAAGCAAACGATGGCGTAAATTTGCCGACAAACAGCAAGTGTTTGTTTGTGTTGCTTTGCTTTGAGTTGAGTTGAGCGCCAAGCAAGCCGAGTGCATGATGGGTAAATCGTTTGCGCATGCCTGCAATGTATCCCTGAAAATCAGAGGCACACATGTCAAGAGCAATGGTTGAGAGGCACAAATCTTGTTCCGTGCCTCTGACAGAATTCGACGTGTTAGCGGTGCCTTTTATTTTGATGTGCCTTTCATTTTTCATACTATATGAGAGGCACATTGGCTATGTGCCTCTCATGTTAAAAAAGTGGAAGGCACAATCCGCTCGTGCCTTCCATATAAGAGGCACAGTTTTAAGAGTGTAGCATTTTGAGGTCAAAATGGTTACTTAAAAGGGTTAAAACTTTGCTTATATAATTGTCAGTTTTTCCAAATAAAACTATGTCGTCGACGTATAATAGTAAAACAACTTTATTTTTAAAAATATAAACGCAATTGCACCATTTAAATTTATTAAAACCAATATCTGTTAAAACTTTGTTTAGCTCAAAATACCAGACTCTTCCGCTCTGATGGAGACCATACAGAGCTCTATTTAATTTACACTAGTACTGTTCCTTTCCTTCTGTAAGGAATCCGGCTGGCTGAGTCATGTATATGGTTTCTTTTAGAGGCGCGTATAGATAACATTTACACAAGTTAACAGTTTAACAAAGCACATTTAATGTCGCACTGGACGTGGGACCATCCTTCATATGACACAAGTAAAGAAAAGAAGAAACGAATCACACTAAAGTTAACTATGGGGGAAAACGTTTCTTCGTATGTTTCACCTTTTATTTGCTTATAACCTTGTGCCACAAGGCGTGCATTGTATCTAGCTATTTCACCTTGGTCATTGCGTTTAATTGTGAAAACCCATCTACATCCCAGGGGTTCAACATCTTTAGGTGGTTTTGTTAATGTCCACACCTGTCTTTCACTCATCATTTTAATTTCATCTTGCATAGCTCTTTCCCAAAAAGTCCATTGAGGGGGAATTTTGAGCTTGCTTATACGTTTTTGGAATTTTTATTTCGCCTAGTCATATACTAGCGTTACTCTCAGCACAGCTAGGGCTGGCGTTTGAGGTTGAACCACCTTGGGGGCCTAGTACTTTACCTTCATATTTATTTGACCCTTTAAAATAAAAAATTACGGGTTCAAATTCAAGGTGATGTTTGTCGCAAAAATTTTCTACATCTCTTAAGGAACGCAGTCGTTGTGACTTTTTATCTTTGTAATAGTAAATATCTGTTCTACTTCCATCTGGTCTCGGAACAACTTTACGGACCCAAACTGCTGATCGCCGTGGGGTTCTACTAATTACATCTCGACTAGATTTAGGTTCCTCTTCTGATGAGGATGACTCAGGGGATTCATATGGCTGATGCACCGGGAACTGAGGTACAGTTTCCTCGTCAAAAGTGCTATCAGATCTTACATCTGAATCCTCACTGTAGTCGGTATCAGTAAGTTCGGAATCTGAACATGAGTCAGAAGTGTAATTATATGTGGGTGTTGTGCCCATCACCGCTCCACTGCGCGTTTGATCACTAAAGTCTTCTCTAAAGGAAACGTTAATAGTTTTTACAATTTTATTTTCGTTTGTAAGCCAGATTCTGTAACCTTTAGTTTTAAATGCGTAGCCGATTAAAATGACTTTCTTTGCTTTAGCATCAAATTTACTCCTGAGTTGATTTGGGACGCCTACATATGCAGTTGTGCCAAAAGGCTTTAAATGCTTTACAGATGGCGTATATCCACCATACAGCTCTAAAGGAGTTTTACTTTGGTTTTTATGACACACGCAATTCCATGTGTAAGCAAAGTAAAGGGTGGCTTCCGGCCAAAAATTGAGATGTTCATGTTTGATGCCATTGTCTTGGCAAAAACGTTTAAAACTTTCGTTATCAAACTCGGAACCATTATCCGACCGGAGAGCTTCAACTTTCTTGTCTAAAAATCTCTCTGCACGACTTACGTGTCTTTTAAAAATATCAAATACGTCGGATTTATGTTTAATGGGATATACGGCTACCTTTTTAGAATATTCATCTATTATAGAAAAATAATCTTTCACCCCTTCTCCCAGTAGTTTTGGTCGGACCCCACACATCCATGACTAGCAATTCTAAGGGCTGCTTGGCTCTAATGGTGTTTAATGGTTTAAAAGATACCCTTTTCTGCTTATACAACTTACATGTTTCGCAAAAAAAATCCCCCTTCTTAACTTGAGGAAGACCCCTAACACAATTGTTTCTATTTGTAATTTCTATTAATGTTGGACTTATGTGGGCTAATCGTTTATGCCATTTTAACATGTCATCCTTTTGAGTAACGGATGCCTCAAACCTAACCTTTTTGGGTGTTTTATTAGGGATGCAAGGGTAGAGGTAATAAATACCATTATCTAACACGGCCGTAAAAAGGATTTCAGAGTTGCAGGTTACCTTTACCTCCCCCTCACCACTTGAAAACTTGGCACCTTTAACATCTAATTGAGGGCCAGATATCAGATTACGCCGTAGGCGAGGAGAGTATAATACATTCGTGAATTCAATAGTTCGTTGACCAAATTTTAGTTCAATGGTACCGGTACCTTCTATAGGAATTGTTACATCTTTAACGGCTACAAAAAGTTCCTCTTGTAAAGGTTGAAAGTTTAAAAATAAAGAACGATCCTTACAAAAATGGTGAGAAGCGGCCGAATCGAAAACCCAGCCGTTCTCTGACCAACTACTGTTAGTGAAACTTGCTTGAGAAAAAAAGGAAAATTTGTCTGACCTTTTACTGTCCCTGGAATTTGGTGTGGATTGACGTGCACCTCTGCGTCTTGGTCTGGGAAACTTTTCCGGACTCTGGTCTTGTCTGGTGGTGCGGAAGTTGGACAGGCCGTCTGGTGACACAGGTCTAGATGTCTGGGGGAGAGGAGACTCCATCCTTGCTTTCCTGGACTTCACGTGGCTCCGGCAGTTGCTTTCTAAATGGCTGAATTTTCTGCACTTTCGGCACTGAACGACCTTTTTGTGTGCATACTGCACCTCCACATTCCAGTCACTTTGTTTGTCTTGCTCCCATAATCTAAGGCGAGCTTCTTCCGCGATCAATTCCAGCAGAATGTTGTCGTATTTAAATTGGTCGTCCGGCCAACGAAGTATAGATTGTACTATGGGATCAAATTCTCCTGGTAAATAACGAATTAACTGGAAGGCTAAGTATACTTCTGGAACGGGTTGGTTAATCCCCTTTAATTGTTCACTTATTCTGGGAAGTCGGGAAGAAAATAAATCGATTCCCTTATCGTCTTGGATTTTGCAGGCTAAAAGTTCAGAAAATAAATGCATATGGCGAGAACGGTTGTCTGGTTGGTAGTGTCGTTTTAGCCTTTCCCATGCTTCTGCTGCACTTTCACATTTTTCGATAATTCGGCGATATGTGCTTTCGACATTTAAATATATAGTCGATCGTGCCGACCTTGCACGGGCTTTGTAATCCTTTACATCTTTAGCTGAGATTCCAGTCTTTTCATCGACAACAGGTAATTGCTCTTTCTTAGTAACGATATCCCAGGCATTTTTTTCGATTAATAAATATTTAACATCTTCAGCCCAGTTGGCATAGTTGGTTGCGTTAAGCTTTTCTATGACAGGCTGCACCAATGCCATTACTGTCTAGGATAGGATTGAACTTTTTCTTACACAAAATAACTTCATGCCCCCCCCCCCCTCGAAAAATTCGACTAAGTCCTTTAATGGGCCGAGTTTTATGAAGGTTTCTCTCTTCGCTTATCCACTCTGCTTTTAAAAGTCATACTGCCTTTTGAATTGGTTATATAGGGCAGAAATACCCTCAGAGGGAAGACCTTCTTTAGGTTTTCACGGGTGTCGCAATCCCAGGGCCCCAGCCATCTTTCGCTCCTCTACTTTCTACCCTCCTCTCTGCTTCTGCTGTTTCCTTTCACTTCTCCCTCGGTGTGGTTTCTTCTCAGGAAGCGAGGGCCCCCCTTCAGAAGCTGTGGCCACTCTGTGCCATCAGCTTCTATTGGCAGAAAACTGCCCACGTGTTTGCCGTGCGTGGAGACCTGTGTCCCCGGAAATGGGGATCCTGGTAATTGAGGGGTCTTCTCCAACACATTACTTTGGCCTCGGCTTCGGGTAAACGGGAGGTACACAGCGTTCCCCTGTGTATCAATCGGCTGGTGGTACTGATTTCGATCAACTGCTAGGGATCAAGCAATCGGTCATCTACTGGGCACGTCGTTAAGGGTGGATGCTGCCTAAGGGATGCACTGTGCGCGTATAGACCCGACTAGCACTGGTGTGCGCATATAGACCCGACTAGCACTGGTATTGCCAATGATAACACAGATCCTCAAATTTCAAACACTAATGCTCGATTCTTCATTATACACTGTATTGAAGGAGGCTTTAACGAAACATCGCCATTCCTTATACACAAATGCATTGCAGCCAATGTAGGTGAAGTAAAAAAAGTAAAAAAACTAAGATCTGGAGACCTTCTAGTAGAAAAGTCCAACAATAGACAAGCGTCAAAAATCAAGAAAATAACAAACTTTGGGCCAAAATCTGTTACAGTGTCCCCTCATACATCCCTAAACACACCAAGAGGAGTTATATCAGAACCCGACCTTGTACACTGCTCTGAAGCCGAACTATTAGAAAACCTGAGTGAGGACAGCGTGTGCGCTGTCCGTCGAATCACTATTCGTCGCAATAGCCAAATTATTAATACAAAACACATTGTCTTAACCTTTCAGTCTCCCACTATTCCATCCCATATTAAAGCCGGCTATCTATTATGTCCCGTTAGACCATACGTACCAAATCCTATCCGTTGCTTCCAGTGTCAAAAGTTCGGTCATACTAAAACCTGTCGTGGATCACCGGCCTGCGCCCGTTGTGGTGCCTCTGACCACGACAGTGCCACCTGCTCTGCAGTTGCAAAATGTGTAAACTGCATACAGGAACATCCATCGTATTCAAAGTCATGCCCGAAATGGGCATTTGAAAAAGAAATTCAATCACTGCGGGCCTCTCAAAAACTCTCTTATCCTGAAGCCCGTAAAATAGTTGAAAGCCGTACCCCTAAACCTGGTCTGTCTTATGCCGCAGTGACAAAATCAACAAAATCCGTAGCAATTCAAACCGATCCACCGAAACCAATACCTGTTTCTTCTTTTACTTCAACTCCAATAGCTTAACCTGTTTCTAATAAGAATCACTCTAACATAGGAAACCACAAAAACACAACAAAGAAAAGTGCATCTGCAGGCCGGCCACAAATCAAAAAATCCTCAGCTTACAGGTCCAAATATAACAAATCCAGAATGAAAAACATCCCACCACAACGGCCCATTGATGATACTATCCTCCGCTTGTCTCCATTGGACTCTGACATTACAGACAGTGCAATGGATGATGATCTCATCCCTAGTACCCCACCTCAACCTTCGGGGATTAATAAGAAGTTATCCATTATCCCTAACACAACTTGATAATGGCTCTGCTGCTGTCCTGGAACTGCCACGGTTTTTTAAATAAAAACGATGATCTTAAAACACTGATTTATGACCATAATCCCGCCTGCATAGCCCTACAAGAAACCTTTCTAAAAACCACTAGACATACTACTATTCGCAACTACAAGATACTTCGAAAAGACTATGATTTCAATGACAGGGCCTCTGGTGGTGTTGCCCTAATAATAAACAATAGATATCCTCATATAACCATCAATCTTAGCACAAATCTCCAAGCAGTTGCCGCTCGTATTCACCTTAAACAGCTCACGACAGTCTGCAGTATCTACCTCCCTCCTAATGAAACTTTCAATCAAAGATCCCTTAGTAACCTTATTCAACAACTTCCTCCTCCATTCATACTCCTTGGTGATATGAATGCACATAGCCCATTATGGGGCAGCAAAGACACAAATAACAGAGGTGAGCAAATAGAACAAATACTGACAGATTTTTGTCTATGCATCATGAACAATGGTGACAATACATACTTCCACTACCCAACTAAATCCTTTCATGCCATAGACCTTGCCATCTGTTCACCCTCGATCCTTCCAATGTACAATTTCTCTGTTTCCGGTAATCTACATAATAGCGATCATTTTCCGATTCTTCTCTCACCTCTGTACCAAAACCCCAAACCTAACTCTTCTCTACCAAAATACATCCATAATAAGGCAGACTGGCAAAATTTCACTTCCCTGTCGACAATATTACCTAATATGATTGAAGGAACCATTGATGAGGTCGTCAACAAGGTTACCTCAACCATCCTTAATGTAGCAGATCACAGCATACCAAAATCGGGCACACATTGTCGTAGAAATAAAAAACCGTGGTGGAATGAGGCATGCGCCTTAGCAAAAAAGCAGCAGCAGAGAGCGTAGGGAACCTTTCATCGCTACCCCACCACTGATAATCTTCTTAAATTTAAAAAAGCAAAAGCATATGCACGTAGGATAAGGAGACAAGCTCAAAGAGAATCCTGGATTCAGTACGTCTCCAGTATTTCCACGTCGACTTCTAGCAAGGAGCTATGGGACAAAACTAAAAGAATCATGGGAATCTACAATAACCACTCAATATCCTGTCTCTCTGTCAACAACAGCATTATTTCAGAACCTAAAAATATTGCAAACACCATAGGTGAAACACTTGCTTATACTTCCTGCAGTACCTCTTATCCAAATTCCTTTTTACCTTATAAACAACAATCCGAACGGCAAGCATTAAACTTTAGAACCTCCGTACATCTCTCTTACAATAGCGCCTTCACTATCCACGAATTAAAGAGAAGCTTAAAACAATCACCTAATACTTCACCTGGTCCTGATGGCATCACCACAGAAATGCTAAAACATCTTTCACAGGATTCATTACTAACCCTTCTGCAACTCTATAACAAAATTTGGAATGAGCACACCTTTCCATCTTCTTGGAGAAATGCAATAGTCATTCCCTTCCCCAAACCTGGCAAAGACAACACCAACCCAAATAATTATCGTCCCATAGCCCTCACAAGTTGCTTATGCAAAATCATGGAGCGTATGATAAATGCTCGCCTAGTTCACGTTCTCGAAACCAAGGGCCATATACACCCTTTTCAGAGTGGATTTCGAAAAGGCAGATCCACCATTGACAACATTTTGATTTTAGAGACCCAAATACGTAACGCTTTCTTGAGAAGGAACCATCTTGTCTCTATATTTTTTGATATAGAAAAAGCATACGATCGCACATGGAGATACGGTATACTGCATGACCTACACAATCTGGGCTTCCGGGGTAACCTACCTATCTTTATCAAGAATTTTCTCTCGCTACGAAACTTTAAGGTACGCATCAATGATATTCAATCGGACAATTATGTGCAAGAAGAGGGCATACCCCAGGGCTCTGTTCTTAGTGTCACCCTCTTCTCCATAAAAATAAACGACATACTTAATCAACTCCCTCCGACTGTGCAAGGTAGCTTATATGTAGATGACCTTCAGATCTCCTGTCAGGGGCAAGACATGCGTTACATAGAGCGACAGCTTCAAACTACTGTAAACCGTATCCAAAAATGGTGCAGTATAAATGGCTTCAGTATCTCGGGAGAAAAAACTACTTGCATTCACTTCTGCCGAAAGCGGGGTATCCATCCAGATCCAGAACTTCATTTAGATGGTACAACAATTGCTGTAGAAGAGCATAGTAAATTCTTAGGCATGTACTTTGACAAAAAGCTGACCTTCAAGAAACCCGTCTCTCATATTCGAAACAAATGCGAGAAAACTATGAATATTTTAAAGGTACTTTCTAATACCAGATGGGGGGCAGACCGTGACACCATGCTACGGATATACCGTGCCATGATACGGTCTAAAATAGACTATGCCTGTTGCTCGTACGGGTCTGCTTGCAAGTCAGTTTTAAAAAAACTGGACACCGTGCATCATTCAGCACTACGCATTTGCTCTGGAGCATTTAGAACATCACCTGTAAATAGTCTTTACATCGCCTGTCACGAGCCACCTCTCACCCTCACTCATCAAAAGCTGTCATTGAATACATACTTTCGCATACTCTCTCATTCCTCACATCCTTTAAAGGACTCTTTTATAGATACCCATCTGGACAGATTTTACAATCATCGCCCTTCATGTACCCCTCCCTTTGGACTCCGGATCCGTAGGAGCCTAGTCGGTACCCAGTTGCAGGATGCCATAGTCTCTTCTTGTTCTCCTAATGAAATCCCACCCTGGACTGAAATGCAAATCCCGTACCTTCAGCCCTATGAAGGCTTCATCAAACAGGATACTGACCCCAAAATATACCAACAGTTGTTCTTAGATCATAGAAATAAATATGAAAGTTATGAAGACCTCTACACAGATGTATCTAAAACCAGTAATCACGTTGGCTTTGCCTTCGTGAATAATAATTATTCTTGCAGCTACACTCTCCCTCAGTTTTGCTCTGTCTTTACAGCCGAATTACTGGCCATTTATGAAAGCCTTCTGTACATCTCCAGAAAAAACACAAAAAATTATATAATCTATTCTGACTCCCTCAGTGTTCTGGAAAATCTGAAATCTGACTCCCTTACCCACAACTATATCATTAAAGTATTACGTCTGTACAAACAGCTTATAAATCGTGGGTACAGTATTCTCCTCTGCTGGGTACCCAGTCATATTGGGATCGCTGGCAACGAGAAAGCAGACACTTGCCAAGCTCGCGACCCTCCCGTACAGCGGCAACCTATCCTATAACGACATTAAGTGTAGCATCTCTAGCATTATAGAAGGTATCTGGATCGATAAATGGGACAGTGAAACTGGGAACAAACTTCATTCTATACGCCCAGCTCTCACGCCTTGGCCTTCTCATCCCTATCGCAGACTGGATGTCGTCTTGACACGCCTCCGCATTGGTCATACGAGGCTTACACATAAGCACCTACTCCTGGGTGAATCTGCCCCGGAGTGCCACCATTGCCATACCAAAGAAGAAAATTAGAGAGTCTCTTTACAAGTTTTACTGTGAACTGTCCAGTCTTACTGTGAACTGACACAAGCAATTAACCTATAGGAGTTACAAAACATTCAGTATAATAGGTGCAGCATCCGGATATTTACGATGTTTCCAAAAAATAAGTTATTTCTCGGCCCATTGTTAAGTCGTTTTTGTGCTTATGAATATTTTTTTTCTTGGAAGTTCTATGGGACATACAGCTTGACTGTTAGTGCCAATCCATAGTACACTGGGTTAAGAAGCATTATTATATTTTTCGAGTGTTTAACATAATTGGTTTGTTTTTAAAGCTGCTTTTTCCGAAAATTTAATAATAGGGATTTTTTTATTTTATTTTATTTAGTTACAAATTGAATAGCCATTATCAAAAGTGTCAGGATATGACACTTAGCAGGTTAAAGAAAGGCGGTGGGTGTGTGGAAGACAGTCATGACCAGCACATAGTATAAAAGTAATTTATTAGCACAATTTTGGTATAAATAAAACACATGAAAAAACCACAGCACCTGGCCGGTATAACAGACTGCTTGTCATCTCATCACACATTGCAGTTTACATGCAATTGAAGTCTGTTGACGTAGTTGACGATGGAAGTACGGTTTTGACACAGATAACCGTAATTTGCAAAGTGTCAGGTTATAGAAATAAGTTGATGACGCAATGTTACGAACAGTAACGATAGTTACCGAGTTTTGGAATGCAGTGAAAATAGTCACTTAGTTTATGAACGCACGCGAGATTTCAGATTGGGAACTTATCGTGGCAAGCGATAACTATTTTTCCTATCAAAAAGAAAAATTATTTAATCAGGTTTGAATGAGTTAATATCATAGAGGAAGGGTAGAGTTAATAGGGTTGAAGTTGCATAACAGATGGGTTGTGCAAGATTTCGAAAAGGAAAAAAAAAAGGGCAGGGGGAAAGGAAAATCTGAAACGCTTTCATATTTTAAATATGTACCGAAGTGCTATATGTTAGAAGTATCACAATCCATCCGTCGGCCCTCTTTCTCTTTCTTGCTTCATTACGCTGAAAGTGTATCACAATCTATGTGCAGGCTCTATTTGTCTTCCTTGTTACATTACGTTAGAAAACACATCGTAATCCGTGACTATGACGTATTTGTTTTCCTTGTTCCATAAAACACTTATTTGCAACAGAAATGTATATCAAAATTGCTTATTAAAACTGTTTTAGAATGTGTCAGACATATTCTAACTAAAGTTCACCTTTATAATAAGCAATAGGGTTTGCAATTTCTCGCCAAATAGATATTGCTAAGCTATGTTCAGTTTTGGGGCTGACATTTTGGCAACAAATGTCTAATGTCGGCGACTTTCAACATTTCACTAACCTCACCGCTTCAATGGGTAAGACAAAATCTAGGTCAGAAATTAATAGTACTAAAGTGGTAATAAAGTGCACAGATATCTTAATAATAAAGGAGAATTAAAAGAACATGTATATAAGTGTGGCTCTAATAAAAAAAGATATAATCAAAGTAGTGTACTGCAAATCAGGGCGCGAAATAAAATTTTAAAGCTGGCAACAAAAAATGCTGTGTGCTTTCATAAGCTGGCAGCAATACTATTCAGGCCACAACAAAATCTTAAATTTTCGTACTTTTGCAATAACGGTAAATAGCAGCTGCAGTTTTTTCTCTTTACTTTCACAAAATTTAATCAATAATTCAATGAGAAAAACAAACAAACAAACAGGAGTAAAAAAGCCATTCACTTTTCTTGTAACCATTCTATAATTTTATATGTAACCTTAAAATACATCTGAGATTGGAAGAAACTCTCAAAATAATAGAGTTTTAAATATTCGCAGATAAACTTGCCGCGCGAGCTATTGAACATCAAGGCTATTTGGCCTAGGTTCTCGGTATTTGTAGTAGTCGCCGAGACTTAACGTTTATCGAAAACTCAAACAGAGCCAGCCCAAGGGGCGTGCGGGGCCCCAGGCAAAGCGCAAGAGCGCTGCCTCTTTTCTATCATGTCTTATATAAGTTACTACTAGCACTGCTAGTGCATATTAGCTTTATTTATTGTTTTTTTCAGGATATATCACAACCATCTACCAAGCTCGGTTTAATGTGATAGCAAAGAAAATGGCCCAGGAGCGGGGCCGTAGGCGATTGCCTACATTCGCACCCCCCTTGGGCTGGCCCTGACTCGAACCTTTTTCTTTTTGGGGGGGGGGGGCAGAGTAAAGTAGATGAGCAGGTAGTAAACCCTGAGAGGCGCTTCATTTTTTTCGCACACAGGCGCTGCCCATGGTAGGTGCGGCACTGCCAATTTTGAGAAAGTGGATTCTAGTGGTTTGCACAGTTTTAGGCTTGATGCAATTTACTGAGAGCATAAAGAAATAGTATTTTTAAAAACAAGTGTAGGTTTTACTAGAATTTATCCTGAAATTTTAATTTTCTGTTCAGAAATAATGCAGTTTGAAGGCGATTTTTAACGATCTTTCTTCAGAATTTTCATCAAGTCAAATAAATTAATTTAAGTTAGGAAAACCTCGCCAAACTTCAGAAAATTAAAATTCTCGACCTATATGTGACAAATACCTATTTCCCATTTTGATTGCTGTTAAATTAGTTCTTCGAATGATTCCCTGAAAAAAAAATCTTGCAAAATGGTGTATGTTGGCACTTTGGCGATAGAAGTACTATAAGTATAATAAATAATTCATTATTTTTTGTTAAAGCAACGCTACAAAAATTTATTTTACTGGAAACTGCTAGAATGGCATAATAAATACTGTCTGATATATTTTTTGTTTTACAAATTAAAATGTATGTGAATTCCTACTTTAGAACATTCCTTAGTAAAGTTGGCGATAAATAATAAAATGTAGTGAAACTCTGTGTTTAAAAGAGCACGTTTTTTCATTTGTATTCCTAATTCTATGCCCCTATTGAGATGAGTCGGTGTTACGACCATATGAATAGATAATATTTTTTAATCCCGCTAAACAAGGTGTAATAAAATAGGAAGTCTTTATAAATACGAATGTTGTTTGAGATGAATGAGAATAGCTTTGACATGGTGTCGACAGATCAGGGAGATCATGAAAAAATCAGGGTATTTTATCAATCTAGAAATATCAGGGAATTTTGTAAAAATATTTAAAAATCAGGGAACTTCCGTTTTTGCCTAGTGAACTAGATCGTTTTTAGTTGTCAATCAGCGTCTGACTCTCCGTTCCGGATCATACGATACTCAACTGATGCAGACATTTTAGGAATCCGAAAACCAAAATACAGATCATACGGGAACATAGAAATGTGAATCCGAGACTCAAATGACGTAGGTACTATCACTATACGAATCCGAAAAAGCGCATGCATTCGGATTCGTTCTAAGATATGGATCATACTAGAAACCGGATCTGCGAATCATATCAGCATGCGAATCATTTTCGCATGTGAATTGCTTCCTCAATAAAGTCATAGGTAAAATGAATGGTAAAAGATGACTGTACCGTTGTGTTTTTTAAAGTGATGGGACATTTGAGTGATGCCTGCTAAGCTCCCCTGCAAGTGGTCTCTGCTTATTGTTTTGCACCAACTGAAGTCGTCTGCATATTATTTCCACAAAGAACAAGGCATTTAAAATTGAATTTGTTAATTTAAAATGTATATTTTAAAATATTCATTGAATTTTGAAATCTTACACCGTGCATTTATGTTTTTCGGGTTATTATGTAATTGTTCAGATTTCATCGTATTTAAATTTATCTTTATTTTGAATGTAATTACATTTGAAATGGGTGTCATATAATAATATGTTTCTTGTTTATTTTAATGTTTTTCAAAAATTTAAAATACCAGCACTTCGAATTGTCATTTTTAGTTTGCATTTCCAGATATTTTTGGCGCTTATTACAGGAATGCGGGTGAATGGGGAATTCTAAGAATTGAATAAAAAAGAAAGAAAAAAAAAATTCTCCCTAAATAAGATTTAACAGTTCCTCTTGAATAAGCCTGTGTAAGTGTCAAATAACTGATAAAATCTATAGAAAAATAAAAATAAATAAAGCGCTCGAAATGAAAACAAGAACTCAATAATTTTTAAACTACCGTATTTTATGAAAGAAACGCCGCACTCCTGATTATCAGCTTAATGACAAGAAAATTATCGTAAACGCCGCACTCCCGATAATTATTTTAATCAACCTTAATATCATTATAAACACTGTACTAAACGTACTGAAACAATAACGCTAGTATCGTTCATCAGAATTTAAACTTTTAAAATATAAATTTACTTTATTAAATTGTGGTCTTTAAAAACCTAATTTTACAAAATTTTGATTTTTCCTTAGGAAACAGGGTGTTTAGTTCAAAGAGCTTCAACTTTTTCAAGTTCATCTGGAAACAGAGAAAAGATCAAAGCATGGATTAAAGAGCAAGGTTTGTAATATATTTAATTAAGAGTACAATATATATGAAACATTCAGTGATTAAGAATAATTCATGTAAAGTGGGCTTTCATGTTACATTTTAATTATATAATTTTAAAAGTTAACTATTTTTTCTGACGATTGAACAAAATTAAATAAAGTAAAAAAATATATTCTGTATGCCATTAAAGACAGGTTGCACATCCTTATTACTGCTGATTTTAGCATGAGGTCATTTTTGTGATATCTGAGTTCAGTGAAAGTCTACCCCTCACCCTTTCCCCTTTCCCACAAATATATTAGAGTTATCACTTCTGGTGCAGGTTACTTGTTCTGTATCTTGATTCCTTGCATAATCCCTTTTGTCCACAAAATACATGAGCAATACATAACAGAACAAAAGCACAGTGATAAACAAAGGATGTCATATTTTGAATAGACTTTAGCAGGACTTCAATTTCAGCTTTAACACTTTTCAGAAACTGATCTGTTAAAACAACATATAAATGATCACAGAAAGCTACTGATTTTAATGTAGAGGTTGGGTGATTGATCTCCATTATTTTCTGTAAAATTAACCTTTATTAACCAACATCTACTGAATTAAGTTGCATCTACTAAATGTTTAAAAAAAAAAAAAAACCTTTTTATTGCCAAATAGCAACTGGTGCATTATACTCATAGTGAAATACCTAAAGGTTGTGTTTTCGTTTTATCTAATCTTCCATATGCAATTGTACCTTTTTTAAAAAAAGTGACTCCCTTTCCAAAGTTAGGTACGTTTTTTAGTATTAATATTTAAAAATGGATGAACATAAGAACAAGAAATTTTGGGGGAAATAGAGATTGCAATCCAGCACCAATTTTAATCCCTTCGGATCCAGACCCAATTCCCATCAATCCAGTCGGATAGGCCACATCAAAACGATTTCGCTATCATTCCAAAATTTGGTTGTAAGATTAAAATCTAACTAGTTATTCTAGATACTAGATGTTCATTGTTGATTTTATTCATAATTGTTGCTTAATTATATTAGAGTTGATAACTGTATAAAAGATGTTTAAGTGAGTGTATCATAAAGTTTATAAAAAAAGACCAGTTATTTCTTAGGAAATCAACTTTATATTATTATCAACTCTAATATAATTAAGCAACAATTAGGAATAAAATCAACAATGAACATCTAGTACCTAGAATAACTAGTTAGATTTTAATCTTCATATTATTTAAGGGTAGCTCTAGGTTATTATTATATATTAAATTATGTATGATAATATTATTATTATTATATTGGATTTAATATAATTGCAAAAATTTATTCGCAATCAAAACAAAACAATAGATAGCAATGGAATGGTATTTTTATGTACTATATAATAATATATTTATTGTTATATTTATGAATATTATATTTATAAATGTAGTATTTAGTAATAATAGTTAAAGTTCAGTCTTAATAGAGTTCACAAATGTCAATTACCTTGTAACTTACATTACATTATGTAAGTTTCTGTTGGCTCTTTTATAATTTCTATTGCTTCATATAAAAACCATATTTGGAGTTTGCTGGGTTTTTTTGTCCTTTTAAAATCAATTATTTTTTCATCTTCTTGTGCAATTTTTGCTATGGCTGTGTCTGATCTACTAAACTTTGTGTCTTGTTCTCATTCTTTAATTTGACTTTTTTTCCTTTTGAATGAAATGAATAATACATTTTTAAATAACTTTGAAAGGATACAATTGTAATAAGATAACATCAAAAGAATAATTTATTGGTTTATGCGAATGAGACCCTTCCTTTTGATTGTTTTATTCTATTATAGCTCAAAAATTTGATGAAGAGTTCTTTAGTATTGAACAACCAGGAACTTCTCATCCTGCAATGAGTGTTTTGAACAGATTGACTACAGCATTGGGACATTTGGAACTCATGGTATGTTTTTTATAAAACCAAAAGGATAAAATTAATTGATGCAGTTCTCCCCCCCCCCACCTCCAGAATTAATTGTTATTTCTTTTAGATTGATGGTGGCTTAAGAGCATTGGCTGACATTAGAAGTGTTGTTATTGACAGTGATATTTCTTCATTTGAACTTATTCACAGTGGTTTGGTTAAAAAGCTTTTACAATATTTAACAACACCCAACAGTGGTCCTTTGCCTTTTGGTAGCAGTGCTAGAGATGACCGCTTGAGATCTTTTCTTCATATATTTATGGGAAGTCCAGTAAGTTACTTCTTTTTTTCTTCCCCCCACACAATTGGTTTTTTATGACTTTGTAGATCAAATATTTTCTTTAACACTTATCAGATTGGATTGTATGATTTTATTCTGTTTTCCTTTTTCACTAAAATAAGAGTTTTTAATTAATACTTCTTGGATGCTTTAAACTGTTTTGACCAGAAGTATTAGTAAGGGATTTTTAAAAATAGATTGAATTCGCATGTCTCCTTCTTTCTAATCATATATATTCATATCATACTTATTATACAATGCTGTAAATATTTCATTAATAGCATTGTACTGCATGCTTATTTTTTAAATTAAATTTTAGCACTTTCTGTGCTGACTTTGAATTGTCATATTTAATGAAATCAAAAAGCTTTTAACTTTCTTGGTTATTCCAAGCCATTATTCAGACTATTAAACAATTTAAATGTGATCAAAATAATTAAATTTTATGGGGCCTGAAGGAAAAACCAAGTTAAGTTCACCACCAGGTAAACCCTCTCCACACCATATAATGAGCCTCCATCTTGTCTTTCAGAAATTTTCTCATGTCATGTCAGTAGAACGCAATGCCATGTGGGCCATACAAATTATATTTTTCATCTGAGATCATAACTCAACACCATTGGTCCTTCCCGGTTTAATGGTACTTGGCCAAATGCACTCCTTTTGCTTGTAGATAATGTTCAGGAGCTATTGTTTTGTCTCCAAAAGACAAGAAAAGCTGCTTATGCAATGTGGAGTGGTCTACATTAAGTGAAAAATTCCCATCAAAGGCAAAGCTTCTGTGAAAACAGGAGACAGAGAAGCTCCGCTATGGCCAAAATAAACATTTCTGTTCGTCCTGCAGCTGAAGTTTATTATGTAGTATGATTGTGCAGAAAACTGCTTTAAACTTTAGATCCTGAGCAATAATTCTTGATGTTTTTTTTTTACTTTGGCACTTATTACGTAGGGATTCATTTTAAAAACAATCAGTGCTGAAGAGAAAGGCAGGAGCTAAAAGGAGTAATCAATGTTCTCGGCTCTGTGATTTTATGTTCAGCTCAAGGGCAGCTCTGGTAAAGGATCCCTGGCCCCCTCTGAAATTTTGCTTTACAACTTTAGTTGCATACCTCACGATTTCACACGTTCAATTATTACACCCTAAGAGGGTTTACTGTTTAGTGGGCAATAAGAAACTTGCCAATGCCTTCTCATTAGCGTACAATCGGAGATTTAGCTATTTACTTTCAAATAAGCAGAACAATACACAATATCAGCATAGCTGTAAAAATTTAGAGACCTGTAATAAAAATTGACTAGCTGAACGTGGATTTAAGTTTAATCTCAGTAAAAAGACATTTGATATAAAATGACAAATTTCAATTTATTAATAATTAATTATATTAAAAACTGTTGCATAAAAACATGATGACTGGATAAAGGAACATATTAAAAGTCTATTGCACTGAGAAATATCCAAACTTAGCAAATTGTTTGTAAAAGAAACTAAATCCATGGCTATCATGATTCAACAACTCAATGAAAAAAAATTTTACTTTCATCTCCGTACTTCTTCTGCAGGATGCCAGAGATTCGTTTAAAACTAAGTACATTGTGTATCCCTCAAATTAATGCCAATTGCCCGCACCTGTAGCATGACACTTTATCAAACATACATCACGACACATCATGAACGTACAATGAAATAGAGCTGCTGATCTCGTGGCGACCACTGTTTAAAAATACTGCCACGAACAGAAGTCTGGCTACACCTTTTATAGGCAAGCATAAAATACTTACACTGCTCCCACAGACCATGTCAATTGACATTACTACCAGATTGCTTTACTGGTTAGCTGCACATGCGGCCAGTTTGACTTAGTGCCAAGACGAAACGAGATGGCGATATCACTGCGAAATGAAATGCTTTGATCCATAAAAACAATAAGTTAAGGATGAACAGAAGTAATCCTTTTAAATGAGATTTAAATTTGTAACCTAGTATTAAAATGAGAAGAACTTAAAACCGGTTCTTAATTGGAATTAGCAGTTCTATAAACTGGAAATATAATACAGCTGAATTAAGCACTGGGCCAACATCAATTCGCATTTTGAGCAATACATAACCCTATCTAAAAAGTTCAATGGCCCTTTCCGAAGATGCAGTCTGGTTCAGCTTATACTCGGGTTCTTGATTTTTTACTAATCTCTTAAAGTATTAAAGTTATATGTTCGTTTATAATCAAGTATATACAATGATTAATAATTACCCTTATAGGCTTGATTTACTTGCATGTGTGCGATACCGTATGCTTGCTCAAATGGAATGGGGGGCTTTTATTTGGGATAATGGAATGATTTCACTTTTGATGAGAAAAGGGGTAAGGCTTATATTCGAGGAAGGGTTTACTTTTGGGATTTTATGGTGTATACTACTTATTTATAAATATTTTGTTCTTTCTGTATGATTTATTATTTGTTACAAATATTATATTAAGTTATATTTTTGAATGCTGAAATATGTAGTAGAATTTCTCAAATCCAAATGGCTGGGACTTTACAGATATTTCTAGATTATAGAAATCATATAATATGAATTATAAAAAATCACAATTATCAGGTAAAGTTATCAAAAAATGAATTTACCTTTCTTGAATAGAAAAAAAGTATTAGTGAAAGAAAATACATTGAGAAATTTTACAGAACTGATTTTGTTAGATATCTTTTAAAAAAATGTTATTAAAATAAATAAATAAATGTCTAACAAAATGTGTTATTTAAACTAAGTTTGTGCCCCCATAACTTTTTTTATGAATTTTATATAAGCTTCTTGTGATACTGCTTTAAGTATGAAAGGGAAGATGTCTTTATTAAGTTTGGTGCACTGCTTATTTCCATGTAGAGTGTATATAAGGAGGGGGTGGACTCTTTTGGTTAAATACAGATTTATTATTATTGTTTTAAGGCCAAATTTTGTTCAGATTATTGAAATTTCGGAGTCTCGAAGCCTGAATTTGAGAAGTTCTGCTGTAAATACATATATAGAGACATACACTGGGTGATTCAAAAAGGTGTTAAGGTGATTATCTTTTGAACCATAAATTATTTAAACATACTGTCAATTAAAAAAGTTTGTCAAATGAAGAGAAGCTTTCAAAAATTGTAATTTTTTTTAATAGGACCTAAAATACGAAATCTAAATTTTACACTGTTCCTCCTTTCCTATCATTTATATTTGGGAAATGTTGCCCTATGTCTAAGAAGGTAAATAAGAAAATCCCATGTTTTTGAGTGGAATAGTTACTGAAATATTGCAAGATAAAAATTTTAGCATTTGTCACCAAATAATAATGAGGAGGTGTCACGAAAGTGGGAAAAAAAAAAAAAATCTTTTCAGCTGGCATTAATTTTTGTTAGTGGTCATTCAATAACTGCATTTGACTCCTGGAAATAATAATTTAGCTAGAATTTTCTTATAATGCATGTTTGGTAGTTTCTAGTGGAAGTTAGCCCACACCATTACTTTGTCATTCTCTATTACACTTGGAAATTCCTTCTCAAGAAATGGATGAACTCTTAAAAGACGAAATTATTCATAATTTCATAACGTAGTACCTATCAGTTCAGGTAAAATTTTGCATGTCAATTTGACCTATTTGAATGCATTTAAGTAAAATTTTGAACAAAGATATCATCATATAACTTTTATCAAATCATAGTTGGTCCCATAAAATTTTGTCTGAAAGCTGATGCCAATACAGCAGGTAAAGTGCTGCAAGTCATCATTTTTTACTTTAAATTTCTCGCTATTTCATTTAGAGACATGGGATTTTTTAAATTCATTTTCTTAGATACAGAGCAACATTTTTCTAAATATAAATGATAGGAAATGAGGGACCGTATGAAAATGAAATTTTGTATTTTAATATACAACCCTATATAAAAATAATAATACAGTCTCTAATAAAAAAATTGCCGTATCCAAAAGCTAGTCTTTTCCAATTGAAAATATATTTCAATCACTTACAGTTTAAAAAATAATCACTTTAACATCTATTTTAAATCCCCTGGTATATATAGGACAGGGATTCCCAAAGTGTGTGCTGTGGCATACTAGGCACCTCTAGGTACAGTAATGAGCCTAATACATTAAAGTACTTGTGTGAATTTGAAATTAGAATTTTGATTATGTTTATGTTCTTACGAGTTGACTTCTCTAATTCATTCTTCACAATCATTGAAATATAAAGTACAGTGAAGAAAGTGTCCAAAAATTAGACACTTGCAGTTTCCTCAAAAAGTGTCTAACTTATAGGGTAACTTTTAACTTTTTACAGTAGAGCCCCTCTCATCTACCTTTGGCTGATTACTCACTCCAGTTGATCTGACCATGCTGAAGCCGAACTTTGGCCAAACTCGTCGGTGACTAGCCACTCACATTACATAAACACAATGGCCAAATAACTTGTCGCCTGCCACTTTATATTATTATTTTTTTCTTTCAATTGTAATTGCACATTCACTAGACTCTCTCAAAAAAGTAAATGTCTAATATTCAAATTTAAGATTGCTTGAACTTTGCAAAATTGGTTGTTTTTGTTTTCAAGTGTCATCAACAAAAGATATTAGTGAGTGTGGGCAGATTGTGGATATTAACAAAATGGCATAAAAGTATCTAACATTTCAAATCAACTTAAAATATCAAATAGAAGCATAATAAGGATATATGAAGCATATTTAACTGAAGGTAGCACAAAAGCTTCAACATCAAGGGGGGGGGGGCATAGACCCAAGAAAATGACCAATCGTAATGAAAGAAAATTGAAGCGGATTGTGAAGAAAAATAGGGACAACAGATGATTGACAACTCTACAAATTATAAAAGAATTCAATTTGAACTGAAAAACAAAAGACCAGTAAATGCTGTATACAAAGCAAAAGGTGGAAGCACCAAATATTAAATGAAGTTACATGTCATTTGGCCAGTATGTTTACATACGTACAGTAAATGCATACAGTTCTGCTCTTTTTCAAGAATAATAATATTACTTTTGTGCAGTTTATTATATTTTTACTGTAGAGAACAATACCTACAGTCATTTTTGAGTTGAGAGACTGTTTATTTTACTATAAATCCATATTTTTCTGCATATTTTGATAATCTGTCCTTTTATGCACCCTAACCATGCCCCCAGTCCTGAAGCTGTCGGATCAGAGGGGTTCTACTGTATTTCACTTTTCATTCTCGAAAAAAGTATTCAAGTTGGGAGGTTGCACTATTTATATGTGCATGCACACACATATAGTAGAAGACCCAAAATCTGCCCAGCTTGGTTCCAGACCCTTGCAGATTATAGAATTTTGTGGATTTTGGGTCATGATAGAAAAATTATTCTATTTCCTTCGATTCCCACCCAGATAAAAATAAAATAAGAAGGGGGGAACAAATTATATTACTTATATTATAAACATAATATAAAAAAACTGAGGAATTCTGTGTTTACTCGCGTAATAGTCACACTTTTTTTGTCAGTTTTTCATGGTGACGGTCTAGATGTGATGCGGGGAAATCTACTACATAATATTATATACTCTAATGCTAAAACATTACTGGCATTATAATAAAATAACTAATTTAATAAATGTTTCCAGTATCTTTTCTTTAGTTGTACAAAAAAGAGACAATTTTCTTTTTATAGTAATATTTTATAGACATAAATAAAAGTCAAATATGTGACTGCTACTTTTATGAGAAGAAAATATTTTGACAAATTTTTCTGATTCAAAACAAGGTTGTAACTATTAACAGAGTTGGCACTCTAATATTATAAACAAAATTATGAGATTATGTTCAAATTATTTAAATTTTTTTAACATTTGTTGTATAGTAAGAATAGAAGACTAGGATGTTCTACATATAGTTCCCCCCTCCATACTGTTGTTATTTCCACTTCTGTAACACAGCTTTGCTGCTCTAAAAATCGGAGATATTTCTCTCTGTGTCAAACCTTCATTAAATGATATTTTACCAATCTTGTTCATCCTCAGAGTTGTTACTGTGTCAGACTGTATCTAGTGGCAGTAATTCAGTGTCAATTATATCACTGCCATTCATCTAAAGGTTATCAATGTTACCATCAGAGTTCAAAAATTCTATTCCCCCCCCCCCCTCCAAGTGGGAATTACTTATTAGTTTTAGTCTGTGGTTATATTGCAGTTTTCTGAACTTGCAGCTGGCAGGGCAGATTTCACTGTTTACATTGAACAGACAATTCAGATTTTACGGCCTCGCAGATTTTGGATGGATGGATGGATGGATTTCGGGTCTTCTACTGTATGTATACAGTGAACGCTCATAGTCCAGTCATCTTAGTAGTTTAACCTCAGAATTTGAGATACCCAGCTATAAACTTGTATACACTTTTATTTTGACATCCTAAAACTTGTCTGAAAACCTGCATATGGTAAGGTGTCCGCGTATGTCAAAATTTGAAGTCAAAGGTCACAAAAATAGATTTTTTCCATATTTTTCGCAAATATGTCGTTTCCTATGGGGTTTATGCTATTTGTATGCATTAGCAATATTGTAGAGGATAAAATTCTCTACAACTTTTGTACCAAAAGTTTTTTTTTATATGTTGAGTCGTTTTCGAGACAGAGGGTAGTGAGCGTGCAGTATTGAACTATGTAGAGTACCATTTAAGGTCAACTGGTAGCCCCGATCAAAAACATGCTTCATAAAGTTTATAAATTATTGATGAATATATATACTTATAAATAATTTTAATTTTTTTGTAAATATTACATTATAATTAATAACTTTTCATTATGTATTTATTTTTAATTAAGTATCAATTTATTTAATCACACTTACCTGCTCATGTACTTATAAAATTATTAAGGTAAATACTTAAATTATACTTTAATTTTAATCAAAGTTATACTAATTACTTAAATAAATAAAAAAAAGAAAAAAAATTTTAATTAATGTTTTAATTAAAAAATAATCATTCCATACATTTCTGACTGTCAAAATTTAAAAAATTGAATAATAGTTATAAGAACTGCAAGTTCTAATTTTAATTTTCTTCATCATCATTGTCTTCCGATTACTGCAGAATTTCAGCTTCCTTTCATTATTATCTTCATTGGCATCAATCATATATGGCAAAGCATAACACAAGCTTGCCCATTACACTGGCCACAAGCTAAAGAGCACTGCAAACCCAATTTCCTGCATCCACATCGCGAACTACAAACATTCTTGCAGTTGCAGAATATTGTGTTTAGCAATTCCTTTGGAGCAGGTGGTAAGATTGTCGTGATAGATTCCAGGAATTCGTTACACATTGTCCAACCCTTTTCTGGGTTCCAAATCATGCCCTAACCAAGTTTGAACTTGATAATAAACACGATTAAAATGTTGATGAGCTGCTGTACTTGTTGGTGGAATATTTGATAACTGCACAAGTTTATTTAGTTTTGTTGACTTGACATACAGGGCATAACAAAAATGATCGATGCTGTCCACAGATTTTGGAGTATTATAAACTGCCAACAAGGTTTTCATTCCACTCTCCACGTTACATTATTTTCTCGGAGATCAAAATTGATAGGTGTCATGTTGTCATACAAGGACGATTTTGTAGTTTTTCTTATGCCATCATTATCAAATAGTGCTGTTGGATACAGGCTCAATTCATATTGAAGATATTCTTCAAAATGCTTCAATGCTTGCTCACAGTTATTCTTCGGAGGAGTAATAATGGATCTACTGAAACTTTACAATCATTAATTTTTACAGATTTATTAAAAATTGAAAGCGATAATACCTTATCAGAGCGTTTCACTTTTAATTCAGTAAATTGTAAACCAGTGATCTTCGTCATAGATTTTAACGTTATGAATGAATTTAAAAGCTAACGGTTTTTAAAGAAGATGCACTAACTTATTTTCTAATTAAAATATAATTAGTGTAAATGAGAATATAATTAAAATGTAGTTAAAGTATTTCCCTTAAAAAAATTTTAATTACATGAATTGGTTATAAGTTATAAGTGCTATTGAATAGATAGATTACTAATTAATGAAAAAGTTATTAATTATAATGTAATATTTACAAAAAAATTTAAATTATTTATAAGTATATATTTATCAATAATTTATAAACTTTATGAAGCGTGTTTTTGATCGGGACTACCGGTTGACCTTAAATGGTACTCTACATAGTTCAACACTGCACGCTCACTGCCCTCTATCTTGTAAATGATACAACATATAAAAAAAACTTCTCATACAAAAGTTGTAGAGAATTTTATCCTCTATAATATTGGTAATACATACAAATAGTGTAAACCTCATAGGAAATGAGATATTTGCGAAAAATGTGGAAAAAATCGATTGTGACCTTCGACCTTAAATTTTGACAGATGCAAACACCCTACCATATGCAGGTTTTGAGACAAGTTTTAGGAGAGTCAAAATAAAAGTTCATACAAGTTTATAGCTGGGTATCTCGAATTCCGAGATTCTTACCCTATTTTGACTAAGATGACTGGACTATCATTAATTCAAACTCAAAGGTTCTCAGAATAAAGTTCGATTTATTCGATATTAAGAGAAAATATAACTTTTAAAGTGCATTGCAGAAGAAGAAAAATCTCCAAGAATATATAACCCAAGAAAATATATTATACTATGTTATCTAAAGTTGTACATATTTAAAAAGCAATTTCAAAGTCCTCTACCCAAGGCATCCTCCTTTTGTCCGATATTTCCCGTGTAGCTTTGCCTTAACCATACCCCCCCTCCCCCCCCCAAAAAAAGCAATAAAGACTTACCACCCTCATAAATTGAAGCCGAAGATATGCAACAGAAAGTAAACTTTAACTATAAAAATTGCATTAATCATAGTTTTAGGGAAAATTGCAAAATTGATATTTGGTTTTGTTTATTATGCCTACACTTTTCAGCTAAGCATTTCAAATTTAGTTTGAATTAATGAGATATTTTTAACATTAATTCCAGTACATATTATTTGGGGCCTTTGGATTAGTTCAAATTAACCGAATTCGAATTAGCAAGCATCCACTGTATCTAACAGCAGTGCACTGCAGATATTGCATGACAAGGATGCCATGAGAATATTGAGGGTCCCACAACTTGGATAAGTTTTGGATCACCTGCTATAGGCAGTATGGTACTGATATTAAAAATAAAAATTGTATTTTCATTTACTTTAATTTTAGCACTTACATAAAATCCTGTTTGCTATCACTACTATAGAGATATAATGAAAATATAAGATGGAGTGTTTTCTCATTTGCATTTACTTTTTATACAACTAATTCTTTGTTTACATCATTCAAATGTTTTCCAACAGTAATATTGATTTTTTTTTTTTTTTTTTTTTTTTTTTTTTAAAGAAAGAAAGAAATCATTACGTAGATCCAGGTATGTGAATTGAAGTAAACATTGATTAAATGTTGACGTTAAAAAAATCTGGCAACAAGATATCCCAAAGAGGTAGTAACGGGCTTTAATTCTTTATCTGTTAGAGATAAGTGGACAGTGCAAATTGAAAAATCGTTCAAAATGAGGTTGGAAATGAGACTCCATTCAGAAAAATTTCCACTTGTTAATTTTCAAAAAAAGTGACCCTTTTTAATTTTGTATTCAACCCCCTCACAAAGAAATTCTCAATTAGTAAAATGTGCCCCATGCACTCATGAGGGGACACAAAATTTGAGAAATATGCCTTAAAAAGTGTCGGATATATAAATATAACGCTGGCTTAAATCACTTTTCTATGGCTCTTGAACTGAAAAAATTCGTTGAATGATCGCAGTTCTGGGGTCATACAATCTAGCAATAAATGTTTACATTCAAAGTCTTGTGTATTCCCCGATCCTTGTTCTTTACAGATATCTCTGCGACATTGTATGATGAAAGGCTCAAATTGGGTTCATCACCTCATTAGTGTATGGGGGCACATTTTACTAACTGGGAAAATTTTTGTACAGGGTCGTATGAAAATTTAAAAGTGTAACTTTTTGTAAATGAACATGAGGAATTTTTTTCTGACCTTATTTTCAACTTTTCAATTATCTAATGTTGAAAATAAAGTCATTTCTGACCTTATTTTCAACATTTTTTCAATTTACATTGCTCACTTATCTTAAATAGATAAAGAATTAAAGCCCGTTATCACCTTTTTGGGACACCCTGTATATAAGAAAACAGAAATATGTGTACAGTCCTTTATATATAAAGAAAATTAAACCCTGAATGAAAAATAAATAAAAGTTTGTTATTTACCAATTAAATAAAATGGTTTCTTAGAATTTTAATCATTACTGTAAAGAAGAATCAGTAGCCTTCAAAAACTGGAGAATGACAGTGTGGAAAAGTAAAATGTTGTCTCAGAAGTGCTTTTTGGGATGCATACTAAGAGGGGGAAAAGTTTTTTTTAATTGTCAACCTTAATTAGAAACAAATGTTTTCATTACTTATTTATTTATTTTTAAGATTTTCATGATGTCCAGCTTTGAAGCAGATAAATTAGATACTGCACCTTTAAGTGCATTGGTCTTAAAACTTAATGCCTGTGTAAGCCAGCTAGAACAATTTACTGTTAAAGTGCATGATCTGCCTGGTGCTGGCTATGTTGGTGGCCGTGGCACAAGCGCATTAAAATTCTTCAACACACATCAGCTAAAGGTATGTTGCCTCATTAACTGAAGTAATACTACTATAGTGTGCAAAAATTAAGGATGAAGTTTAAAAAGTTAGTAAATAAAATTCTTTTTTTCTTCAAGCTTTTGTTCATTTTCTGCATATTTTTACATGCTGAGAGGCTGTTATGATATGATTTCTATTAATTTTATATGCTGCAGCAGTGTGCTACACTAACTACATTAACCATATTGTCCTCAATTTTTGCACACTAGTTTAATTTTTGTACATTTTACAGGTTGATTTATAACTTAAATTTATCCTGCTGTACTTGTTGTAAACTAATGTGAATGGAGTTACTATTAAAAGTAGTGTACAATTTGGTGTTTGTAATGAGCTTAATTTAATTATTTAAAACATATAAAATGAAATAGCTATTGTTTCTTCTTATTATAAGTATAATATGTGTGTTTTTAAGTTCAGGAAAACTAAAAATCCATTTTTTTAAAATACAGTTTGTGGGAGACATTTTTTCATGAATTGTAAATTTTTCTTTATCATAAATAAAGCTCAACAAGTTGCTTACAGAATGTGCCCAGTAAAAAGGTTGTGAACCGGATGTGTTTAGTTTTTACACAGTTTAGGTAAACATGAATTGTTTAATGTGACCATCTTAAGCATATCACAGCCAGTGGTGGGAAAAACAACTTTTTTTTTTTTTTTTTGTAGCGAACTACAACTACTTTTCAAAAAATGTAGTCAACTACAACTACTTTTTGACAAATGTAGTTAGCTATTAGGGATCGACCGATAGTATCGGCACCGATGTATCGGTTCTTTCGATTCTAAAAGTATCGGTTTCTGTTGCTTTCATCCATTTTCACCGATACTTCGCTTTTCAGAAGAAAGCCATGCAGGCACAACACCATTCTAGAATCTTTATTTTGGTAATGAGATGAGAGGCGTCGTTTCATTGGCACATTTGTTTGCACAAGTGTTTTCAAACTTTTTTTTTTTTTAAATTCTAACCATCACTAAATGCATGTCGTATCACCAAGTGTGGTCGAAATTATGGATGAAGAATCGTTAGATGACAGTTTAACAGGATAATCGTCTATTCTAAATTATTTTGAATTGGTGCCCAACACTAAATATGCTATCTGCAAGGATTGCAAAAAACAAATGTCGAGAGGTATGCTATAATTTTTACTTCAGTTTTATTAACATTTATTTTCTTTTTGTGTGGACTCGAAAAAGAGTCATCCATATATATATATATACCATTGAATCTCCCTATAACGAATTCGCTCGGTTCCAGTTAAAAGATTAGAGTATCAGTATAGAAAGTATAGCAAAAAATTCGTTGTACAGAGATTAGAGATTTTCGGAGTTATTTCAGCAAATATTACAAACTTTTAGTTAATTCGATGTTTAAAAGTATTAAATTATGACTTTGTAGCGCGCCTCCTATATCATCTTTTCCATGCGACGCTCCCCCTAGCGGCTTTGAAGAAAACTATAGAGAACGTTTGTTCATCTCTCTCTTCTCTGTATTCGCGCAGCAGCTACCGGATGTTCTCAGATAGTGATTATTCATTCTAAATGTAACTTGTGTGTTGTAACCGTTGTTCTCGTTAGTAAAATGTGTTGTTGTCTCAAGTGGTCTGTTTTCATGGAATGATCTACGTCTTTACCTTATGCCCCTGCTCTCTGCCCCAAAGCTAGCCGACCAGCACAAATGGCGACCAACGTGGGGCTCGAAACAGGACGATGACAAAGGATATATCTGCAGATAAGTGATTTTTACTTCTTTTTGATCAAGCACTTAAGGAACTTTCTTAATTTTGTCATCCTGGCAAATATAAGAAAAATTTTGCTTTAGAATTCACCCTGAATTCAGTTCATTCTGATCATCCAGATCGAAGAAAATACTTGTTTAGCTTTGTTTTGATCATCCAGATCAAATTTAATATACGCATGCCAGTCAGTTCCTTTGGTGCCTGAAGCTTGAAAATCTGAATAATTTTCATATCTGAATTCTAAGTTTTGAAAAGAAAGGAAAAAATATTTTTTCATCCTGAAAAAAAAGTTGTTCTCAAGAATTTCGTTTTCACCCTGAAAACTAAGAGTATAATAATTCGCATCTGTCAAGTGTTTATTTTTCTGCTTTCTGTTCTCAGCAGACAGATGTGTTAATTTGTGGCGCCGTTGCCGCTAATAAAGTTTTATTTTGCCTTGAGCTGTAGACATTGTATAAGGTGAATCAGTGATCCATTTTATTTTATTCTGTTGTTGTTTAAAAGAAGATAAACTTCATTTCATAGCTTAAAGCTGATTGCTTTAAAGAGAAACAAGGTTCTTATTTGAGTAGATTTATCTAGTAATTGAAATATACTTTTAAGTGGAATTGTTATTCATGTGCCGAAGTGTTTTCGAAAATTTTATTTTTGGTTAAATGAATAAATTGGTATAAATACTTTCAGAGAATATTTAGATATTATAAAAGTTGAATTATGGCATACCTTGCTAAAGGAAAGAAGCAAGATCTAGTTAATTTAGCCAGTGAACTTAACATCGCAGTTCAAGAGGATTCTAAAATAATAGATTTAAAGAATGCAATTCTTAAAAGTGCAGGGTATGATGAAGAATTCACTAAAGAATTGCTCGATAATTTGATAACTGAAAGGAAAGAAAATGAAGCACGATTAATTCAAAAGGAAAATGATGACCGTATGTTTGAATTAGAGAAACTTAAGTTCCAAAATATAACCCATGCTACAGAAACAGAAACCGTTCTTACACCTAGTAATTCAGATGTATCTAAATTTGAAATTAAGGGGTTAATTCCTCAATTTGACCCAAAGGTAGATGACATTAGTACATTTTTAAACTGTTTTGAGAAACAATTGATTTTTTTGAAAATACCAGAATCAAAATGGGTAGTATACCTGATCGGGCTTTTACCTATTGAAATTTCAAAGTTAATTGCAATAGAATCGGATTCTCAGAATAACCCACAGGAGTATGCGGAAATAAAAAAGATTTTATTATGCCGATTCAAGATGAGTGCGGAAAAATTTAGACAATCCTTCGTCCAACACAGGAAAAGTCCAGACTCTACGTGGAGAGATTACTTCTATGACTTAAGAAATTTTTGAAGGTTGGCTCAATGAGCTGAATGTCACTACGTTTGATCAGTTGAAAGATCTAAAAATTTCAGATCAAATAAACAAGAAGTGTCCCCCTGATTACAAAGAACATTTTTTAAACCACTGGAGCGAGTGGAACGATCCAGTTTCTTTATTTGATAAACTAGATTCTTACGAAGAAATTAGAAACCTAAAAGGTAGAAACACAAAACAAGAACAACATAAGGAAAATTCTAAGTTCAGTAATGAATTTAAAAATTGTAAGAATGGTGTTAATCATAAATACTCAACAAATAGAACTGTTAGTAAAAATTATGAAAGACCTATTAGCTGCTATGGCTGTGGGAAACCGGGTTTCATAAAGGCAAAATGTCCTATGTGTACGCCAAACGCTAAAGTTGATTTCGCCCTGGTTAACTGCTTGAAATTTCAAACGTGTGCGATACAAGAACCCCAGGCAATGTTAATGAAGATTAAAGTAAATGGTATGTGGGGTCTAGCATGTGCTGACACTGGGGCTAGCCACACTGTTGCTGGTGAAACCCTGTATAATCTCCTCCGAGAACAAGAGATAAATTTTCATAAAGTAAATTTAAATGTAACAGTCGCGGACGGAATGCCGAAGTTCTCTGAAGTTTATAACACCGATGTAGACATTGAACTAATGGGGAAAAGAATTCCTACTACAATATACGCGTTACCGACAGCTAAAGATAATCGTACCCTCCTTGGTACTGATTTTTTATCCAAAGCTGGTATTAGCTTAGATACCCAAAACAAAAAATGGTATTTCAACTGTAATCCTAGGAAAAGATTCAATTTTGAAAAAGATGTATTTGTATCACCTTGTAAGCCACATAAAGACACTTTTGACTCACCTGGTCATAAAGACACTTTTGACTCACCTTTACAAAACTGTAGCACTATGTCATCTGATAAAGATATCGAACCCCCTAAACTGAACACTTGTGTTTTAAAGGAGACTGAAGGCAGTCACTTATCTACTGAGGAAAGGTTACAATTATGTAAATTGTTAGAAAAGTTTACAGGTATCTTTAGTCCAGGGGGAGAACCAACCCCTTTCATCCAGCACAAAATAGATACCGGCAACCACTTACCAGTAGCGGTACCGCCATATAGAATGAATCCAGTCAAAAAAGAACTCCTTAAGCAAGAACTTGATAGGCTTTTGAAAGATGGAATCATCGAGGAGTGTGAATCTCCTTATGCTTCACCAGTGGTTCTCATACCGAAACCAAATGGTAAAGTGCGTCTTTGCATAGACTATAGAAAGTTAAACGAAATTACAGTGGCTGACTCTTACCCATTACCCAGAATGGATGAGCTTCTCCATGAAGCCAAACAAACGTCATTTATGTCAACAATAGATTTACAAGCAGGTTACCACCAAGTTCAAGTCCATCTGGATGATCAAGACAAAACAGCCTTCATGTGTCCTTTTGGGACCTTCAAATTTCTGAGAATGCCAATGGGTCTCAAAATGGCACCAGCTACATTTCAACGCCTTTAGAATCGTTTCAGGAATGGCCTCGGCAACATCCTAACTCTTACGTATTTAGACGACATAACCGTCTTATCAGAAACTTTTAAAAGACATATATCAGATCTAAAAAGTGTTTTCCAAAGATTACTCTTATTTAAACTTCGTGCAAATAGAGAAAAATGTCATTTTGCTGTGTCTAGAGTAAAATACCTAGGATTTTGGATTACGAAGAACGGAATCGAGGTAGATCCTGAGAAGACATCAGCCATCCAGAATATACCACCACCCAAAAACGTAAAGGAAGTTAAATCTTTCTTACAAACATGCTCATGGTACAGACGTTATATAAAAGATTTTGCAGAAATCTCAAGGCCTTTAAGCAATTTAACAAAAAAGAACACATCATGGCAATGGAGTTTTCTGCAGCAGAAAGCTTTCGAAACTCTAAAACAATGCCTCATTTCCCCACCGATTCTGAAGCAAGCGGGTGGTACCAAACCATATATAATACGTACCGATGCAAGTAATTACGCGCTCGGAGCCGTATTACTTCAAGGCAAAGGAGCTGAAGAACATCCAATTGAGTATGCCAGCAGACTGCTTACCCAAGCAGAGAAAAACTACTCTACAACGGAACGGGAAGCATTGGCCGTTGTGTGGGCGTTAAAGAAGTTTCGCGGATACATCGAGGGTACACCTGTTACTGTGGCATCCGACCACCAACCATTGAAATGGCTTCTTACCCTCAAATCACCAACCGGTTGCCTCGCCAGATGGGCACTGGAAGTGCAATCTTTTAACGTAGAAGTCTGTTATATCCCAGGAAAATCTAACGTAATAGCTGACATGCTTTCTCGACCAGTGTGTCCAGAACAAGAGACTGTTTGTGAAATTGATAGTATCGTCATAGCTGATATGCCAGCAAGAAATGTTAAAGATATGCGAGAAGCTCAACTTGCAGATGAATCACTAAGGAAGATAATTGAAGCGTTTGAAGATGTCCAAAAAACAGAAGCATATGCAAACTGGACTGAGAGAGTTTTTCTTATGAGCCAGGGAGTTCTGTATCGCTATATCCCGGATGCAGACTCAGAAGAAGCGCAGTTAGTCATACCGTCATCAGAACGGGAAGAAATCCTTAAGAAACATCACGATGACCCCATGGCCAGTCATTATGGCGAAGAGGGTACGTATCAACGTATCGCCAAAAGATACTATTGGAATGGAATGAAGAAGTTTATATCGGATTACATGAAAAAGTGTGCTGAATGCAGTCGCTACAAGGCAAGTAACCAGAAACCATCAGGTCTACTTAGAACACCCGTCTACTCACAATGTTTTGAGATACTTTCAATTGATTTGTTTGGCCCTTTGCCCAAGACAGCTAGCGGCAAACAGTGGATTTTTGTAATAGAAGATTGTGCAACCAAGTGGATAGAGCTTTTTCCTCTTGAACAAGCTACAGCTCGAGAATGTGCTACAACTCTCATAGAAGTTTTTATGCGGCATGGAATTCCACGACGAATTCTCAGTGATAATGGCCCACAGTTTGTTAGTGCAGTGTTACAGCAGATATGTTTTACCTTGAAGATTGATCAAAATCTTACACCGGTAATTTTCCCCAAGCCAACCCTGTTGAACGCAAAAACAGAGATTTAAAACCAAGACTTGCCATATTGGTTGGAGACGAACATGATAACTGGGCATCAATAATACCAGTCATCAGATTTGCAATGAATACGGCGGTATGCGACACTACTGGCCATACCCCTGCTTTTCTCACGTTCGGCCGTGAACTGAGAACAGTCGATAATGTAGTGCACCATTTCACGGCTGTGGTACAGAACGACAAGCTTCGTACCAGAGATTACCCAGTATCTCAAGAGATTTGCCAAAATTACACAGGACATTAGACAGAGAGTGGAAATAAAACAGGATCAACGTAAATCCTACTATGACAAAAATAGGCGGCAATATTACTTTGTACCTGGTGACAAAGTATGGGTTACAAAGCACCCGCTTAGTAAAGCAAGCCATGCCAAGACTGCAAAGTTCATGCCCAAACGGGATGGACCATATTTGGTACTTACACAGAAGTATGGCACTTACACATTTGGTACTTACACAGTACCTCTTATGTCATAGCCAATCTAGACCAGCCAACAGTACCCATAGCTACGTACCACACGTCAGCATTATCCCCTTATCATGGCGTGGACACCTCCCCGGTCAATCCACTTCGCAAAAGAGGTCGGCCTCCCAAGGTAGCACCACAGACAGAATTTTCACCTCAAACGAACAAGCAGACCATCGGAGGTCATCACACCTCTGGGAACACAAACCCCATGCGAAGAAGAGGACGACTGCCCAAGGTCAAACAATAACCACAAACCTACGAATCAGTGACTGTTTATGACTGTTTTTCGTCAGCCTTAACGAACTTTCTTAAGTACTGTCTGTTATAGAAAAAAATTATTAGTGTCACTTGTAAGCACATTTTGTCTATTTTTTCTTATCCTGGTCTCCTTGCCGGGACGTCGGCGGGACCAGAGGGGGAGTTTGTAGCGTGCCTCCTATATCATCTTTTCCATGCGACGCTCCCCTTAGCGGCTTTGAAGAAAACTATAGAGAACGTTCGTTCATCTCTCTCTTCTCTGTATTCGCGCAATTCCAATCGTGTAAGCTTGATGCAAGCTTGAATCAAGTGTTCTAGTTTACACTTGCCCAGCTTGCATTAAGCTTGACATTTCAAGCTTGAATCAAGCTTGACATTTCAAGCTTAATTTCAAGCTTAAAAATTTTTCAAAAAAAAAAAAATTTTTTTAAATACAGGGGGCGCCCGCTGGCTAACGTGCCCCACATAATTTATTTTTCCCCCTCTATGCTGAAATTTCAATTTAATTGTTTCCATCGAGTGTTCGTCGCTGGGATAGAACCCGGGCCCTCTGGCTTCTTAGTCGAGCACGCTATCCACTCCGCCACCGTAGCCTTGTGCAGCTATGACTAAAGTTTGAAGTGACTTACCACGCTGTTTTCTCGCCAAATTGATAAGTGGGCGATGCGTTATTTGTTTCTTTTATTTTTCCATGGGATGCATCAGAATTAAAATAATGCATCAAAATAAATTAAATTTAAAAAAAATTAAAATAAAAAAACACGTTTTAAAACTTTCAGTACCGCAACACTCATGAAGCAATACTGCTGGCCAAAATCGAGACAAACGACTGATTTTTAAATCAATTTCGTAGTATAATTGTATTTTATTTTGAAGAATTTCCATATTTGGAAATATAGAATGGGTTTACTTAACACAAATTTTGTGTTAAGTAATCTGAAATGAAAGAAACAGATAGTTAAACGTTACTTCGAAATGCTAAATCACAGTTGCTAACATGTATGGAATACAAACACTTTAGTCATTTTTGTAAATATTTCTTAAATTAACAAATAATTGAAAAATTTTGCTATTTTTTAACGCTAAAAATTCTCTTTACAAATGTGGTTATTTTCCTACATATTGGTATGCTATATTGATATAGAGCATTTCGAATTAAAAATAAGTTAAAATTAATTTATACAAATGTAAATTTGAATTATTTTCATTGTTCATACTTTATAATTAAAAAAATTATTTAACTTCTGAATTTTTGTTTTATCCTTTGTAATTTTATTTTAAAATTACAAAAGTGTAAGATGTAAGATTTTTGGGCCCTAAAATCTGTAGGCCCTGGGCAGTTGCCCTGTTTGCCCTGCCGGTAATATGGCACTGGTAATATAAAATAAAACACATCTTTTACAAACTTTCAGCAAATATTAGGACGCTAGACAATTAATGTCCATTCTCTTTCACAGATGGCACCATCAACGCTCCTTTAAAAAGGAAAAATCACGCGAGTATCAATTTTCAAGCTTAAATCAAGCTGTATTTAAACTTGACAATTCAACTTGACTCCTGCAAGCTTGCTGCCAGCTTAGAATGAGTTGAACTGTCAAGCTTGCATTAGTGCGTCAAATTCAAAGAAATGTCAAACTTGATTTAAGCTTATGTGCTGTCTGGGCTACTTCAAATTATCTATAGTTATTAAAGGTATTTACTAAGCATTAGAGAATTACGGATTCATTTAGAAATGAAAAGCGCCTTTTTGAGTGTTAAATTGCGCGACTTCATGACGTCCATTGATCTGAATTTATGTGTCGGACTATAAGAAATGAAAGCTTAGGAAATAAACTTTAATCATTTTGAGATTGCACCAAACCAGTTCTGAATATTTTCTACATGGTACACAAAATTGCCTTTTTGCGAGAACAAAGTATTAGAGATGAGACGGGCTCAGCCTGAAAGCCCGGGCCGAACCGGGCTCGGGAAAAATTTCTATTTTATTGAACATACTCCTTGAAACAGATTTTTTAAAAGTGATTCATATGGAAAATAAAAGTACATATAAAAAAAACGCCACCTTGTTCGAGACGCCACCCCAGTAGCTACACCCCTGAAGATTGTCATGCCTCTAGTATGAAATAAAAATCACATAAATTTATTCAAAAACATGTTTATTTATTCATTTTTAATAAGAGTTGAATTTCAGAATTGCTATCAGCCAAACATGATCGCTAAGGGGGAAAATATGTCCGATGCAACAGAAAACAGCCTTTCTACTGATGCACTGTACAGCATGCCAATATTAGTTTTTTTAAATGCCAAGAGGTTATTTTGGGCCCCTATACTATTACAGGCACTTTAACTTATTTTTGATTGTTTTCTATTTTCCCAGCATAAAAATAAAACATTTTTAAATAATTCTAAAATTGAATTAAAAATTACCCATGCATTTATACTCATTTAGAACAAGACTATGCATTTAAAATTGATTTTAATATTTTTTTAATCAATTTGTATTATTAGCGTATGTGTGCGCCAAGTTTCACATGCCAGAAAATTTACCTAGAAAAGAAAATTTCAAATTTTTTTTGTATTAAAAATTTTGAAATTTTGTTTTCTTCATCACAATATAAAAAATGCTAACTAATGAATATTTTGTAATAAGTACATATGGCCATAAGTTTTCAAAAACATTTTTATTTTCTTATTTATTGATCCATACATCTTAGAAACCATTATCATTGAGTTAGAAGAATGGAAAATAAGTCTTGAAGTCTTTTTATTGTTACAAGATTATATTATAAAGGAAATTTAGCTTTAAAAAATATTATTACAGCATATATATTAATTCATTAAATCGAGAGATTTGGGAGGCCCTTATTTTTCAGGGGGTCCGGGCTATTGCCCACGTGATAAAAACATTTTGAAAAAATGTTAAAATGCTTGGTATGGTATAGTAAAGGGGGTCCTGAAGTAACCATGGCCTCATCTAAGTAGGATCAGCTCTGGGTATTCCTTATCAATTCCAGTTCTATACTTGGGAGTCAGAAGAAAGAGCAATTGCACCTCGTGATCAATTGCCGGAAGTGATGCCGCGGCAAAAGTAGCTTCCAAAACACACTACAAACTGCTGATTTTTATAGCGCACTACATACTACACTACTTTTTTTAAAAAGTAGCACGCTACACTACAAACTACAAAAAAAAAAGTAGCGACTACTGTAGTTTCGATACTTGTAGCGCACTACTTCCCAGCCCTGATCACAGCATCCATAAAAGCTGCATACAGCATACTGAAATATGAATTTTCATTCACATTTCAGTTTACATTACAATTTGGAAATCCCTTAATGTTCTCTCAATTTTTTTTCTGTAATAAAATAATACTAGAAAAAGAATTCATTATCTTTTTCTTTAATTTAGTGTAATTTGCAAAGGCATCCTGGATGTTCCAATTTGCGCCAGTGGCGAGGAGGTCCAGTGAAAATTGACCCACTAGCTTTAGTTCAGGCAATTGAAAGATACTTGCTTATCAGAGGTTATGGAAAAGTAAAAGTAAGTAATTATATGTGTGTGTATGTGTGTATATATATATATATAATACACACACACACATGTGTTTGTATATGTATGCTTTAATACTTTTGTATGTAGGAAAGTTGTTTATTTTAGGATGATGATGATGATGGGAGTGATGATGAAAATTCAGAAGATGAAATTGACGATACCTTGGTATTATTAGTTTAATATTTTTATAGCTTTGATCACATTTTATTGTGATTTGATTAAAAGTGAAAAAAAAATGTTTTCCAGACATTAATTTATTTCTCATTATTTCACTCTAAAGCATTAATATTTATTTTTCTTTTTTCCTTAGAATTGTCTGCTTTTTCAATATTCTCTTGGAGAATGTATTGTGATTATACATAAATATTTATTACTTTAATAGAATCCATCTTAATTAAATCAAACAAACTATAACATATACAGTGAAACCTTTCTGAGTGGTCACCCCACCGTACCGAGAATATTTGGTTGCTCTCAAGTGTTTTATTTACTATTATAAGATAATTGCTATAATGCATAATATAAACAAGCCTGGCACATATTCCTTATTTAAAATAAAATATAAAACTTATCTAAAGAGAAAATAATACTTTATTTGATGCTTTCTTACATTTTTTTGAAAAAATGATACAATTTATGTCTGTGTGCAAGTTTTTATTTTTCTCTGAAACAACCATTTTTTCTAGTTTGTTTTTTTACTTTAAAAAGCAGATCTCTAACCGGTTAGTTTGTAACCACTTCGGAATTTTCAATAATTTCATCGATTTTTCCCTAAAGTCGCTTGTGTTGAAAGTTTAGCTTGCTCGCCATTGCAAACATCGGAAAATTCCTTGTCAGGGACGGAATGAGTGCCTGAAAGGGACAAAAATTCATTTGTAGGACAACTTCAACACCTGATTGTCCAAGGGATTCCCCATATTAAGGATTTGGGGAGAATACAAAAGAGATAACAGATTTAATTCCAGTTATTCTTGGGACTTATATTCGACCATAAACCTAACCTTGAGTTTTTCCGCTCAAAATTACAGCATGGAGTTAGTAGAATTTCCCAAAAATGAGATGGGCGATCCCACTCGGTGGACGTTTAGAGGGGATCGGGTGGCCGCTGATAGAGGTTATTTTAACATTAAGTCTATGAGCCAAAAAAAACCGTGCCATGAAAAATTGGCCGTTTAGAGGAGCGACCGCTATACAGGGGTGGCCACTCGAAGAGGTTTCACTGTATATATTTTGATAAGACGCTCAACTTTCAATGGCATTTAATAATTGCCTTTTTATGGAGTATATACCTTGAAATCTACCTCTGGAACCTGAATACAACCTTTTCATATAGTATTTTACTATATTTTATAGTTACCAAAAACAGCGCTGTGACAGAAGTAGATCTTTTTTTTTTTTTTTCCCCAAGTTAGTAATCATGCATGATTCTGCTCTAAGAATGAAGTTTAACTGTTTAAAAAAAATCAATTATTTATGTTTATTTGACTCTCTTCATAGTTGGTTTATTTTTTTATGCATTCATTGCTGTATTATATTTTTTTTAAAAAGATTTTCTTTCAGGCTGCAATGATGATACAAGGACAGGGGAGACACAAATTACAATTTCTTATAGGTGAAAATGTACTACCCTATAATATGACTGTTTATCAAGCAATAAGGCAGTTTGGCAATGTTGAAGGACAGTGTTCTGATGGCCAAGATACTGATACAGATTCTGAAAATCCAATGGGATATACCAATATATGGGTCCAGACTCATACCATATGGTATGTACTTGTAAAGAAAAATAAAAATTTCTCAGCTGTTATAATCACGTTATATCACATTTAAAAATTTTGTTGTTCTACACTTTTTTCTTAATGCAGTGGACTTTTTGTTTTCTTGCTCCTCGCTTATAACGTCTCTGATATGTAGATTTTCCAATGTACAAGAAATTGATAAATACTGTTTTAGACTTCTGAAATATGTGTGAATTAGGAATTGTTCTTTTAATTATGTATTGTATTAAAATGTACATAATTATTAAATTCACTAAAATAATTTGTGGTAATATTTACTACTGTGAAAATTTTCTTCATGGTAATCTCAAGAATAAATTAAACTGCTGTTTCAACCCATCAAGTTCCAGTTTCATAATTTATTGCATAATTAGTCTTATAAATATTGCAGTTTTCATAAAACAAATATTGCAGTTTTCATAAAACAAATATTAAAGAGGTATCAATACCTAATTATATAGCATTAAAGAGAAAAGTATAGTTTTTTAACCTTTCTCTTCAAGTCTATGAACCAACAACTTGTTCAATTGGTTGAATTACACTTTCATTCGCTTTATTATAAAGTTGTAATCCTTAAATATTTAGATGCAATAAATTGCTGCTAAACTTGACATCAATTTCGGTGTTTCAAACTTGTTATTTTAGGTATCAACCCATTCCTTCAGAAGAAACTGACTCTGCATTTATTAGTAAGGCAACGGCAATTTTAACAAGGAATCATTCTACATCTAGTGGCCACTCTAGTCACCGTGTTAAAGGGAATTCATCTGGAATGATATCACCTAAAAAGAAATCTGATGATGTGTGGATTGGTACAACAGTATTCATTTTGGTTCTTTAATTTGTAACACATATACTGAAGTAAAATGTTTGTAATTTAGAAATATCAAGTCACTTTTTTATGTTTGTGGGACTTCTGATGCTACTATTTTTGTCTCCTGACAATGGTGGCTATTGACAGCTTTGAAAACAGAGCGATTTTGAACTGGTCTGCTAAAAGGTCTGGTTTATAGTCCCCCTTGACTGTCTCAGTGTAAGGGATAGTGGGAGGGCAGGGTTGGTTTTTGTATTAAATGAATTCTGATTTTTTTTCCTGTTTTAGTCTCATATGTTCATTAATAATTCATGTTTCGTACTCCCAAAAATATTAAAGTTGTTTTTTTTTTTTTTTTTGTAGTCATTAACCATGCCCATTTTTTCCCCCTCTGTAATTTTTCGTAGTTCTTAAATTTGTTTTCCTTAACTGAATCAAATTTAGAAAAAAGTATTTAATTAAAAATTCATATGAATGTATTTTCAGATGGATTAGTTCCTGAAGTTACATCTCCATTATCTCACTTATTAGTTCAGAATCTACCAGACTCTGTTTCTGTTCAAGATCCATCTTTGGAAGTTATCTGTCTGTTGAGAGTAATTCATGCTTTGAGTAATCATTGGGGATTGTTATATCAGGTAGCAGTTATATTCACTTTTAGATATGCTTACCTCATGGAATAAATTTATTGTAGCTACTATTAAGCCTTTTTCACAATTTTCTTATTGTACTCTGAATACACATTATGTAAGGCGAATCACTAAACTTAATTTAAATTGCAAAAGATTTAGCACCAGTTATTGAAAAATACCAGCATTAGAAAAGCACATCTTTATTGTTTCAAGTGCAACTCTGTTCATATTGATCAAATGATAGTTGTTAAACAAAGTTACTTTTTTAATTTGTATACAATTCTCATACAAAAACATTCCCTATTAGTAAAATGTGCCCCATACGCTAAAGAAATACACGTGACAGTGAGGAAGAGATCGGTGCAAGCAAGAAACGGCGAAGGCTGAAGAAGGTGGTGGCATGCCACTGAAAGCTGCTACTGAAGGATTTTAATTATGTAGTTTTTAACCTTTTAAAGGTTTAAAATCTTTGATAATTTTGTTTGCTTGATGTATTACATTAATTATCATTAATTAAGGAACAGTCACAAAAATGACAATTACTCAGAGTTAAATATAGAATTTAATGAAACTGGCTCACAGTATTAAAAAATAGTAAGGTATAAAATTATATAAAAAGAAATTGCCAGACAATTATGGTGTTGTAGAAATTTGCATGTGTAAAAATAAACAAAATGGATGTGCCAGTTTGGTACAGAAAAAGGGCCTTCAATATGGAATATGGCCTCCCCCACCCCCTAGAAGTAATGCAGCAGTGTGTGATGCTGTTTATTATGCAGCCTATAAGTTCTATTTTAAGTGAGAGTCATTGTTCTTAGAAAGCAGTTGAAAGCATGGCAAGTCTAAGGAAGATTGAGAGCAACTATACATCTTCCTAAAGCTTCCCAGGCATGCTCAATAGAATTTAGATCTGGTAACCAAGCTGGCCACTGCATGTACTGAATTATTTGCTGCTAAAGATAACACCATCACACACGCACAAAAAAAAAGTTGTTTGTACATCGGATGCCACCTATCTACCGGCATGTATTTCGACCCGCTGAATCCGAATTTCAAGTCAGTTTAAGCCGTGCACCCTCGAGTAATTGAGTAAATTGAAAAAATAGTGTAAATTGGATAAATGGTAATTTAAAAAATTTATTAACCTAACAAAGCATAATTCTTATGCATTTCGATCTGCTGAATACAAATTTAAAGTGTATTTAGATTATAAACTGTTCCAAATCTCAAAAAATTGAAAAAAAACCTTGAAAAATGTTAAAAATAGCAAAAAATCATTGTATTAATAAAAAAAATTTGTTGACCCAAATCAAAGAGGATTTTTATGTAATTTGATTTCCTTATTCCGAATCTAAAATATATTTTGCTTAGAATCCCTCAAACTCGCAAAAACTCACAAAAAACAATAAAATAGCAAAAGTTACTGTTAAAAAAATTGAAGAAACGCTATAAAACATGATTAAATACATTTCTTGTATTTTTTATGCGTAAAATATAAGTACAAAATCTGAAAATGCAAAAAAATGTAATATCTCTAAAACAGTTTAAAATCTGAGAAAATCGCTCTCCTTATTCTGTTTATACATCATTTTTAGAGATATTACAATTTTTTGCATTTTCAGATTTTGTACTTACATTTCTTGTATTTTTTATGCATAAAATATATTCCGCAAATTCCGGCTTATAACGTGCACTTTTCATACAAAAAATAAGGTCGAAATTAAAGGGTGTGCGTTATATGCCGGTTATAAAAATGAAAAATTTAAAAATAAGGAAAAGATGAGCTTAAAAAATGACATTTCTACAAGTACCTGAAGTACCTGAGTACCTACAAGTACCTGACCTGAAGTACCTACACTAACCTGACTAACCTACACTAACCTGAAGTACCTACAAGTACCTGAATGTTGTTTATTTAAAAGAAATGACATACCTTATGAACTTCAATTTTCATTATCGAACAGCATAGAAAGTTCCTCATAGTCATCTTCCGTTATTTTTTCAGGCATATGATCAAATTCAGTTTCATCTTCACTATCACTGTACTCTGATCCATAAATAAATAGTTATCATGCGTTCCATCTTGATTGTTCGATATATTGCATTTTTAAATGACTTTTTAATTATGTCAGGTTTAATTTCATCCCATGCTTGTATCGACTCACTCACTATTTCAAGACTGGCATGACGCATTTCACTTCCTTTCTTAAATGCTTTACCTCCTTCCAACATCTATAAATTGCAAAATCGTTTTAAATTTCCTTAGAATGGTTTATTAATACACACATCTAAAGGTTGAACTAATGGCGTTAATCTGCCTGGAATAACTGTCATGTCTGTGTTACACTCTTTCATTAATTTCTTTGTATTAACCGTTAAATGCGATCTGAACATATCCCAAAGTAAAAGACTTTCTGGATTCCATAGGGCAAGTCTGTAATTGCAAAGTAAAGGGTGCGCGTTATACAGAGGATATATGTACATAAAAATAAAAAAAATGAAGTTTTAAATTATAGGTGCGCGTTATATGCCGGCATTTACGGTAATCATGTTTTATACTTGTAACTTTTGCTATTTTATCGATTTTTTGCAATTTTTTGAGAGTTTGAGGAATTCTTAGCCAAATAAATTTTAGATTCGGATTAAGCAAATCAATTTACATAAAAATCCTCTTTGATTTGGGTCAACATAATTTTTTTCATTAATACAAGATGATTTTTTTGCTTTAGCAAAAAAATTTTATACTTTTTAACATTTTTCAAGGTTTTTTTTTTCAATTTTTGAGATTTAGAATGGTTTATAAAATAAATACACTTTAAATTTGTATTCAGCGGATCGAAATGCATAAGAATTATGCTTGGTTTAGATTTATAAATTTTTTTAATTACCATTTATCCAATTTATGCTATTTTTTCAATTTACTCGATACTCGAGGATGCACGGCTTAAACTGACTTTAAATTCAGATTCAGCGGGTCGAAATACATGCCGGTAGATAAGTGGTGTCCGATGTACAAACAACTTTTTTGTTTTGCGTGTGTGCCGGTGTAATCATCGATGATGGAAGCCTTGTGCAGCCTAGCATCATCATCCCGAAAGCAAAAAATTATCACCTATTTCTCCCACATGATTGTGCACATAAGCTTCAAAGATGTCATCTCTATGTCTGATTGTTCACGATTCCATAGGGAAAGACATGAATGTCTGTACGTCCATACAAAAAGATCCCCCTCTTAACATAGATTTTGCCTCTTGTGTATGTATCTCTTTCACGGATACTTGGTGGTTGATAACAGCTTCCAGGTTCTCTCCAAATCAAATAATACCTACTATTACTTTGGAAAATAGACCTTGAATCATCTGTAAAGAGAACAGCTTTCCATTGATTAGCCATCCAGTGGACATGTTAATTTATTACTCAAGTGTTCTCTTTTATGGCATGATGTGAGTGGCATACAAATGGCTGGACGCCTTCTGTACAGACCAGCTTAGTCTAGCCTTTTACACATGATCGGCATTTATGCAGTATGGAACCTCTTATCCGGAATCATTTTTCAATTGATTATATCCCTATTTTTTCTGAAGGAAAAGTGTATAATGAGTTTTTTTCATTTCTTGTGGTTTTTGTTTTTCATTTTGAGTAATTCAACTAGAATATAAAATGTAAGCTATCAGGTGAGGTGTTTTTATTTTTATTTTTTGTAGTGTGTATGACTTCGTTTTCAAAAAGTTATCATACACTTACTAATTCCTCTCTAAATATGATTATTGGTTATCTTGATCTGATTAAGAGTTCTTTATATTACTTTTCTAGTATATTAACAATTAATGTTTAATTATAATTAAAAGTAGAGTAATATAACCTATCAATCAAATCAGTTTGTCCTATTAATGCCCAACCAGTTATCCAGAAAATTTACTTATCAAGAATACATCTGGTCCAGACCATTCTGGATAACAGGTTCTATACTGTATAACTTGTATTAAGATTTTTTAAATTTTGTTTATAATGCTATGAAAGCATTAAACAATTGTAGTCCAAAATTGTATCTGTTCAATAAGGTTTTTTTTTTTTTTTTTTTTTTTTTTTTTTAAGATTAATTCATGGGCACCTGCTATTCCACAGATAGAATTTCTAAATAGTAAATTGACAGCCAAAGCTAATCGCCAACTTCAAGACCCATTAGCTATTATGACAGGCAATGTACCATCTTGGCTATCTCAAATTGCATATGTGTGGTAAGTTTTGAATGTTCCTTTTTATGACTTTTGTTTTACTCCAAATAACCTTTTCAGTTTGTGGTTTCTGGAAAAATTTGAATAATGGACCTGTATTATTTGCAATATAGTAGAGAAATCATTTCGACACCAGCAAACATAGTCATTGTGTATCAAAAGTGTTTACCTAAGTGAAAACCTAGAGGACATGGTGAAAGATGTCTATCAATTGTTATCTATCAGTTGTCAAGATGTCTATCAGTTTTGTTAAAATTATAGGTAGCAGGTTAGGCTTTAGTTTTGCTACAAAGCAAAAATGAGACATCCAACATTATGTTGGCTGTAAAACATTCTTAACCATTAACATTGGACACAAAAGATTCATAGGACACAAGTAATTCATACAGTTTTTATTATTGCTGACTGTTTCATATAAAATATTTTATTTATCAATTGGTATTATTTTTAAATTAATCTAATTTAAGTTGCTTTTTTCCTCTCTATCAATCATCATTCACAAGGTTCAATGCTAGGTGATGGGGAAATCTTTCCAGAAGAGAAAATGAGATGAAGACTGAAAAGTGCACAAAATCCTAACTTACTGAAAACAATTATTAAAATTCTAACAATGAAAGGCAATAGAAGATTTGAAAAGTTCCTGCTTACAAGCACGTCTCATGCTCTTTGAGCCTAAATTTGGTTCTTTTGTTCTGACCAATTTAGCTCAAATCACCGTGGCAAGGAGTGCAATAAACACTAATAATTCTCAGTAGAAATAAGATACCCTTAATGTATAAAGTTAAAATATCATTAAAAGCCATAAAAACTCCGTAAAAAATTTAAAAAACTAACCATTTAGCAGCTAGGTCGCTGCCATCTTTGGAACTGCTGAGCTCGTTCCCCGCTTCATCATTTTGAGCCACGTGTCCTCTATCTGAGCATGCGTCGTGTCATTGACGGCGCCCTCTTGTGTTATTATTTCAACGCTTCCCGTTTTAAACTATAACTGTGGTTATTGTAGTTGGCTATTTTCTTAACATTTACAAAATCTATATCAAAATTTTCTTTTTGTTGGTTAACACATTTCTTTTATGTTTCCCAAACCTTTATTTCATTTAACTTTCAAATAACATTTTAAAAGTAAATATCAATCTAGTAAAGTATAATTATATTCCTTAAAACTTAATTTGCAACTTAAAATGCATAAGTAAGCCTTCCTCAAAGATGTAAACAAACTCTCATTGAAACACACATTAAAGTTCCACTTCAAGTTAAAGTTACAGTTCAGTTAAAGTTAGTATTTTTGTTGCTTCACTGCAATTGAACCTTCTATTTCTAAATGTCATATCAGATCACAATTTTTTTAATTGAAATTTTATAATCACCTATTATTTATAAACAACCATTTGTCAATAATTAATTTTTTATATTTAATTGTTCCACTAAGCCCTCTGCTCAGTGTTTATGCAAATATCATTAGGCTTGTTGTGATTGGATGACATGGCAACCTGTGATTGGATAACATGGCAATCTATTGTTGGTTAATGCATATATATAAGAAACTGTGCTAATGCATCAGGATTCAGTTTTTGAAAGCACTGAAATCCAGTGCAAGGTATTTGTATCTATTAATGTTTTTTGTTAAAATAAATGTTTGTTCAAGTTTTAACTTTTTGTGGTGTTTACTAGTATTAGGTTTACTTTTATCAGGGAGCACACACTTTTAATGCTAGGTGGGAGAGGGCAGTACTTTGTCTGTTATATTTTATATCGCTAATGTGCTCTTTAATTCTATCCTTAATTTTTCTTTTTGTCACAACAATGTAGTGTCGGGGAAGGTTAGATTCTTTATAAGTAAAATTTATTTTGTAGACACCTGCTGTTTCTAAAGGGTTTATTTTGTCTTCATCAGATCGAATTCTTTAAAAATATTGCGATTAGGTTTAATTGGGATACGGAGGTTCATTTTACGGGCAAGGTTGGAGAAATTTACAGCGAGACCACAACAGTTGGGGATAAAGGTTTCAAAATAATAAGAACCACCCCAAGCAATATCGGAACTACCGTCTATCGAAAACCCACCAATAACAATAAAATAGTTAACTACTCATCAAAAAATACCTATAACTATAAAATCTCAATACTTCGTTCCCATATCAATAGAGTGCTCAAAATATGTTCCAACCAAAAACTACTAAAAGAAGAACTACAATTTATACAATTTTCACAAGAAGCCAATTACCCCAGAAATATTGTTTCCCGCTTAATCAAAAATAGAAAAAAGAAACTAACCTCATTAACGACACACAGAAAGAAAAACCCACGTTTTCTCACCCGATCCCCTACTGTTGCGGTCTCGCTGTAAATTTCTCCAACCTTGCCCGTAAAATGAACCTCCGTATCCCAATTAAACCTAATCGCAATATTTTTAAAGAATTCGATCCGATAAAGACAAAATAAACCCTTTAGAAACAGCAGGTGTCTACAAAATAAATTTTACTTATAAAGAATCTAACCTTCCCCGACACTACATTGTTGTGACAAAAAGAAAAATTAAGGATAGAATTAAAGAGCACATTAGCGATATAAAATATAATAGACAAAGTACTGCCCTCTCCCGCCTAGCATTAAAAGAAAATATTGATTTCGTAAATGTTAAGAAAATAGCCAACTACAATAACCACAGTTATAGTTTAAAACGGGAAGCGTTGAAATAATAACACAACAGGGCGCCGTCAACGACACGACGCATGCTCAGATAGAGGATACGTGGCTCGAAATGATGAAGCGGAGAACGAGCTCAGCAGTTCCGAAGATGGCAGCGACCTAGCTGCCGAAAGCGCTAAATGGTTCGTTTTTTAAACTTTTGAGTTTTTATGGCTTTTAATGATATTTTAACTTTATACTAAGGTATCTTCGTGCATGATTTTAGCTAAATGCCCTTAATGTATTTGTTCTTTCTTGTGTGGAACTTTTTGTAGCTGAAGAAGAGTAAATCCTTTGTACCACCCAAAACAGTTGGTACTACTTCATTTTATTAATACATGTTTTTAAAATTAAGTTCTTTGAGTTAAGTTAAATCATTTAACTCCATGTTTTAAGTTTTTTTTATTAAAGTCATAGAATAATATTTAGGAAACTTGAAAACTGAGTGAACTAAACAACAACTGAAACAACTGAGTGATACTGTCTACTTCACATAAATGTCCTGAAGAACCATATAAGAAAACTTCAAGATGATTTTCACCCCAGTTTTTTAATCATATTATTTAACAATATTTGTTCGTAAGTGCAGGGTCGCACTGTCCATCGCCAACGTTGCAAATTGTGAAAATAAAATTAGTTCCGCAAAAGAAAATATGTTTTGGCAAAAATATCGACAATTGCTTTTCTTAATGATGTATGGAAAAATCTAATTTGACAAATGAATTGGCAAAATGTTAAAAAGAGCCTACGTAAGTGGACTACAGCTGTATTGTTTCCTGGAGATTAAACAGGAAAACTCTTTTTCTTTCTTATCCTTTTGATTTTTTTTCTCTATCCATATATGAGAATAATCAGAAATATTGACATCAGATTTATGATTTATCTTGGCCTTTGATTTGGTAAAATTGTTTAAAATCATCTTTAATAATAATGATAGCCTATTTTGCTGTATTGAAAATTTTACATCTGAGATTGATAAGTATATTTAGATGTAGCATGAGTGCTTAAGGCCGTAGCTAGGGGGGGGGGATTATGGGGGTTTGACCTTCCTCCCCCCACTCCCGACACACACACACAAATTTAGTCAATGCATTAGTAGTTTTTTATGTGCATTGATTCTGAAGATCAATTTTAGATGAAAAAATTTTACCACTGTATTTTCCCCCTCTCCTCACCCCAGGCCTGGACTGGCTCCTTTAGGGCCCATCGGCCAGAGATTGAAAAGGGGCCTGTTACTGATAAAATAGAACATTAGAATATGTGATTTTTGGAATTGAGCCTTATGTGCCTAAAAACCACATTTAACTATTTTAGAGCTTTTGGGACACCTGACTCTTCGGGGACCCCCTTTGAGCCACAAGGTTCCTGGGGTCCTCCGTTGCGCCACTGCATAAAGATGTAAGATTACTGGGAAATAAATATTCTAATTACTCTGATAAATATATCAAATTACTCTATAATTATAAAGTGATATATCCATTTTGGGGCCCTCGACGATCGCCCACCAGCTGACCTGGCCAGTCCAGGTCTGCCTCCCTGATTTCTCTCTCTCTTCTGTCTCTTTTTTTTTTTTTTTTTTTTTTTTTTTTTAAGGTCTTATGTGCATTTATGTATTATCTTGTTCTGGTTAAAAGTTGTTTGCTGTACAGTTTAAATTTTATAATAAAGTTGTGTAGCATGCACTTTAAATTTGTTAATGGTTAAAATTAAACTTGCTTTTTTTTTTATTTACATTTTTATTCCTGATCAGTTAACTGTTAGTCCTGATTTACATTAGACTATAGATTTTTTGCTTTTGAGTGACGCAACAGTGAGTAAATCTGACTTAAGTAATGTAATTTGCTTAAATTTTTCAGTCCATTCCTCTTTCCTTTTGAAACAAGACACCTTTTGTTTTATGTAACTTCATTTGATCGTGATAGAGCTTTGCAAAGACTTCTGGATGCTACTCCTGAAATGAGCAACAGTGATAGTAGTGAGCGTGTCACACCAAGACTTGATAGACGAAAGGTATGTTATTTGAACTTTTTAAAAATTGGCTGTAACTGCTACATTTCAAGTTTTCCAAATTTCAGTTTAAGCATATTAACACATCATTATATTGAAATCATTTTCCAGAGAACTGTTTCTCGAGATGATCTTTTGAAACAGGCAGAATCTGTTTTACAAGACTTGGGCAGTTCTAAAGCATTGTTAGAAATACAATATGAAAGTGAGGTAAGTTTATGTGCGTATGCAATATGTGTAAAAGAGTTTTAATGTGTGCATTCGTGTTTGCTATGGGTGCCTAGACCAATTTATTTTAGCTGGTTCAAATTCAGTATACTAAGTAGCATGAGATAGCTATTGCTGAAAAATTAAATTAATACTGTTATTACCCAGACAGCACAGCAAACTTGCAGCAAGCTTGATTTATCAAGTCAATAAACTTGAATTAAGCTTGAAAATTTCAAGCGTGTAAGCTTAATGCAAGCTTGAATCAAGTGTTCTAGTTTACAGTTGCCCAGCTTGCATTAAGCTTGACATAGCAAGCTTAATTTCAAGCTTAAAAAATTTTCCAAATACACGGGATGCCCGCTGGCGAACGCGCCCCACATACTTTATTTTTCTGCGCATTTTCCCCCTCTATGCTGAAATTTTAAGTTATTTTAATATGTTCCATCAAACGTCAGTGGCTGGGTTCGATCCCGGGAACTTTAGGCTGGAAGGCCCGCATGCTAACCATTCGGCTATTATGCCTCGGGCAGCTATGACTAAAGTTTGAAGTGACTGTTGTCACGCCAGATTGATAAGTATGAGCAATGCTGATAAGTTTCTTTTATTTTTCCATGGGATGAATCAAAATTTAAATAATGTTATGTGTGATTTATAGACTCTACTAATAGGGAAATAGGCATAATATAAACTTAAAAGCAGGACACGTTTTAAAACTTTCAATATCGCGACACTCATCGTTGAGCAATACTGCTGGCTAAAATCAAAACAAATGACTGATTTTTAAATCAATTTTGTAGTATAATTGTATTTTATTTTGAAGAATTTGCATAATTGGAAAATATAGAATTTTTTTTTTTTAAATTCTATGGTCAAGTACATTATGACTGATTAATTATTTTCTGGACGCCGGATTACGCCTCATTCTACTACCCATAAAGTGAAGTATATTAACTAACTAAATTGTGTTAATTATATTAAAATTTATTTTTAGGGCTAATTAATTAGTTAATGGAATTATTAATGTTAATTAGTCTTTAAATAAAACTAAAACTCCCCTCGTGTTATAATAAAATAAAACACAACTTTACAAACTTTTCTTTATTGAGCAAATTTGAGAAACGCTAAGACAATTAATGTCCATTCTCTTTCACAAATGGCGCCATCAACGCTCGCTCTCAAAAGGAAAAATCAAACGAGTATCAATTGTCAAGCTTAAATCAAGCTGTATTTAAGCTTGACAATTCAACTTGACTCCTGCAAGCTTGCTGCCAGCTTTAAATGAGTTGAACTGTCAAGCTTGTATTAATACGTCAAATTCAAAGAAATGTCAAGCTTGATTTAAGCGTATGTGCTGTCTGGGTATAGTTTCAGTACTTTGTTTTGTCCCTTTTATCATAATCATTTCTATTTGGAGCCACAAAGAATCATCAATCCTCATGTGTAGGGTGTTTCTAAATGAATAGAGGGATTTTAATGCTTTGTAGTATTTATTACATAAAACTTAAAACAATTATTAATACATGAAATGAAAGAGCAACTCAAACAGTTACATGTACAAGCTTACAAGTGTTCAATATAACAGTGTGTCTACCATCATGCAAAAGTCACGAAAATCATGAAAAAGTTAAATATGGAAAAGGTCAAGAAATTGAACACTAGGTCAGGATTAGTGAATCGACTATGGGCTTCTTTTTTTTTTTCCCATTTCATCCAAATTCTTTGTTTCTTATTTTTAGCATTGAGTCCATTGTGAAAAACTATTTTATTTATATTTACTTTGACTTCATTAATTCGTATTTTGATTTCACGAGTGATTTAATGTGAGAAAGGAAGTTGATTTGTTTATTCTCATATCAACGGTATGTGGGTGGGTGGGGGAATCTGCCAAATGTGCTCTCTTCTCCCTTCTGACATGAGGAGCTTGCAGGTCTTAAAATGCCCCCTTAGAGGAACAATCTGTTGTACAGAAGAGTAGTCATAACAATACTTATTTCCTACTGTGAATGATGCTTAGTCTTTTATAAATGCTGTAAGTAATTAATAAACATCACTTGGTTATTGCAACCCCCCTCCCTGCCCATTCTATGTGCCCGTCGATATATTAAAAAGAATCTGAAAAAATTGATTCATTGACAGAGTGGTCCAGCAGTTGGAAAATGTACTTGAATATTTTGCATGGCAGGAAAGACAGGAATTATGCTTGAAAATATTGAATTTCAGCATCGGGAAATCTCTCTTTCCCCAAAGAAGAACGTGACCAAATTAACGACAGATCTGCTGTAGAACAATTTTTGGTGGAAAAAGAGGTGTGATCTATCGATAGAAACAAAATTTGTGTCTATTGCTGCCGCTCGCAAAAAGTGTACTCTGTTGGAGCTAAATTTTTTTGGTTAAACTAAAACCTTATTTAAATTCAAACTTAAATTTAAATTACCTGGAATTTATTTTTGCCCAATTGTTTTCCCCCTGGCTTTGCATCAGCCATAAATTTCATAAAGTCTTTTCATGTGCCAGTTAGGCTTAAGTTTTGTTTATGCTGTTCACCGGTAAGTTAAAGTTCATTTTAATTATATTAAAGTTCAACTAATAATAAATTATAGCTAGTTAAAAATAAAAATAAAATAAAATTGTTTAAAAATCAATTAATAAATGAAAATAAAAACTATACATAAGCCTAATTAGCTATTCTCTAATCAAAGTTAAAATGTAAACAAACTTCTTATTCTATTTAAGAAAAGAAAAGAAACTGAAACAACATATACTTTTAATAAACTGTGAAAGCCAAAGGCAACTACTAAGTAAAGTTTAAATCCTAACCTTTAATAAAGTTCTGTTTAGTTGTTGCCTGCTGCTGCTGGATGGAAAAGCCTCTGAACTATGGCTAGTAATTTAATGATGCATCCTGAAAAACAAGGGTCTTCCTTTTGACTAACAAATCCTTAGCTTTTCAAAAGAATCATGGAGTAGGAGAATTTATTTTGGTTAGGATAGAATTTTTTACTAATGTGTAAACCATGGGTGAGGAGTGAAAGACAATTTTCTGAGGTTGTTTGCAATATGAAAATTTATTGAAATTTTCACTATTAATTATTTCAATAAAATTATGACCCATATTTTGTTTTTTTAAATCTCTTAAAACATTATTGAGATTTTTCCGTCGAGTTCCGCAGTTTATTTTAAGATTACTGAATTGCAGCCTCCCCCTAAGTTTGTATGAGAATAAAATTGATTCTTCTTTCAAATTTAAATTATTTTTTGGCTATTTTTTAAAATGTAAAATAGCAAAGAAAAATCTCATTGAAGATCCCGTGTTCAAATATGAATGAAAATGATGCAAAATAATAGTAATAATAATGAAATTGAAACAAAGGATGATATGATTAGGGAAAAAAGTATTTGTAAAGGCAATTCTTTTTAAACTCATTTTCAGGTGTAATTTTATAATACTTTTTATGTATTACAGAATTGCTCTTTTCCTTCCCCAAGTGTTTAAAATCGTATAAATTTTTGTCCAGTATTGATTTTTTTTTAATGAAAATAATTACAGTTTAATTTTTTTTGTTTAAGAAATATACAGGGTGACTGCTAATTCATGGTACAAACTTTGAGGGGTTGTACAGGACACTGTAATGATCACATTTTGTATAGGAATGTATGGTCAAAAGTAAAGGGTCGAAGCACAAACACAAAAGCAAATGCTGGACACGGAGGAGAAAGGAAGCTAGTAGTTATTTTCGTTGCCGGCAGATGGCCAGTCAGCATTGATTTGGGGAAGACAGGCCATTCTCATTTCAGTTTTCATCCATTCACCATTAGAAACCTCATGTAGTTTCAGCATGATGGGGCACCGACTTCACCCTAGATTTTCGTCAGTACTTGAATGCGATATTTGGCATGCGATGGATTGGACGTGGTGGATCTATCACTTGGCCACCCCATTCTCCCAATTTAAGGCCCCTCGATTTCTTTTTATGGGGACATGAAAAATGACGTTTATGCTACTCCAGTGGACTTCGATGAAGATCTCATTGCTCGAGTATCCGTAGCTGCTGCATGTGTGCGTTAAATTCTTGGTATCTTTGAAAGTGTTCGTCAGTCACTGCACCGACGCTGTCAAGCATGTATCAATGCTTCAACACTTATTGTAAATTAATTTCCACTTATAAACGAGGTTATGAAAATAAAACACTTTCCCTATCATTTGTTCTTTCCTGTGTTTGTGCTTCAATGCTTCACTTTTGACCATACATTCCTATACAAAATATGATTGTTACAATGTCTTGTATCAGCCGTCAAAGTTTGTACCATGAATTAGCAGTCACCCTGTATATTAAGTGTGTGTTATGTAAATTTTAATATTTTGTACTATTTAAACTATGCAAATTGACAAACCTTAAAAGCCTTTCATGTGTTTATTTCATGAAAAACATTAAAATACTGTTTGTATGCTATTTAGTAAAATTCAATTAAAGTGTCATTCACACATAGCAGAAGTCATCAAAAATGATATCTGTCAAATAGTTGTATATTGAACTGGCAATAGCTTAATGTATCATTTGTGTGTTATTTTACAATTTGGGAATTTCAAAAGCTTTCAAGTATATCTTTAAAACTTAAGAAGAGTATATCAGTTATCTGCCTCCCCCCCCCCCAAAAAAAAAAAAAAATTGTTGGATACTATTTTTTTTTCATTTGCTCCCTTTTAAATTCCACATTTTATTTTTTAAACACTTACTTGGATTCCACTTAAAAAATTATAATCATTGCTGATCTCCGTGTGTCATAGCTAAAAACTTAACTTCAGTACTTTTCCACCCTTTGGGGGTAAATGAATATTTACCCTTTAGTATTTCTTTATTCATATCACTAAAATCACTTACCTACACAATTGTGCATTTTGAATTTTTTTATAAAGTTCTTGAATTTCTAATGCATCTGACAGTGTGTATGCAAACTAATAAAATACCACATCACACTCATTCTGTGATTTTAAAAGGATATAGATTTGCATTAGACTGATTTTACATGGTTAAATGAAAAAAAAGAAAAAGACTGATTTTAATATATATTTATATTAACTTAGTTTTTAATATTCAATTGTTAAATTAAATCATTTTTGGTAATTTAGCTCAAAAGCTCGAGTACTCAAATTGTTTATACAGCTGGGCCGTAACCAGAGGGGGGGCTACGGGGGCTGAGCCCTACCTAGCCGGCTTTCAGCCCCCCTAAGATTTTCAAATTTCTTTGTAAATTTACAAATAAATACGAAATTCTAGAAACGACTGATTTTTAACAATCGCTAAATTTTACATCATAAAAAATACCCATTGTTTTGGGAGAATTTCTCATCACAATGGCCAGATTTCTATACATACGGTTCATTATTTTGCTGCTTTTGGCTGCATGTAGCATCGATTTTCGGATTTTTCCGAGTACACGAAGTTCCTTACAATTTTATCTTTACAATTATATATTTAAAATGAAAAATAAATGCACTTTTCAGTAAATTTTTAATTTACTGAATTTAATTGTTGTTGTTGTTTAATTGTTAACATTTTTTTATTTTACAGAGTTTATTATTATTGGATAGCATTTAATGGATTGCAAAAGGCACAATCAACTAGTAACTACGTCTTGTGAATTATTGTTGTACAAAAAATTACTCTAACCGACATCCAATACTGCATTCCCTCAAAATATCATTTGGATATTTTTTAATGGAATCTCAATGAAAAAATTATTAACATAATGAATGTTAAATATTTTAAAAACACAGTGTTTTTTGAAGCAAATACTCTAGAAAAAAAATGCGCAAATTGAACCCCCCCCCTTTCCGCCTACTAATATTTATATTTGTTCCGCCCCCCCAAACTAGATTCAAAGCCCTACCTAACATTTCATCCTGGTTACGGCCCTGTTATACAGTGTATACATTTTTAAAATTTACTATTGCTAGCAATTGAGTATTTTTTTAAGTATTACATATGTTCATAATCTTTGAGTAATATATTATGTTATTTTGTTTTATTGAGTAACTCTTGCAGCTTAATAATATTATTATGCAAAAATATTTAATAATACAGGGTGCCCCAAAAAGGTGGTAATGGAATTTATCTATTAGAGGTGGAAATACAGTGTAAATTGAAAAAATATTCAAAATAAGGTCGGAAATAAGGCTGTTAAGAGAAAATTCCTCTTGTCCATTTACAAAAAGTTGCATTTTTAAAATTTGTATACTACCCCTGTACTAAAACATTCCCAATTAGTAAAATGTGCCCCATAAACTAATGAGGTGATGGACCAAATTTGAGACTTTCATCATACGTCCCAGAGATATCTTTGAAGAAAGATGATCAGGAACTATACATGATTTTGAATGTAAATGCTTATTGCTAACGTGAAAAAAAAAGTTTTTTTCATAAATTCTGTACGACCCTTGAAATTTGATCATTCAACATGATTTTATTCCCTTCGAGAGACATGAAAAAGTGGTTAAATCAGAGTTTATATTTATATTTATCTTCATATCTCTGAAACTTTTAGGGCCGTATTCTCCAAACTTTAAACCCTGGAGTTAACCCAGCAAAGCAAGCTACTTCAAGGGTTAGTGAGAAAATGGTATTCACAACTCCAAAATCAGGGGTTACCCCAAGAATTGACCCTGACTCCAGGTGCAGATTCTAACCCCGCAATATCGGAGGGTTGACTCGGGTTTATAAACATGGCGGATACGAGGGTTGTTTTTATAGGTTTGGAAAATCCCAAAAATTTGCTAATACTTGACTATTTTGTGCTTTATATAACAGACAGAAACGGCTGTGAAAACCACCCATCAAGCTTTAAAAGTAGCCAAAAGTCATAAAATCTTTGTACAATGTTTTCAAAAACTCTGGAGAATGACTGTGCTTTTTTTGCCATAGAGACTGCAGGCGCCATCTGTCGGACTTATCTTGGTTTGCTTTCCCTTTCCCTCTTTTTTCTGATTTGAACGCTTTTTTCTAAATTATTTTTTGTGTTGAAAATAAGTAAGTAAATTCTGATCTTTCCTATTTATTTTCTTGTCTCTATTATCTATGAGGGGCGATTTGGCCAGAGCATGTGGATCTACTATGCCCTTGCTTTTTTGTTTTTTTTCTTTTTTTGTAAGAAGAGGTGGGATAAAAATATTTACATTGAAGACATTAATCATTTAGGTGTAAAGGATGAAAAAAAAGGTGTTGTTTTAGGGGTTAAACATTTTTGTCTGATTGTAGTGTACTGAACTTGGGAATAGCGAATTAACAATTTTTCACACAAATGTGAGAAAAAAAAACTATGCTTCAGTATCATAGAATTTTTTAAAGACATATATTCTATGTATAATATATAAAGTATCTCAAAAAGAAAAACATCAAAACTGCATAAATTAATTTTTGTGTGTTAAAAAATATGAAAATTCCTAAATTTGAAAAAAGTATAAGACGTGAAATTTTATTTATAAAAAATATTGGATGTAATTTTGTATTAAATGTTTAATCAGTGTATTTTTTTATAATTAATTTTCAAATTTTAATGCGTATTTTGCGTAAAAATAAATTAAATATCATGAAGGAAGTGTGTGTGGTGGGAGCTGGGTTCGATCTCACGAACAGTAAACCTAGTTCACCCCCTTCATGGAATCATTACTCTGACCAATCACAGACGAGCTTTCAAAGCTGGGTGAGACAACTCCAGAGTCGGGTAACCCTGGGCGGAAATAAGTTGGTGAATACAGTTTGCGAGTTTTCTCAGAGACAAACCGGCAATGCAGGTTTCCCAACTCTCGGATCATGACGGGCTACTCACAGTTTGGTGAATACGGCCCTTAAAGGTATAATTCTCAAATTTTGTACGCACCTCAAGCGTGTACAACATTTTACTAATTGGGACTTATTTTGTACAGGGATCATGTACAAATTAAAAGTGCCACTGAGGAATTTTTTCTTAATGAAGTCTTATTTACCATCTTATTTTGAACATTTTTTCAATTTACACTGCTCACGTATTTCTAATAGATAAAGAATTAAAGCCCGTTACCACCTTTTTGGGACACTTCCTTGGACACTATCAGCATGATGTATTTTTGATATTAGGGTTTTTTATTTGTTATGGTCAAGGAAAAGTCAAGAAATGAAGCTTATTTTATGTGGTAGACACCCTGTATAAGCACCTTTCATCCCATGTCACACCTCAAGTAGATGGCCCAGTTCTTCCCAAGCGTCGTTTAGTGTTTGTGGCAAAGCTGTCTCAATCCTGTTTCTCGGGTCGGGTAGGTCAGCTGTTGGTGGAGACCAGACTTCGTGTAATCATAATCGTGTAATCGTAATCGACTGTAATCGATTACATTTTCTTGTGTAATCGTAATATAATCGTAATCTGGCAATTAAATTTTTCATGTAATCGTAATCTAGTCGTAATCTGGAAGTTTACTTTTTCGCGTAATCGTAGTCTAATCGTAATCTAGAAATTTCATTTGCCAGATACTCGTAATCGAAGAGCCTGTAATCGTAGTCGCTTTGATTACGAGACGATTACAAAACGATTACAGTTGCCCAGTTTTAGTTTTTGTTCAGCTTGCTGGAAAATTTTTCACGGGGAGGCACAGGCATGCCCTGAAGGCAGAAAGTTCCCCTGGAGCTCCGACGTTTGGAGGAAGACGGTTAGGAGCTCACTTGTATTATTTTTTTTTTCCCCGGGAAAATATTTAGATGACCATTCTTTTGTTGTTGTTGTCTGTCGTCTTCTGTTCATCCAAGTCTGGACTGGTGAGAGACAAGAATGGACTTCCCAGAAGAAAGTGAGGGTTGCACGCGAGGGAATAGCTAAAACTATTTCTTGTGGTGTCAGATCTTTCCTTCATTTCTTTATTTTGATTTGCGGTCGTGAAAAAGAACATAAATGGCACCTACACAGGAAAAAGTGCAGCATGCTTTTTCAGTTTTAGAAAAGTATAAAAATAAAAATGGAAAACGATATGCATTTAAAAACTATGAATGTGTTGTTTGGATTAGTGGACAACAGATAAACTTTGGTTCCTTGTGTTGTTTGGATAAGCAGGTAGGAGCGCATATATTTCCGTTAAAACTTAGTATATCTTTGTACTATTAATAAGAATGTAATTGCATACGAATGTAATAATTTTATAATGTATAAAGACCTTTAGAAATATCAATATTTTTTAATGATCGATAAATTTCTGGATAAATGGGTAAAGAGTAGGGAACACTGATCTGATGACAATGATCTACAAAATCCCTTTTCCCCCTTTAATAGAATTAATATTTTTTTTTCCTTCAATAGAATTTGATGGTGAGTAAAAATGCGTAAAAATATTATATTGTAACGAAAGTTACCCGCCACCGCAAACATCGCCAGCACACAGTTCTCGTTGGCGTATTGGCTCATATTTTGTCAAACGATTTTTGGCTTTGAAAGAAAGAGGCTTACTTTATAACACTGTGTTGTGAAATCTGTAAAAAATATAGTTATCATTAAGTATAAGGTGTCTCAAATGGAACTATCACTCTAGAGGATTAGAACCATCATTTACTTTCAGTTGTGTTGTAAAAAGTCAGCTACATAATATCAACGAATTATGAGTACAGCTTTAACTGCTATTGTTGTATCATGTGACACTGTGCAGGTTTGGTACCGAAAGTTCAAAAACAGTTATCTAAGGAGTTAGAAGTTAGTTTTTCAGGCAGATATGGCGGAAAACATTCGTTACAACCTGATACATAATGAAGTATTAAAAATCAATTTTGTCTTATTTTCGACTTGATTGGCTGCCTTGACTTATCTGAAAGTTTAACGGATAAATAATTTATTTTCATTTATGCCAGTGTTAGTGATTAGTCCCAGAAAACAGTTCATTTTTTAAAAAATATGATTCACAAAGTATTCATAGTTCGTTTTTTTCACTGGGTGGGCGGAAAAAAGCGCACCGGAAAAAAGCGCACCAGAAAAAAGCGCACCCGGAAAAAAGCGCACAATTTTGAAGGGTTTTATTTTTTTGGATGAGTATGTGTGTGTGTGTGGGGGGGGGGGGGAGGGTGTAAGGAAGGAGTGGGCATCCGAAAGAGCGCCTTTTGGTGAAGTGAATTTTTTTTAAGTATTTGAATTTTATTTATTTATTTTTTTTGTATCATTTTTACACTAACATGCTTCATACTCTGAATGCCCCCCCCCAATAGAAACACTTGTATTTTCACTTAGCCTTCAGTTAAATACTGGAGGAAGAGGGAGGAGGGAGGTGAGGGCATTCACAATTGAGTACCAAGGGCGGATTAAAGGGGGGGGCAGAGGGGGCGAGTGCCCCTCCCCGAGAAAAAAGAAATTAATGTAAAAGATCCTATTTTACTTCCATAAAATGGGCGTATATGTCAATCTTCTAACTAACCGCCCCCACCGACAAGCTAACCGCCCCCCCCCCCCCCCCCCGACAAACTTCCAATAATCCGCCTCTGTGAGTACTGAGTTGTCAAGGTGTTTGGCAAGGTCACGTTCACGTTTTTCCAAGAAGCACAAAGATAGAACTGTGTGTTATCAGAAATAGCCCCCGGGAGAAGAGGGTAGGCAGTGTGAAGGAATATACTCTCTTTCTTCGTCGCGGGTTGATGAATGACGGATAACACATCCGGTCACTAAAACTCGGGGTTTAAAACGGGGGTTGCGATGGGTGAAGGGGCCCTTCTTCCGAAGGAAATATTCGAATACATCTACAGAATGGATGAAATCAATTTTATGAAAACAAATAGGGGAAAATCTATGGTAGTGCTGAAATGATTGGGGGGCACGTATCTCCCTATGCCCCCCCCCCAATTTCGTACCAAAATCAGTTAAACAATAATTTGTTTAAAAATCTAAAACAGCATGACAATCTCTGTGTGTGGGGGGAGGGGGGCATGTGTCCCACCCCAAACTTCGTTTCAAAATCTTTTTTTTTTTTAACATTTGTTTAACGGGTCATTTTAACTGTTCCATTTAAAATGCGAACAGGAACTCCAGTCTGTGTCTTTATATAATAATATAAAAAATATTTTTTAAATAAAATATTTTTTAAAAAGGTCACTGTCAAGGTTGCTTAATTTAAACAGGGTTACTTTTTAAGCGCTTGGTTTAAACAATTTTTCTCATTTCCAATCTGCTGTACTGGTTTTAAATTATTTCTAAATATTAGGGTTTCTTTAAAATATTTTTTTTTTTTGCATGTTTTATTTTTCAATGCAATACAAGATATTTTATGAAAAAAAAAAAGTTTTATTTGGTGAACAAAAGTTAATGACATTTTCCCCTTTCTTAATTGAGTTGTTCTCACAGTTTTACATCAAGTTATAATAACTGTTTTAACAGATATTTTTTCTTTCTTGCTGTATTTTTTTCATATATGAAGTTCATGATTTTCATATATGAAGTTCATGATTTTCATATATCAGTATTTTTTTCATATATGAAGATGTCAGCAATTTCTTTTAAAAGTTTTAGAGTTTACTGAGTTTTGTAAAGTACAGAAAGAGCTTTAGAAGATATAAATTTAACTTATAAAGCTTTAAAAAATATATTTTGACCTTTTGCATTATAGTATAAATATTTTTTTTACTAATTTCATAACAATTTGGTAAACGGCTGAGGTGTATAGCTCTAGAGTTCCTGCCTACCGCACGGCTGTTTCTCCAGACGCGTCAGAAATCCCCCTCAAAAAGTCCTCCGCCCAAGGCATACCCTAATTAAGCAGATATGCTTTGTGTAACTCTGCCCTAACCACAAAACAAAAATAACTTTCTTGATAATTTACACAACAAGTAAAAGTTTTAATATTTTTAATATTAAATAAAAATCATAATCACTTTCAATCCCTATTGTAGAGGGTCCCTAAAAAACACTGACCTAGGATATACTTCTTTATATATTGACCTTATACATATAGAATTAATTATAAAGTTATTTTATTGTGGTGAGTTAAAACTTTCAGGAGATTAAATGTAAACAAATACAAACTTTTAGTTTTTATAAAGCCCTCTTACAAAAATTTCCAACTAAAATATGCCTCTCTACATTAATGAGGTGATGTAGAAAGTTTCAGTTTTTCTCATAAAAAGGCTTGCATATATATTTAAACAAAGTTGGTCAGGGGGAATAAGCTTTGCAATACTAATAATGGTAAAAATATAATTATTAAAACTATTCCAACAAAACTAATTAAAAAGTAATTTTAATTTTTGATTATAGCCGATATATATTATATATAGCCAGTTATATATAGCCGATATTTTACATTTTAAGAAATGAGTTTTAAATCATTTTTAGCCAGTTTCCTTTAAAAGGGTTTTTCTTTTAGAATTTAGAAATGAAAATTTGTTTAAAAACATTGCACTTATAATAACATTTGATTTAAAAAGTGTTTTTTAAGGAAGTTTTTTTTAAATTGATTTATTAATACCATAATTTAATTCTGTAAAAAAAGCATGTCTAAAAAAAAGTAGTAATATTTAAATTAAATACTTTCAAAATAAAAATATTTATATACATATAAATCATTCATTCTAAGAATTATTATTTAAAACCAAAAAGTTAACAAGATAAATTAGCATGAATCAGAATAAACTCTTGCATTTATAAAAAGAAAACCAGTAATAATAAGCCATAGCTGATTGCAAATCAGACTGAATGTGATAACATATTACAGAGAACGTGCATGTTAAATCTGTGAGAGTTTTAGATTCTATTTTTAGGGTTGCCTGTTGGGTGAGAGATGGTATTTACATTTTTCGAAACTGCTGTAATTTTTTACTGAATCACTAGTTCTGGACTTAGTATTAAGAATACAACAAATTGAACAATCAGTTTATTGAAAAAACGCTGAAATTAGTATTAATGTTATTATTACTCCTTTATTTATTTTCTATTTATTCTTTAATCTGGAACAAGGAGTTTCTGTAGACATGGGCGCCGGCAGAATATTTCCCAGGGGGGGCAAAGACTACTCAAGGGGGGGGGGGCAAAGACTACTTCCATGTTGGGTTACCATGTTGGAAAGAGCAAAAAAGCAAGGGAAAACACTGCATACAAAAATCCAGGAGGGGCATTGCCCCCCCACTTGCCCTATGCTGCCGGCGTCCATGTCTGTAGAATCTGTAGGGTCTTCTGAAGAGTGTAGGAGAGTCATACTATATACTTACAAATCAGGCCACTGTTCTTGGAAATGTTGTCTGAATGACAATTTTCAATAGAGATAAATACAAAATACACTAATGTACCTCTGTTTACGCCCTTTTGGACGCCCACATGTTCCTCATATTTTTTTTACTTCATGCCCCCCCCCTCTTCTCTTCACAAAATACAAACCCATTCAATATTGTGCGCTTTTTTCCGGTGCGCTTTTTTCCGGGTGCGCTTTTTTCCGGTGCGCTTTTTCCAGGTGCGCTTTTTTCCGGTGCGCTTTTTTCCGTGATTCTTTTCACTGATGAGTGTGAAAATTATTTAAAATATTTTGTTTTTATCTAATTTGTACTGTACACATATTATATTAAAACATAGTACGTCTTTCTAACTTGAATTGTTGGCATCTATTTATTATCAATTTGGAATTAAACTGGAGACTAATTATATATAACTTTTCTATTGTGTGTATTATAAGCTTTTATAATTTCTCCGAGAATTCGCATTAAACAACATAGGCGTAGGACAGGGGACAACATGTTCCGCTTGCCGTCTACTTTGTTTAAAATACCATCGATTCAAAAGTCTTTTCCTCATGCAAAACCTATAAAAATTTCACTATTTCCACTCTTGAATATATTATATACACACATCCCTCCCCCCCCCCCCCATCCGCAAATCTTTGACATCTCTACGTCTATATTAATCTATTTTCTATCTCTCATAAAAATGTTAGCTCCTTTATACCACATTCAAAAGTTTAAACAACTTTTGGCACTATACTATTTTCATTAAATTTCAAATGCATGTATGTATGTGTATATTAAATATTCAATATGTAAAAGGAATTCTTGACCGGAGACAAAAATGTGTGTCAGTTCTTTAGCATATATAACAGCTAATTGCTTAGAAAGTGAGCATCTTTGAAGGATTAATTATTTATAAAATAGTTTTACAGTAAATTCGTGCCTTTTTAATTGTAATTGGCATTACGTTGGGTTTTACCATTCACACCGCCAATATCACTGTCCAGTTTTGTTTATTACGTCGTACCAGCACCAATACACTATATATGACCCACCACACTTTTAAGATGTATGTTTAGAGATATCTTTAGACATCTCCATTCTGCTTTTCTTAGGTAATTCTTATTAGTAGTATTCTTAAGTCTTTCTTCAATAGATAGTATGCATGTAGTTTTGAGTTAGTAGTTAGTTTTGAATTTTTAAAACGGGGTGTGTATTCTAGAAATTAAAAGTTTGTTTGTTCGGCAGGCCCGGTTTTAGATATTTAATGCCCATATACGTGTTATGAAAGTATAAAAAAAGAAGTTAAACTGTGCGTGAAGTTTTCTGTGAAATAATAACTGCAATATTACGTCCAGCCTCATCTATTCAGATTCAGGCTAATGGTTATTGTGGAGAAAACAATGCATTTGTCGAGAGCCCCTGTTTTTAGCATTTTACTCAATGCATTAAAAAATCTTAAACTTTGGTTTAATATGTTCGTGCACATCGTTGCAAGATCGTAATGACAGAGGTTCCTCCTTCACGGCTGAATAGAAACCACGGCTAACTTTTCATGCGTCTGCCAGTACCTCTTTCAAAACCAGAAAACCAGGACATAGGCAAGGAAGCAACGCCGATCATAGAAGGGATCAAATATCAATTTTTGTATACTAATTTTTGCTTGATTAGGATAAACCTGGGTTCATTTCAAAGATGTGTTAAACCACCAAGCCTGTCCTCCCCTCCCACCCCACACGCACACTGCAAATGACATATGTTTAAGTTAAAATCGGAAAATGCCATGTTCAAATAGAGGTTCGTATGCATTAAAAAACTTTTCACAAGTGGGCCTAGGAAATCAACCAGGTTCTTCTAATAGTATGGAAGTTCTTGCTGTATGGCATTCTTGTAATTTAGCTCCCTGAACAGATGGACCCATTATTCTGTTCTTGAGTTAAAATTGTAAAATTTAGACATTATAATATCAATGCCAGAAGAGTAAAAAGAAAAGTTTTGTAATCGTAATGTAATCGTAATCGGACTCGAATGTAATCATAATCGAATGTCTTAATAGATTACATAATCATAATCTAATCGTAATCGGAAATTGGGTTTTATATGATAATCGTAATTTAACCATAATCGGGAATAACACTTTCTCCGGTAATCGTAATCCTGGTCTAAAAGTGAAAATTAATCGTAATCGATTACACGTCTGTGTAATCGGCACGAAGTCTGGTGGAGACACATACACATGATTCTTTGTGAACCCCCACAGGTACATATCACATGGCGTGAGATCGGGTGGGCATGGAGGCCATGCGAAACAAGCTCTGTCATTGGGCCCTTTATGGCCAATCGAAGCATTTGAGTACAGTGATGTTCAACCAATCACCTATATCATTATGCCAGTGAGACAGTGCACCATCTTGCTCAGTGATGGCACCAGATTTTCCCCGACGGGAGGGGCATCTTCTCCGACAGGGGGGCCCAAACGATAAAACCCCAAAATTTTACGTTTCAGTACTTGCACAGCCTCTCATAAAAGTATTCGAGTAAGAGATAAATTTCCTACTTTGGTTTCATATATTAAAAATTATTATGATGAGATGTTCATTAATTATCTGTTCTTGGTTAACAGGAAAGCCCAGTGATTTTCACCTAAGTCGTAGTTAAAAAGGTCTTTAGGAAGGCAATTGTCAGCAGATCGGGCAACCCTGCTTATCCTAGAAATGTGAATCTTGTTTGTTGGTTCCTTCGAATCGCGAGAAACATACTCCGAGTTACAGATAATCAATATTCAGTATATGAATATCGTATAATTCCAAGCAGAATGAGAATGGAAGAGAACGGAACCTTTACGGTCGGATCAGACACTTTGAATGGAATTTTTTATCTGGTTGCAAAATTTCCTTCATTTTTCTAAACCAAAAAATTCTCTAAAAAAATCCCCGACGGGGGGTGCATGTCCCCCCACTGGCACCACCCCTGATCTTGCTGCCAAATAAAGTTATTTGGTTCATCTTCTACTAATTAGGGAAATAGCTGTAGAGCATCAAGATAGGAAGTACCAGTTCTCTAATAAAAAAGGCTCATAAACTTTCCGCCAAGATATGGCATAAAAAACATTCAATTTAGGAGAGTCTTGTTGCAATTATACTATCTCGTGAGGGTTTTCTGATCCCCAGATGTGTGAAATTTCAAAGAAGAGATTTTCCTAAGTTATTTGTAAATAACTAACTTTTGTGATAGTTTCGTTTGTGAATGCCTCGTTTCTCTCTTAAAATACACCTTTCTTTTACTTGTTTTTCTATGAAAGCATTATAATTGGTGTTCCAACTATGTGAAACTTAAAAAAATGATATACAACAGAAATTATATCATAGGGTAGCGTATAAGGATAATATTTAGTTTTTAAAATGTCATAAAATAAGAATGTCATGTTTGGCGATATTTTACTTGACATTGGATTAGAATTATACTCACCAATTCATGGCTGTTTGCTTGCAAGTGAAAAGGACAGAACCGAATGTATTATAGCATTCTCTCTCCATCCTTTTTTTTTGTGTGTGTAATCGTGTGAGTACTTAAACACTTTTATAATTTGTATGAAATTAAAAAATATAACTGAATAACATGTGTTAATTTTTGTTGATTTAAACTAGGTGTCATTTAACCCATTAAGTGCCATTAAGGTGCCATTTAACCCATTAAAGCTCCTGTTACGGGAACATCCATCATATATATTTTTCTTAAAATATTTTAACGCAATTTACGAAATACACATTTTATATGAACATTTACACTATAGGGTGTGTTATATAGTGTAAATGTTTATATAAAATGTGTATTTTGTAAATTGCGTTAAAATATTTTAAGAAAAAAAATATATAATAGATGTTCCCGTAACAGGAACTTTGGTGCTTAATGGGTTAACATGTCAAATTTGAAGCTTTCTTTGAAGAGTTTAACTAATATCTGAATTGTTCGTATACTTTCATTTTTAAATAAGTGAAAATAAGTGATTTTACATTATTGATCATATACAATAAATAGGAAAGTCATGTGTAAAAAAAAAAAAACTATTTTATGTCATCGATATTTTCAGGAGATTAAATCGAAAAATAAAAAAAATAAATTGAATTTTTATACGGACCCCATACAAAAAATTACCAATTACTAAAATGTGGCCAATACATTGTAAGTGGATAAAACATTGAACATTGGTAGATGGCTGGAATAGGAAGGTCCAGATTTCTGGCCTATAGCGCGGCTGTGCGGCTAATAGTACTAAATATCTAATAATGTTTTATTTTCTGTAATCTTGTTTTAAGCAATGGCACTGCATGTTTAGCGTTAGGATGCTTTAACAGAAAATTTAAATAGCAGTAATTTTTATTTCCATAAAAGATTCAAGGCTGTCTTCAGACATCCTAAATTTATTGCTTAACATATAGACAACAATCCAACATTAAGTTAATTTTTTAAAGTGTTTTTATAAAAAGTCTTAATATTATAAATATTATATACAGTTAAAAAATCTAAATATCTTTCAACAGCCTAAATAAGGTTTTATAACTGAATTAATTGTGTCAAAGTGATATTACTTGTTTCCCTAAAAACTGTATTTTCTATAAAATTTTATATTAAAACATATAAAAATATTGAATGTTATTCCCAATCCAAAATCATAAGTTTCATCGAAAATATCGCAACGAAAATTATCTCTTATTGAAAGAAATTAGTAAAATATTTCTTCTTCAAAAAATTTCAGCATTAAAAAATATACACGATTACAGTTTGAATTATTATTATTTTTTTAATATCTTTATTCTTCATCTTCAAGTACCTTATAGATTAAATGCTATCGCTTCGAAAGCATCTCAGTCTACTGCATGATTAAAAAAAAAAAAAGGAAAACATGCCACATGGGCAAGTATGAAGTGCAGCCATTTATTGGTAATCCTAAACCTGGTAAAAATCTCAAGCTTGCGCACTCTCAGTGACTGGCTTTTCAACCATTGCTGCCACTCTCCTAGTATATAGGCACGCTAGATATACCATCTATGAATGTTATTATCATTTGGGAGATCACATCTGAACTTAATCCCGAACACACATTGCACAGTAACTACAGATTCAGTCTATGGAAACTGCAGAACATAAAAAGCTTTCAGTCACTAGTAGCCATTTTTGCTACTAGCACTTTCTAGTGCATGCACACAGATGCTAGCGTACAAGCTTTCTAGCGCATGCATGTACAAACAGAACTGTTTGAGTTGATCTTTCGTTTCATGTATTTGATTTCAAGTTTTATGTAATAAATACTACAAAGCAAAACCCCGATATTCTTTTAAAAATACACTGCATATTCAGCTCAGCAAAACATTGGCATTTCGTACACATTCAGTACCGAAAAAAAACAAAATCATGTGTCATAAGATTGGCTGCAAAATATCACAAGCTTTATACTTTTAATCCTGCAAAAGATCACCAGCACCACAAAATTTTAATTATTTTACCTCTCCTCTATATTTTTCTACTTTAAACAGTGATGTGGCAGAAATACCAATGCACAGAATCCTACAAAAATTCTTCTTGGGAAAAAAAAAAATCAAATTTTAAGCAAACTAATTTTTCATTTTTAAAACAAAATTTTATTTTTTGCACTTTCAGCAAGAATTTTTTTAACTTGTTTTTCATGGTTTAATTATGTTACAAGATACTCAAAATCTCCTAGAAAATTGTCTTCAACAGTCAATATATGCTGAGGTTATGCAAATTTATGGAGCTTTCAAATCAGCATAACCTTGTCTCCTTGTCTTTTTTTTACCCCACTGAATTTTTTCTCTTGATTACTCAATTATGCAGTATACATATATAAAGATGCAGTAAAGTGTGTTAGGAGGGAAAATTTAAGATAACAAGAGGCATTATTATTGGATAGGGTGAAAAATTATCTTTTTTTCATAGCTTTGTGTACAAAATAACTATCAGTCCAAATCAAGCAACCATTCTGAAAGGGAAAAGGTAGTAAATTTTAGAAAGCATAAAAATAGAGGATTTTACAGTTTTTGTAAAGATTTTCAGTGTAATAAGATCTTTTAAGTTGTGACATAAAATCTTTTACAAAAAAACTTTTTATGGTCTTTCTAAGGAATTTAGAAACCTTTTGTTGGCATTTAGGTTTCGATATTAACAGCTTCACAAGTTAAAATAATGGTTTTTTTCTTTTTCAAACAGGAATACAAATTGTGCAATTCTTGTTTTATCAGCATTTGTATTTGGCCCCTGCCATTGGGAAAAAAAAAAAAAAAAGTTTTATCAGCATATGCAACATGTTGATTTGCTTGCAGTCTTTTCTGTACCTTGTCAGACACTGAATGAATGAGCAGCCGTATATTGGTTACGTTTTCTGTAAAGAAGTAATAATAAAGTGCAAACTCATGTTGATTAGTCGATAGCACACACTCCCAAAAACAATGTCTAATGCGGAATCTAAAATACTCCCATAAATGACTGGGAATGCAAACCAATCCCAGAAAATTTTCTTCTACATAGTGCACACTCTGGTCAGAGAACAGGTATATGGGATGGAAGAGGTATCAATGTAAATAAGCATATGTAATTCCAAAATTATCTCACTTTTTCTATCATATTTGTGCCAATGTCAGTTTGAATTTTGAAATGTGCTCAATAAAAACACAATTTTATTTTTACATTTTTAATTATGTGGCCATTTAATATTACAATTCAGCTAATTTTGTTCATTATACTGAACCACGTTGGCAGGTATGAAAATGTAAAAAAAAGTAGTGTTATGAAAAATTCGTAGTTAATACTAATATACTCTAACAAGAAATGGAAAGATCTCAGTCCATACAGCATTCCCAACTGACAAGACTTAAAGGACATGGCTCAGCTCCGGCTATTCATAGGATATGATTGTTTGACTGTGCATTTATACTGTAATTATCTGGATTCTGAGCTGCAATATTCCATCTGTCATAGCCAGATTGTTAAGGGTGGCCTCCACAATCTCCACTGTAGCACTCTCTGCAGGTTATATGTTAGCAAGATATATTTGGAAGCAAATAGACAAATGAGGAAATGACCTTTTTTATTGTTGTTTGTTTTGTTTTGTCAAACCTCTGCCTTTGAAATGTTTTTTTTAAATGCTACGAAAATGCACAACTTCGGAGTTTTGCATGAGACAAACAGCTAAATTTTAATCTCGTAGAATATTTTAAGTGTATCACTAAGATGTCAGAAAAGATCCTTCTTATAAATCTGTGGGACACCTTAATCACTAACTCTTACCCAGTAATCCTTTTTTTTTTTATTAGATATTATAACTAATTTTTAACTAAAAATGGCAAACACTCAAAGTAAAGCTATGCTTATTGGAAAACGGATGAGAAAATAAATTTTATAAGCTTTTTAGAAAGCTTATAAAATTTATTTTCTCATCCGTTTTCCAATGAGCATAGCTTTACTTTGAGTGTTTGCCATTTTTGCAATAGTTTAAAAAGTGCCGTCAGTTAATGGCAAATATTAAAAATAATAATTATAATAACTATTCAGTTTTAAAAAGATAGAATTTGAGATATGAAAATCTGTTATAGTTGAAAAACAAGCAATTGGAGTAAGTAAAAAATTTTAAAAAGTATCCATAATTTTGAAGTTTTCAAATTCATAAAAATGTCTGCAACATGCTATAAATGTTATTTTAAACTAGCAGCTTTAATAATAGTTTACCCATATCATCCTCTACTTAAAATGATTTCTCCAGTTTAATTTCTAATATTAGTAATTAAACTGGAGAAGGTCTTTAATAAAAACCTTCTTGATTGTTTGGATATTTGATATTACAGTATTAGCCCAAATATAAATGGTATTTTTTTACTGATCATTTCTCATTAAAAACCTGACTCATGCTAAATTCGAGGTCTAAATGTAGGATTTTTCTAATTATCTTGAAGAATTTCAGGGTCCCGTTATGTTACAGGCTAATGCGGTATGTCACTGTATTCTCATTGCTATTGAAAAAAATCCCTAAAGCATGAATTAAGATGGTATCAGTTATTCATTAACAAACATAAGCTATAATTGTTTTTTACAAATATTTCTTGTTTTAATGTAACTCTTGTAGGCTTGCAGAAATTTAAGGATTAGCATTCATTCTAATTTCTCAGTTACTAAAACTATTCTAAGTTAATAAATAATTCAGTAAGCAGTATGTTTATTATGTAACCAAAATATATATTTATGATGATTTGAAAAAATAATGCAGTGCTCTTTGATTAAAAACTTCTCTTACAAAGGCTTGACTTAATTTTGATTTAAAAACAAAAAATTGTAGAAAATATGTTTAACTTAAAAATTCAGTATAAATAATATTTTTATTTATATAATTTTAAATATTTTTCAGGTTGGAACTGGACTCGGACCAACATTAGAATTTTATGCTTTAGTTTCAAAAGAACTTCAAAGAGGGGATTTAGATATGTGGCGTGGTGACAAAATCACTATCAATAATGGAAAAGGTTTCATTTTGATTTTTTAAATAATTAATCTTAGTTGCAATAAGAATACTACCAATATTTTTTCCATCTTATTTATTGACTTTCTATTTAGATCAGACTTTGAGCTATGTGTACTGTCCAAAAGGTCTCTTTCCTATGCCTCTTTCTCGAAGTGCTAAAGTAGGTCTAGTAACCAAAGTTCGAAGCAAGTTTAAATTACTTGGTAAATTTTTGGCCAAAGCTTTAATGGATTCCAGAATGGTACATTCTTTATTCTTAATATTTCATTTAAAAAATTATTATTAGCAAGTTTAATATAAAATTCTACATAATTATTTGTTACTTAATGATTACAATATGTCAAAACATATACTCTCTTGTTATGGGTTGTAATAGGTTTTATGAATGTGTTGAATATTTATGAATGTGTAATGTGTTTTCAATGTTGTTTTTCTTTATTCTCTGGTATTTTGAAAAAGGAGCGTCAAAAGAAATGTTTTAAAAAAGCCATTACACGTCAACAATATTGAATCACTGATTAAGGGACTGAAAGAACTTAATGCTTATTAATAAGAACCTAAATGTAAAATAAAATTTCAAAATTTGTCTTTCAACCATGTATAAAAATAAATATTGCCAAATCACCCACCTATTTTATGAAGTGTATACCTTTTGTTATTGTTGTCATGAACAGCAATGGCCATTAGCAAAAGCAACAATTGTAAATTATTTTTAGTAACAGGTAGTGGGTTTAGAGTGCCGAATACATACGTGTTTTAATATTTTCGTTGCTTTTACAGCACTACTGCGGCCGGCCCAAGGGGGTGCGAATGTAGGGGATCGCCTAAAGCCCTGCGCTTAAAGAGGCCCTGCAGCTGTCCCTTTTTTTAATCACATTAAGAGAGAAAGTTTGAGATTCTAGTTTTTGTGCAATTTCATTTGAACGAAACAATAATTTTAAAGCAGTTTTCACCGTGCTGGACAAGGTAATACTCCTACACTCTTTACCTAAACCATCCTTGTCACAGCATAGGAATCAAAAGAAGCTATGGCAGTCTTTCATAAAAATGTGTACAAATTGAATGTTAAAACATTTTCGCAATGATTTTCTTTTTCTTAGAATGATATTTTCCGGATTTCATGCCCCATCAGCATCCAAATTGATGAATGGGATAAGGATTACCTACCCTGGATTGTCCTCCTCTAGAGTAACAATGTGTCCAAGTTAAGGCACTTCATTTATCCCCTTGAATGTTGAACTAATATGACTGTAAAGTTTTATTTACGGAGAGATAGCATTTAATTTCAAACAACTGGGGATGACTGGCTGCAAAATGTAAAAAGGACTCTCTTCTTGTATAAAAACTGTAAATCTGTCTCATCTCACATCCATCCCGACACAACACTATTGAAATGGTAATAAATTAAACGAAGTTATACTTTACTGCGATAGGCATAGCATACAAACATAATCCCCCCCCCCCCTCCCCGGCAAGTATTTACAAGCAACGATTTTTCCCCATAAAGGAGATGGGTATAATTGATGACGTATCTTGACCCCAAAAGTACTGAACTGGCTAAACCAAATAACACAACGGAAAATAATACACAAATAACAATTAGCTTAAAGAAAATTTTATTTAGAATTTCTCTTGATTCTAATATAAATGAGGACTTCTCAAACTCGGATAACCAGGGATGTTAATTCTGCGCCGAAACACAAATTCTTGCGCCGAACTGCGCTTTTAGCCGATTTTTGCGCCGAATACGTCATTTTGACTCTTTCAGGGTGCGCCGAAACACAAATATTGCGCCGAACTGCGCTTTTAGCCGATTTTTGTGCCGGTCTGCGCCGAATACGTCATTTTGACTCTTTGTTAAATTTTTGCCACACTCATTTATCTTTTAAAGCGTGTATGGAAAGTTAGTTAGCAGTAAAGCAAGATTCAAACTGCGTACGAAAGCTGCATTCCGAAGCCATTCTACCCGCCCCGGATCGGACCAGTCGGGCTTTGTTAGTCACCTCAATCAGGGCCGGCCAGATAGGCAAACAAGTACCGTAATTTATGGAAGAAACGCTTTGAAAGTTAAAAAATAAAGTTAAAAAATAGTTGAAAGAATATTTGAAGGTTAAAAAATAGTAAGTGCGTCTTTTACAATATTTTTTAATTTTTTAAAGCCGATCTTCAACGAAAAATCGAAAAATTCGTTTTCGTTTACTTTTAACTGGAGACTCTTCTCACACATCGATTGCTGTTTTAATTTTAATGGCGCCTGGTAGTCTGTCCGAACTTTGTGCGGATGCAAGAAGGTTTTTAGAAGTTATTTTTTTATTTCTATAAATTCACCTTTGCGAATATAAACATCGATATCTGATTATTTGAAAATAGAAATCGTAAGCTTCGTAAAATAGTGGCAAATACTTCAATGGGAAAACATTCAATGGGAAGGGGGAGTAAAAAGGAGATTTTTTTACCGTTTATCCAATTTCTACCGAAATATATCCGATCAACTTAATAGCTTTTTTAATAAATTAGGTCTAATAAGTAACGCAACATATTTTTTATTTATTTATTTTTTGTTAATTAAGAAATTATTTTAGAAAACATTGAATTTTATCTGGCATTGACTTCTGACCACGATCACCCCCCCCCCCCCCACACACACACACACACACCAACGATCGCGGCTGCGGCGTTTTTGAAGATTTTCTAGCTAACTAAGCTCATTTTCGTGGGTGCGGCGTTTCTTCCATAAATTACGGTAATCATCGCAACGGGCACCGTTTTTTGTTTATGAAGGGGCACGATTTGCTATTTGGAGATGAAACATTATGGACCAATTCGTTTTTCAACATGTACACATGCATTGTTTTTTTTTTTTTTTTTTTTTAATTGATATTGTACCTTTTTGAGAAAGAAAAATGGAGGAAAATGTTTTTTTGGTGCAAAATAAATCTGCTGTCTTTAAATGAAAACTTAAAGGAGAAATCAATACGCCTTTCATAACTTGTTATTCGAAAAGTTTTTATGTATTCACACTGTTTACAAAAGCGATTCATATGTTTTACCTTTTCGAGCTTAAAAAAAAAAAAAAGCCCCCTCCTCTGAAATGGGTAACGATCCGCCACAGCTCTATGTATATGTATTTTCCCGATTTGAACTGGCACCATTTTTTTCGGGCCCCACCACTGAAGCAGGTCACGAGCCGCCACTGGCTGTTATAGAAAGTGGACAGATTCTATTAACGGAAGGGAAGGATAGACTTGCAAAAACATTAAAACTATTAGAAGAAAATGAAAAAGCTCAAGAAGAAATTAATAAAAATAAAAAAAAGAATAAATAGAAAACTAGATAACTTATGATACTTAATTTGTAATCTCATTAATTTCTTATAATCTTAATTTTTAACTTCCCATAATTCTTAATTTCTCTCAACAGTCATTAAATATTTTTTGTTTACATTTGCTTTGTATATTGTGTTCAAGTATTATAGATGAATATGTAAATATTAGATGAGGTTAAATTACTGATACAAAAGCATATGCTATTAAAAGTACACACATTTAATTATTCTAACCATCAAATTTATTTTGTTTTTGATACTGCTTACCAATTACGTGTTGTTGTATAAGAGGTATAATATTTAGGTTTTCAAAAATCTCCATTTAGTACTACTTGTGATTTGTAATAGAACCAAAGAATGAGATAGAAGCTTTTGTTTTAAAATTTAGTTTTCATTTTATTTGAGCTCTCTTTTTCGAGAGGAAGATTCCCTAAATGATTCTGAAAAAGAAAAAAAAAGGGACAGGGATTGGCAACCTGTGGCTCGCAAGCCGCATACAAATCATACTCATGGTTCTTGAGTAGGAAAAAAATGACTTAACCACAGAAAGGTTGCTGACTCCTGATATGTATTGTTTTTACCAAGTTGCTGATAGCATAGCCTGTATACACCTTTTTTTTTCCAGAGCTTTCCTAAAGTGCTTTCAAATAGTGTTTTGCTTTTAGCAAATGGTGTTTGCTCGCAAACTTTGCTTTTCTTGTATGCATTTATTGTGTTCCTATCTTCAATTTTATGCTCGAAAATCATGTTAATTCTGATCTCGAATCTTAGTTTTCCTCTCGGAAACTATTTTTTTGTGCTCCCGAGGTGCTCCCAAATGGAATTTTTCTGCTCCCGAGGTGCTCCCAAATGAAATTTTTTCTGCTCCCGGGGTGCTCCCAAATCGAGTGTTGGAGTTAACATCCCTGGATAACCTACATAACATACTGTTCTTCTGTAATTTTAGAGTAGCGGTCTGCACTGTCGTACCATGCCGCTGCTGAGGTCTAGGCCGGCGTGCTGGCGAATAACGCTGATTTTACACAGTGGTGTACAATCGGCTACAAAACTTTTTAAAAAATTGTACCTACACTTTCAACATTCGGTTGCTTTAAAGCAAATAATGTAGCAATCGTATATTGATAACTCAATGTATAGTGAATGTCCTGTATAAACAACATAAAACCTATCCGATTTTGATGAAATCTATTGTTTCAGTTTTGCAGTAGAATATTTTAAAACCTCACCATAACGGGAAGCTCATACTCTGGAGCTCCACCAGTGGCCGAGCGCATAGCGCTCTGAACTGGAAGATGGAAGGTGCCTGGTTCAAAACCAGGTGGCGTCCACCGACCTAACCGTTCGTAGTTTCTCAGTGGTTTCCCCGAAATTCAGAGTAGATATGGGATAGGACCCCTTAGAAAGACCCCCACTACAATGAGTTCAGCTCTTTTTTTAACGAGTGAGACTTTCAATTCGAGCCCGCCCGAGACATATTATTTAAGTCGGAGTCCGAGCCCGAAATTTCAGCAAATAGATAAATAAAGTAAATTACTTCATTGGTAGAATATCATAAATTTTGCCGTTTGTGCAAATCGAAGACAAATATAATTGAGCCATCCGAGCCCGAACACAATCGGGATCTCTACACCCCACCCCTCGGACTAGAGTCCACCTGTAGCTAATTGGCCGAAATCGCACACCATCGTACTCTAAGACTGATATTCATAAAAATTCTAGTCTAGTCTTAAAAATATCTCATTTTAGCGCCAGTTAAAGCATACGTGTGTTTGTGTACGCATTAACCCATTTTCATTGTACTCATTCAAAAATTTTCCTACGCCGCTGCCCGCTCATTTCCGTGCGGCGCAGACCTCTATTTTAGAGGCATTAACCACACCCTCTGTTGTGACCAGAGCCCGATCAAGGTAGCTTTTGGGTGCTGGGCAAATGAAAATAAACTGGATCTCCTCCAGAACCCCAGGGAAGGTTTTGATTTTCGTATTCCTGAAAGTTTTAAATATATATTTTCTTTTTAATGCTATTGATTCGGAATTTAAAAATGAATGAAGAACGCCATTATTCGAAATATATAAGGGAAATTCATTAAAACGATAATCCATGCGCACCTGAGAAATCATCCGTTACAACTCTGGCTCATTATTTTTGAATACAGGTTTTTAAATTTTCACCAATATTATGTCTACTAAGTAAAAAGTACGCAGTAAAAGGGAAGGAGGAGAGCAGAGTCGAACACATATGCAGAGTGAGTGCATGTGTAAGGGGGGGGTGTAATTTTGGATTTTATGCTTCCCTTACTATTACAATAGTCCCTTTTTTCTTTCTTCTTTCTTTAATAAGTTGAATGATGACTGAAAAAACACTCAAAATACTGGTGTTAAACGATAAAGTAATTAAAAAACTTTGTAAAAAACACACATAAGAAGTAAAAGGAAAGAGGATACGCGTTTCGTTCAAAAATTGTTTTGAACTTCTTCAGTCCAAGCCCTTTGTCGTAAAGAACACAGGGAACTGAAAAGAGAAAAACAAGCAAGATGTTCAAACTTGGAAAATAGTTAAATTTTAGAAGCATCAGTTATAAATCACAGACAGTAATTAAAAATACTAGTAAAAGGGTTCCCCCCCCCCCCCAATATCATATTTGATTTGATTAATGATATAAAATTAACATTTTTCATGTGTTATCAGATTCTACTGCCGACTGAGCTTCTTAGATGGTTGTGATATATCCCGAAAAAAGCCAACAAATTAAGCTAATATGTACTAGCAGTGCTAGTAGTAACTTACGTACGAGATAATAGAAAAGAGGCCCCACCCTTCCGATTCGCCTGGGGCCCCGCATACCCCTCAGGCCGGCTCTGGCACTACCTCACACTATGCGCAGGGCAAATGGATCTCTCTAGTTTTGATCTTGTATATGCTGCTCAGTGTCTAGAGACCAAAGTAAAATTAATAAAAATCGAGAGTCTGTTCTCAAAAGTATATCATACTTGTGCTGAGCAAACAATCCAACAATTGCTGCAAGTTATAAAAGATCAACTTCAAAAAATCATCTGCACTTACAGGCTTGAAATCTTAACTACATGATTAATAAGCCAGTCTTCTATCTGAAGAAGCCTGGTTTCAAGCATTTGGGAGGTCTAAAAAATCTTAAACAATGAAAATGGCTTATGTTTTTTATCGGTAAGCATCGATAATCAAAATTCATGATATGAGTAAATGTGCATTTGTAAAGAGAACATTAAAAAATACACACATACATACATAAACTAAAATCCTACTAAAAACATTTTGATTATGTCATGGTTGTGATAAATTCCGGTTCAAAATGAAATCAAGCTGTGTTGATGTGCATGTAAAATCTATGGGGTAGTGTGACCTCGTTTTATTAGTCTGCAGGTAAGGGATGGGTGTATAGCTGGGAACAGCCTTCTTTCGAGGATAATATCAAAAGTTTTGAAAAACTACAAATCTACCAGCTCTGGAGCATCACTGAAAATGCTCTTAATAGCTTCAAAGCAGTATGGTGAATCTAAGATAAAATATATTTTTTAATGATTTAATTGTTAAATGAATGTTCTTTTGATAAACCTGATATTTAAAAGTAAAAGTTATTATAAAATTGAGGCAGGGACACATATCTTATGTTAAAGCTTTTCTTAACAAATTAGCATAGAATCAGCATTCAATCGGCATTAATGCAAGTAATGAAAATATTCTAAATATTGACTTACTTCCTCCAAAAGTTGGAAACATGATTAAATTAATAGATTTCAAACAATAATTTAAGTTTGATAAACTTTATAAAATTCAAGCAAGATTTTACTGAAAAAATCTTGCTTTTCAAAAACTTGTACAACAGATGCAGATATTAATAGACTCATATAAAGTCCAATACAAACATATCCTTTTAATGATTTTGCATTAATGAAGGCAAAAGTAACTACAAAACATGGTTTCAGATAATACTATTGTATGTGCATCAAATAATCATTGCAGCATCAGTGTATGATAGTGTATGTTCTTCATTATAAGTAATATTTTCTTCCTGATCTTATACATTTATTGATCGACATTGTGTTGGTAAATGTTTTTGACTTTTTTTAAATGTAGGATTTTTATACAGGGTGTGTATTTTAAGGTAATGAGAATAAATTCAAAAGAAACGAATTATTAGCGATATCGCTACAAAACTCTACTAGTCCTCAAAGTATGCTCTTTCAGCATCATTACACTTCTGCAGGCAAGTTTACCATGCTTCATATGCTCCCTGGAAGTCAGCAACTGAAACATCCTTGAGAGCATGCGTGCAAGCCATTTTGGCAGCATCCAGGGTCCTGTAGTGATGTCCTTTGATGACAGTTTTCACTTTGGGGAAAAGAAAAACTGTATGCTGAGGCAAGGACGTACCTAGGGGGTGGTCCAGGGCTCCGGACCTCTCCCGAAATTTCAATTTTTGTTAGCAAAATAATAATGAAGTCTTTTTTGTGGAAAATTCTCCCTTTTTCACTGTTTGGACCCTCCCTGAAATTTTTTTCTGGATATGTCCCTGTGCTGAGGCATGATCGGGACTGTATGGAAACTGGGGAATCATTACGATGTCATTTTTTGCCAGGTCCTCGGTAACCATGAAGCAGGTGTAAGATGGTGTGTTGTCATGATGAAGCTTCCAGTTGGTAGCAATTGCTGGTCGCACTCGGTTGGCCTGTCACTTCAATCTTTAAAACACTCCCAAATCGAAGGCGAGCACAAAATTTGATTGCGTAATGCTGTTTAATGCTTTGCTACATTTTGAGTTTGCACACACTTTTTTACAGATGCCCACGCCACACGTTTTCTTGCCTCCACCAAAGATTGCAGGCAGGCAAGTGGAGTGTTTTTGAGGTCAAAGTCCCTACTCTAGACTGCATCCAGTACGAGGTCACTTTGGTGGACATTCATGTCAGGACAAAAATGTTCTCATTACTTAACGCTTTAGATCCCATAATGGCTCTAGGTGCCCGGCATAAAGTGGATCCCGTATTGCCTGTAGACACCTGTGAATAAATGCCATTCCCCCCCCCCCCATTTGACACATAAGTGGTTTATCCTTTCAGGGTTCAGGGAAGGATAGCTTCTATTCATACGACGGAAAGCAATCCGCCAGTGTCAGCAATAATCCTCCTCCCTCTCTGTTCTCTTCTCAATTACCGGGAGATAGTCCTAACAATGAACTATTCTTCGCATTTCACGTGTACATGGAAAAGGCCAAAACAGCTTGGTTACCGATAGTCCTTAAAAGAAGCTGAAATTTCTCAAGGGGGGGGGGATGAAATTTCTGGTGCATCTTTGGGACTCTGAGGTTTAGAAAATATCTGTAACCTGCGAATAAAAGGGTTAAAATACACACCCTGTATACAAAAGTACTATTTTTAGAGTAAAACTTCATACTATATGGTAAATATTTTCCTTTTAGTTGGACATTCCACTCAGCCTTGTGTTCTATAAATGGATGCTTAATCAAGAAAATGACCTGTCCTTATCAGATTTAAAACACATTGATGAAAATATAGCTCAAACTATTATGCATCTTGAACAAATAGCCATTGAAAAAAAAAGACTTGAAAATGATAAATCTCTTGTAAGTAAAAGTTTCAAGTGCTAATTCAAAATTTTTACTTTCATAATTATGTTCTTGCCCAGTTGTTAATTGTGAAAATATTTTATTTAACATACATTTTAAATGCTGACAAAAAGTTAACATTTCATAGAATAGATTTTATTTTTGAAAACATTATTTCATTATACTTTAAACTGATAGCCAATATTTCTGTACCAGAATGCTGTAGCTTTGAAAAGTGCCTTGGAAAGTTTAACTTTAGACGGATGTCCTGTAGAAGATCTTAATTTAGATTTTACTCTTCCTGGATTTTCACATATTGAAATGAAGAAAGGGGGCAAAGATATGATTGTCTCAATTCATAATTTAGATGAATACTTAAAGGTAAGAAGCATTATAGTTCTATATACGAATTTAAATGTCATTAGTTTTTATTTTGGAATTTGATAATCCACCTGATGCACTACATAGGCTTTTTTATTGTAAGAGGGGAAACAGAGCCCTACCTATGTGTAGCAATGCTGCCCCATACCAGTAAGGCACAGAATCAGCAAAAAAATATGGAAATTTTTATAAAGAACAAATAATTATTAACTTCGTAAGAGGTCCAAATAGTTTTCTTATTTTATGCATATTTGAATACGTTATAGTAGTACAGTAATGAGTGCTCTTATGTAATAGAATCTACAGAAAATAATTATAAAATTTTACTGTAGCAGTCGAACTTGTGTATAATGAGCCCTGATACAGCAAGAACTAGGTTTTAATGAGGAAATTCAAAATACTTGGTTGGCACAATGTTAAATGTATGGGAGTATAACTTGCTTTTAAGGAATAAATCACAGTTATAGAAAGTAATATTTTTGTGATTTGTAATATTTCTGCTTACCTCCAATTCAGTTAATCCTCTCTAGAAAAAATTCTTTTAACATTCCAAAAGTCAATGAATGCAATGAATAAAGAGTTTCAACTTCAACTGCTCACAACAAAGTCAGTGGCTTTTGAGTGCTCAGAAAAGACTTCAAACTTTTTACGAAGCCAGTGGTACAAATGGCAATGTTTTGGAGGCATGAGTCTCTTCCAGTGAACAATAACACAAGAAAAACGCAATAAGATAGTTCAAAGCATATTAACCAACTTCTGCTGTGCTTTTCGTTCTCTGCTGCTTTTCATGTGCTAAACAGAAAAAAAGTAAAATAGTAAATAGTATGAATTTTTATTTCTAAAACAACCCGTTTTTATATATATATATATATGAGCACTTGGTTTTGACAAGCAAATATTGTCATCCCTTCACACTTGTTATAAACGAGTTCGACTGTATCATAAAAAAGTAAAATCTTGATTTTTTGTTTTTAGTTGTCACTTACAGGCAGATGGGAGTAAGGAGGGGGGGCGACTGCCCCCCCCTCCCGAGACAAAAGAAATTAATGTAACACCTCCCCTCCCCCCCGAGAAACTTGCATTAATTCGCCACTGATCACAGGCAGGGACATGCCGGGGGGGGGGGGGGGGAGAGAAATGAGGAAGGGGTTCATCAGAAAATTTTAGCAGAACATAAATGGCCATGGAAAAATAAAGTGGGTAAATTTGGAGAGGGATATATCCTGATATACCTCCTGGCTAAACACCTGGTCACCAGTAGTTGAATGTAGCCATTTACACTAATTTTACTAGTATGCCAGTATAATTTTTTACTCTTATGCGAAGAGTTTTGTTTGATTCCCCCATCCCATTGTGAATTTTTAGTATGTTGTGACCAATGGTACAAATAAGGATGTTTTGAGGGCATGAGTCTTCTCCAATGAACAAAACACAAAAACTTAAGATAGTTCAGAGCAAATTAACCAACTTGCATGCTATACAGAAAGAAAAAAGGTAAAATAGTAAATATGTATGAATTTTTATGATTTTTACAAGAACCCATTTTTATGAACACTTGGTTATGATGGGCAAATATAGTCATCCCTTCACTCTTGTTATGTGGTGAATTTCGTCTTTACAACTGCAAGGAAGCTGGCCGCCGGTTAGACTCCGGGCCACAAAAAGGCGATGAAGCAGTAATTGGCAAGAAGGTGACACGACAGTAGTACCTGGCGGATAACAGCAGAGGATCAACATGCTGACTACGACGAGATAGGTATTTTTTTCAATCCAAGACCATCAGACGTGGGAGAGATAAGTATGATGTGGGAGAGATGATTTGCTGAATATCACAGGTGACGTTTTTCTCTTCTTTTCCGCTTCTTTTCTTGCCATGTGGACGCAAAGATCCTGCAGTTTTTTGATCACGGAGTTCTTAATTTAGCAGAGTTAGAGTATTTATACTTCAGAACTTTTAAAGTAGTGAAAGCTAGTAAAAAAATGAATTGAGGGCTTGCCAGGTAAAGGATGACAAAAGAACATTTACCTTGATACTTCTTTTATTTTAAGTAATGAGATGTGAAGCTTTTAAACAGATGAGGATGAACAGGAAAAACAGATATTTGATATAATACAGTATCCACGTGTCGTTGGACATTCCGGATTATAATCCAGCCTATGGTACCAGGTCGACAGCGTCGTCTGGAAATAATTTGCGGGGACGGGATCAAAAGGCTTTATTGGAAACGGCGGCGGGAAGGCTCCAGGTTAACCACTTGCCTCAGCTCTGAGCATCTCACACGGCCAGCTACGAGCTTCCTTCCACACACATCTTATCTCATGTCCCCATCTTTTCGCCTCTCCTCTCTTGATCGCGGGGAACGGCGGACTTTTATACTGCCGGCCAGGCAACGACTTCACTAATTACTGTGGACCTGTGACGTGAAAAGAAAATAGCTCCACGGCAAGTCGCCGGGAATACAGCGCCTCTAGCGGCCAAACACAGAAATACATTGTGCAAAACGTTTTGCTAGCAGTTAGGTGCTTGTTTGAAGCGTTAAAATTAAAAACAGTGTTAAGTACGAACTTTAAGAAAAATAAAAGTTATAAGTGCCTTTAGATTTAAGGAAAATAATTAAAGTTAAGTTGTACAGTGTTCTGTTATAATAAAGAAAACCACAATTACATGTCATGGAACCTTTAAGGTAAGGTTTACAGTTAATTTTCCTAACAATGGCCCGCCTTCCATGACATGGTATTTTCTTTCAAAAAGAGAGTAAGTACTTTTCCCTCTGAAAAGAACAAAAGACACATTATTCAAATTGCGATGAACACAGATGATAAAGCACAGAGGGTTAGTACAAAATACACATAGTTACACTATAAAGTACGACTGGCCAGTCAAAAAAAACATTAGTCAAAAAACACTTTTCAAAAGATTCACATAATGCAATTAAACACATTTGCATTCACTTTACAATGAAAAAAAAATAACAAGCTTGTATTTTTTTTTCTTTAGGGGTGAGGTGCACCACAAAAAGAAACTCTTAAGAAAAGAGATAAAAATAGAAAAGTTTGAGTCATTTACATTCACAGAGCAAGGTGGGCATATAGGAGCTTCCATTCAACATACTGGGACTCACAAAATTAAAAAGATAACATCTCCTGTGACGAATGATGAAAATATACCGTCTAAGAACAATCCACCTTCTCCACCATATTCTCTGGCGAATTACAATGTCACCTCACGAGACGTAACTGGGGCTGCTCGAATGGGCGAAAAAGGGTCTTGAACCCCGGAACAGTATACTCCGTGGGGAACTTTACTCCTTACATCTGTAAAAGTAAAGAAACAAACAATGATAAAAGGATGGTGACGAGTCACCGTTAAAGGAACAAATCCTCTTGACCAAGGTTTTTTTTTTTTCTTTCTTTTCAGAAAGATCAAGAAAATTTTCCTTTCCCCCTTTTATTTCTTAAAAAGGAAAGTCTTCAACTTGACAAAAGAAAAAGTTGTGTTCACAAAAAGAAAGTCGAAAGCGACTTTTCAGAAAAATTTGCCTATACTCCAGTTCAGCTTAACCTGACAGTACGGGGAAGGCTATGCCTTGTGTCCTTCTGACCTTACAATATAGTTCGTCCGTATATGTACTACTATTTATGTTAAATTCGTCGGTAAAGGGGAAAAAACATGTTTATATAATGAAAGCGTGCTCAATAATTTAATATTTCGCCTTTATTTAAATGAAAATGTGTTTATTGTGTCAACGCTTTGCTATCCAATAGCGTCAAAGCAAGTTTTGGAGGAATTTTTAAGGAGCGAAGATCGTAGCAACCCTCCCCCACGCCAGAACGGGAAAATCCATTACATTCTCCGTTCTTTACTTCTTTTCTTCCTTATCTCCGCTTTCGTACGTCTGTAATAATGGCTACTGCCCCTGTATCGGATGATTATATTACGTTCCAACCGCATAAGGCTGGAAAACCGCTTAGAAGTTCCGCTAAGGTTATTGTCATGAATGTTTTCTGCAAGTTACGTAAGGAGCATCCCGAAAAATCTGAAAACGATATCATAGATATTGTTGCCTGTTACACTGGTGTTTCTCCTTCCAGTGTATACAGGATGAAAGCTGAGTTGAAAGAGAAAGGGAAATTTTCAACTCCAGGAAAAAAACGCCCTCAAAGAGTTGGCATGCATACCCGAGTTAAAAATTACGACGAATTTACACTATCTGCCATACGGAGAAAACTGCACGAATTTTTTTTTAGGAATGAAATTCCTACCATACAAAAAGTTTTTGTTGCAGTTAATGAAGATAATGATTTGCCAGATGTCAGCTTGAGCACAATAAGACGCATAATCATGGATTTGGGTTTCGTTTATACGAAACGAAAACGGGAGTCTGTGCTCATAGAACGCGATGACATTCAGTGTTGGCGTCATCGCTATTTGCAAGAAATCAAACGTTTTCGCACAGAAAATCGATCCATCGTATACACCGACGAAACTTGGGTGAATTTTGGTCATACAAAAACAAATGTGTGGGTCGATTCCACTGTTAAGTCAGCGAAGCAGGCGTTTTTGGCCGGGCTCTCACCTGGTTTAAAAGCTCCATCCGGAAAAGGGTCCCGAAATATCCTTGTTCATGCTGGAAATGAAGATGGTTTTATAGCTGGTGCTTGTGATGTTTTCTTAGCTTCCAAAAAAGAAAGGCGATTACCACGGTGAGATGAATGGAGAGTATTATGAAGACTGGTTCATCAACAAATTACTCCCCAACATTAAGCCGAATAGCGTGATTGTGATGGATAACGCTTTCATACCACAGCGTGTTGGTTGAAAGTATTCCATCAACATCTACACGGAAAGCCGACATTCAAGCTTGGTTGACAACCAAAAACATTTCGTGGAGTTGCGATATGTTGAAGGCAGAACTCCTGCAATTAGTAAATGATGTCCGTAAGAATTACGGAACATATCGCATAGACAAAGTAGCAGCTGACCAAGGCCACACTGTCCTTCGCTTACCTCCTTATCACTGTGAACTCAATCCTATTGAGTTGATTTGGAGTCGGATAAAAGGTTACGTTGCTGCTGAAAACCGAACATTTAAAAGGGACGAAGTGACAAAATTGATACTTGAAGGTATTAATAGAGTCAGCAATGATGCTTGGAGGAACAGTGTCAATCATGTAAAAAAAATAGAAACCCAAATGTGGGAACTGGATGCCCTTACGGAAAATTTTGTCGAACCTGTAGTTTTTACAGTTGGCGGCACCGACACTTCCGATTCTTCAGACGATAACCTTAGCGGTGTAGAATGTTTTTAATCCTTTTTTTTCTTTTCTTTTTTTTTTTTTTAAATAAAAAAGGCCCTTTTGAGGGCCATACAATAAAAATATCAGAAACAACAATAAACTCTTACCCCCATCCTCCACACCATATATGCACACCTAGGGTTGCTCCTAAGGAGAATGGGGGAAGCCCAGTGTTGTAACGGTTTTCGCACTGCGGATCCGTGCCACATGCCCGGGATTCAAATCCCGGGCTGGGCCAGGTTGACTCAGCCTTTCATCCCTTGAGTGGGTCGATAAAATGAGAACCAAGCTTGCTTGGGAATTAAACACTGCGGGCTTCGCCTCAGTGTTTGCCCTTGCTATAATAAGGCTCTGCATTCGGGCCCTATCCCTTCCTTTTAATTATTACAATTTTTTTTTAAATTTTGATGCCTTACATTATATTACATAAACATATAAATCAGCACTAAAACACATTCATTGTTGTTTTACTATGTTTATAAGACAAAAAACTAAACTGAATTTTCATGAAATAATATTTTATGAAATATTTATTTATTTGCCAGGAGAGGACAGCTCGCGTCACTGAATGTGTCGCTTAGAGCTACATATATGTCCTTCCCGGAATTTCCCGCTAATTTTTGGAACCTCATCAGAAGGTGGGGGGACTTCTGAATATTGGCACCCCTCGGAAACTGCTAGCGACCGTCGAGAGGACTTTCGGGAACCATGGATTTAACGTGCACGTACACTGCATGTACACGGTGGTCTTTAGTGGTAAGCCGGTATCGAACCCACAACCTTCCGGTTACGAGTCCAACGCCTTAACCACTGGGCTGTTATGAAATATTTGTAAATTTTTTAATTAAAACATTAAAAAAAAAAAAAAAAAAAAAAAACGAAACGGCCCTGGGCCATGGCCCAGTTGGCCCGTGCGTTAATCAGGCCCTTTTCTTTACCCCTCCCCACCCATCCTTCGTAGCCATTTTACAGAAGATAATTCTTCTTTTAAAATAGTCATCGTTCCGTGACTCCCCTCCCCCGTTGCCAGCAGTGACATCTACTCGGGGTTAGTTTTAACTTCGGGGGTAACTTTAAACTCGGTGCGTTGAAAAATGTAAGAGCCCTATGGCCATCTTTGAAAGGAACAACAAAGTTCAAGCAGTGTAGGGGTCGGTGCAGGCGAAAACTGGGTCCGTTTTGCAACCCTTTCACAACACAATCAATTGAAACGGCCCTTCATTCGCATTTTACTCTGTATTTTAATGTTTTATCAATTATTTTAATAAAAAAACTGACTTGTTAAAAATTGGCATGAAAATTCACAAAAATGGGATCCTACAAAAAATTTCTGGATCGGCCCCTGAGTTGTATATGTAAAACGATGAGAAGGGGATATCAGGATTAACCTGTTCACTCCCATCGTTTGCAAAGATACTACGATGAAGATTCTCTTCAGTGCCCAGCGTTATTTCTCATCCTGCTGTCTTTGAATGCAGTCAGTTGGTATGTGAAGATCTGTTTTGAGAAACAACACTGGCAAAGAATAAAAAAAATTACTGTTGTGTTTTTATAACGATGAGAGCCAGCAAGTTCGACTGGGTTTCAAAATTTAAAAAGAATGACCAGCACCTATGAAAATCCTGAGCACGCGTTTAATAGTATTTTGATAATGTGAAAAATAATGCCCTAGAAAATTAGATAAACTCCTTTTAAAATTTTAACCAGGAATGGCAATCTTTGGTAAGTTTCGGGCCAGATTTTAGGGTGTTAGCGAAGTCGCGGGCCGTATAATTGTGATTTATGAGATTTTCAATGGTTTATAAGCGTTCTGATATGTTCTGCTGGCCGGATCAAAAGCCCGCCCCTTCCGCCCGCGGGCCGGAGGTTGCCCATATGTGTTTTAAAGTCTAATTTATGATGCACGTAATTTAGTTACCAGAACACTGCCTTTTCATCTTAGTGAGATAGGGGCAGGGTCGAACATTCTCAATTCCTTTTAATTTTTCTTTTCTCAGCACAATGCAGTGCTTTTAACGCCTTATTTGTCTTGAGAAGCATATTTTACTGGCACATCGATGCAGAAGATGCCTGTTTCAATATAGCCACATTCCGGGGAAAGAAAGGAAAAAGCATTCCGAGTTTCACAATCCAGTCATTTAAATTAGAGGATTTTCTTACGTTCTTTGTTTTTCTTTCTCACTTTCTTTTTTGACTGAACTTGCACTGCAATAGATAACGCCGAAAAAAAATAGCAATTGTTTAAACTATTTTATATTTAAAAAAGAATATGCATATTAACCCGTAAGAACACGCGTCGCAGTCACATTTTTGCTTTGAAAAAGGGGAGTCATTTCTCAGAACAATTCTGGCCTCCTCGTACCTTTCACGGGGAAGGTCAAGAAGGGGTGGTTGAAGGAATGTCGTTCCTTTCTTATCACCCCTAGAGAGTAAATACTCCCACACTTAGTACGAAGGACGGGCGATAGATCGCCAAATAGGCCAATTAGTCAGAGTACAAGGGAGGAAGACCAGAAAGGGCGCACGAATACTTGACAAACGGCGCAATAAGGCACTCGTACCTTTCCATGCACTGTCAGGTTAAGTTGAACTGGAGTATAGATTCCCTTTAGCGGGAGTAGGACTTTGAAATTTTCTTTTTCAAAAGAAAGTCTAAAGCGACTTTTCAAAAAGAAAAATTTGCCTATAGTGGGAGTAGGGCTTTGATACTGAACAAAAAAATCTCTCATTGAATGTTGTAAGTCCAGCCTTTGGAAGAGGTTTTGTGAAAATATCTGCTGGGTTATTCTTCGTATTTATATATTTTAAGGTAAATAATTTATCTATAACAAGGCTTCTTAAAAAGTGATACTTTAAATGTACCGTAAAAATCGGGAGGAGGGCCGCGGCTCATACGAAAAAAAAGTTAAACTTTTTCAGGGTGCGGCCCATCTGATATTTTTCCCCCTCCAACTGTACTGCTTATTTAATTACAGTGCAGCACCGATAATCCGGCATCGGCTGCAATGACGCGGTGCCGGATTACCGATTTTTCCGAATTACAGATGTGTTGAAAATTTCCATTAAAACCATCGTCGATCACGTGCTATTGACCAGTATATTATTTATCAATGAAAAGTAGTATTAAAATATGCATACGATCGCTATATAAACCGTCAAAAAAAAATAATAATAATACTAACCTACACTGGAACAAATGTAATTTAGTGTTTAATTCAAACTAAAAACTATAAAGCAGAGAAGATCGTTGATTTTGGAACATTTTCATAAATTATAACACAAATAGTAACTGAAATTTATTTAAATACTAATTTAAAATAAGTGTATTAAATTATTATTAGAATCTAATTAGCTTTTGTATTTACATTAAATACATCGGTTAATTCGACTTGTTTCATTTTTTTTCGGTATTTAATTGGTTAATTAACATATGCACATTCATCAGTTGACTCCCAGATATAAAATCGAATTTATTAAATCTCTCCGTAGTTTGTACCCTAGAGTTTTATTTTGCAAGCTGAATTATTCCCAATTTTACTCTCTTCACAGCTTCTTAATTCCGTCGAAACATACCAATTCCCCCCCTCCTTTCCCTCTTGCTGGCGAATTCCTTCCCGCGATAGTTGACGATTTCGCACGGTGACAGGATGTCTAGAAACAAGGCAATGTGTCTGGAAGCGGAAGGAGCCGAAGCCACGTGTTTACGATGATGCGTAAACATGCTGTCTCGTTTTAAAAACTCATACATATTAATGTTCTTTGAAAGCACTCGCATTATCTTTGAATTCTTCATTCAGCTACACTGCACCTTTGACTGCAATTAATTTAAATGTAATAAGCGAACCAAGCCATATTTACTTTTGTTTTTATCTCGGTATTAGAAAATGCATTGATTCAAATATTTGCGGCAGTAATGGTGATCGGCAAAGAACTGTTAGGGCCGAAATACGAAACAAAGAAAAATATTCGGTGAAAATCTATCTATTGAAGAAGAAAAAAATGAAGATAGCCATACATCAATTAAAATCAGCGTTCAAAGTTCCGGATTTTGAGATTCCGGATCCATTTGGGGATTGAAAAAAAAAAAAAAAAACGAGACTAGTGCCAGATTATAGGTTCCCAGATTATGAATGCTGCATGTATATATTAATTTTCAATAAATTACGATGATCGGACTTTCTGCGGGTATATTTTTACATTTGTTTACATTTTTTCGAATGCGGCTCATACGTCGGTGCGGCCCTTCTGTGAGTATATTTTTACACTTGTTTACATTTTTACTGGTGCGGCCGTTTTCCCGGTTTTTACGGTATGTGTTTCTTGCGGCTGTTTTCAATGGGTGAGTTGCTGAAATCTATGGCGGCAGTACTGTCGCAAAAAAGCGTAACTTTATCCAGGTCTTGCGGAAGTAGTTTTAAATTTATTAACTCATTATAAATTCTTTGTATCCACAGCAACTCTTTAGAGGCTTCTGTCAGAGCGATAAATTCCGATTCCATGGAAGATAGAGCGACACACTTCTGTTTAGACGTATGCCATGATATGGGGGTTTGATCCAGCATTAAAATATATCCTCCCATTGACACTCGGTCATCTCTGAAGCAAAATCGGCGTCTGAGTAGCAATTTATGGAAATTTGATTTATATTGGATAATTTTAATTTGAGGTGTGAGGTAGATTTTACGTAGCCAAGTAATTTTATCAATTGGTTGAAATGATTATATCCGGGATTAGATTGACACTGTGATAAAACATTTACAGCATGCGAAATATCTGGACGGGTTCTGCTTGCAAGGAACGACAAACATCCTAGGACGTTGCGATAGGGAAATTTTTCCATTTCTTTAACTTCTGCGGCGTTAGTTGGACAGTCCATTTTTGACATTACGATACGCGGAGCGATTGGAAGGGATGAAATGGGTATATTAAAACTTTTAAAGCGGTTGTAAATCTTGTTTATGTATTCCTCTTGATGTATAAATAAGCCATTTTCATTTTCTTCAAACTGAACGCCTAATAGTTTTCTTGTTTTCCCCAACTTCTTAAGATTGATTTTTCCTTCTAATAAATTGAATACGCAGTTTATTTATTTTTCTGTTTGAGCTAGGAGTACAATGTCGTCTACGTATAGGAGTAACACTACTAGATTGTTGTAAACATAAACGCAGTTAGTCCACTTTATTTAGTTTACACACAAAATCTTTCTTACCTTCTTCTTTGAAACCTTGAGGTTAGAACATGTAAATTTCCTCTTCAATCAGAGCGTAGAGGTAAGCGGAGGTTACGTCAGCTTGAGAGTGGTTCCATTTATAATGACTTACTAGTAATGAGAAAAAGAAATGAATTACAGTAAAATTAACAACAGGACTAAAGACTTAATCGTAAGTTTCCCCTCTTCTTTGCCCAAAACCCTGGGCGACGAGTCTTGATTTAAACCGTAAGATTTTTTCAGTAGCGTCTCTTTTTACTGTATACACCCATCAGTTTCCGATGATTTTCTTATTTTCAGGTTTCGGAACTAAGTCCCATACTTTTCTTTCATTCATTATATCTAGCTCGTCATTCATAGCTTGCATCCAGTTCTCTGCCTCGGGAGATTTGATTGCCTGGAAAAAAATATTTGGTATTTGAATTTCTTCTAGTCAGGAATCTGAAATATTAGCTTCATCTTGTACAATGCCAGAGTATGTATTTTTACCTTTAAAACAAAACATTTCTGGCTCATTTTTAATCCCGTGTTTATTGCAGTAGCTTTTTACATCATTATGAGATCTTAACCTGACATTACTGCCCTCAATTCCGTAATAGATATCGGTTCGGGACTTGTCTTTTCTTGGGACTGCTCTTCTAACCCAGTTTACTGTTTTAAGCTGCGTTTTTACGTTTCTATAGGATTCCCTCTCCCCTTCGGATTCGTCACTTTCCCCTTCCTCAGATGTACTCAGCTTATTGAAACACATTTCTTCCTTTTTATCAAAAATAAAATCCTTTTCCCGTGTTTCGTCTTCATATTCACTATCTCCCGAATCCTTGTTGGGTGAATTTACAGGGTCCAGTACGACTCCATTCCTTTCATGTTTTTGTATTTCCTCTTCAAATCTAACGTTAGAAGTCTCTATTACTTTCCTATCGCCAGGGATCGAAATTCTATATCCATGACTTTGCATCGCATAACCAACCATAGTACCCTGTTTTGCTATCATGTCAAGTTTATTTCTTAATTGACGAGGTACTCCCACGTAAACTTTCGAACCAAAAATTCTTAAATGTTTAATGGAAGGTTTACGGCCACTAAAAAGTTCAAAGGGCGTTCTTACTTGATTAGCGTGGCAAGTTCGATTCCATACGTAGGTAAAACAAAGTAGTGCTTCTGACCGAAAGCTGTTCCTTAATACGCTTGAGCTTAGCATAGCTTTTACAGCATCTAATGCAGTGTAATTGTACCTCTCGCTGACTCCGTTCTGTTTGGGAGTATAGTCATTTGTTCTTTCAGCGTGAATCCCCTCTTCATCTAAAAACTTTTTTAATTTGTTATGACAAAATTCCATCCCATTATTGGTTCTAATGTTAATAATTTTAGTGTTTAAAAATCTTTCTTCCCTTCTTTGAAATTTCTTAAAACACTCAAATACCTCGGTTTTCTTTCTCATAGGATATACGGTAGTCTTCCTGGAGTAGTTGTCTGTTATTGTTAAAAAGAAACGATGACCAACTATTGATTGGTGGGGGAGTGGACCACAGACATCCATATGTAAAAGTTGTATGGGTTTAGTTGAGTGGATTGAAGGGATACTTTTAAAACTTTTACATCTCGTTCTAGTTATTTTACAATTATGGCATGAAATTTCGGGGTTTGCTTTTAAAGTAGGAAGGCCAAAGACACAGTTTGATTTACTGGTTTGAATTATGGACTTATAATTAATATGACAGAACCTTTGGTGCCAGAGTTCTAAATCTTCCGATTTAGATGGAGAGGAGACATTTGCTTCTGGTTTCTTCTCGTGTGTATTTTTAAAATTTCGCTTCAACTTATCATACTTGGGATACAAAAAATACAGTCCTTGCTTCTTATAGGCAGTGAATAATTTTCGATTGTTTTTCAAAAATGCATGAACTTTACCCTGACCACCTCTAAAGGTAAGACCTTCTGAATCGAAGATAGAACCGGATAGTAAGTTGCATCTTAGTTCAGGGGAGTATAAAACATTTCTCAGAACACGTTTCATCTTTCCGTTCTGGAAACTCAGAACTACGGTTCCCTTCCCCTCGACAGGACATTCAATACCATTTATGGCGACAGACATTGACTTACCCTTAATGGGTGTAAAATATTTAAATAGCTCTTTTTCATTACAAAAATGATTACTGGCGGCAGTGTCAAAAACCCATGAACGATCATTTTCAATTACTTGGTTAGACTAAGCTTCAATAATAAAATTTTTAGGGCGATAAGATCCCTTTTGCTTTTGGGGAGGAGGGTGTCTGCAGTTGATTATTAAATGCCCAGTTCTCCCACATCTATAGCAGCGTCTCGTCTTACACTTAAAGTTTCCTTTAGGAGGGGTACGTTTTTCATGTTTGGCTTGACTGGACATAGTAATAGCGGCACGGTCACCCAAGCTTTGTTTCAACCTGGCTTCCTCAGCTAACAATTCAGCTAGAACTTTATCGAATTTAAATTCATCGTCATCCTACCTGTAGATGGCTTGCACAATCCTGTGTACTCAGCACAATACCTAATTAATTGAAAAGATTGGTACCAGTCTGCTAATGGTGTACCAGCTTCATGCAACTGCGTTGCAATTGATTTTAAACGAGCACCAAATAATCCTACTTCCTCATTGTCGTTAATTCTGCATGAAAAGAACTCATCGGTCAAAGCGATAGAACAAGCTCTTGATTCGGGCTTACACATGAGGATGAACAGGAAAAACAGATATTTGATGTAATACAGTATCCATGTGTCGTTGGACGTTCCGGATTATAATCCAGCCTATGGTACCAGGTCGACAGCGTTGTCTGGAAATAATTTGCGGGGGCGGGATCAAAAGGCTTTATTGGAAACGGCGGCGGGAAAGCTCCAGGTTAACCACTTGACTCAGCTCCAAGCAGCTCACACGGCCAGCTACGAGCTTTCTTCTACACACATCTTATCTCATCTCCCCATCTTTTCGCCTCTCCTCTCTTGATCGTGGGGAACGGCAGACTTTTATACTGTCAGCCAGGCAACGATGTCACTAATTACTGCGGACCTGTAACGTGAAAAGAAAAAAAAAAAAAACTCCGCAGCAAGTCGCCGGGAATACAGCGCCTCTAGCGGCCAAACACAGAAATACATTGTGCAAAACGTTTTGCTAGCAGTTAGGTGCTTGTTTGAAGCGTTAATATTAAAAACAGTGTTAAGTACGAACTTTAAGAAAAATAAAAGCTATAAGTGCCTTTAGATTTAAAAAAAATAATTAAAGTTAAGTTGTACAACGTTCTGTTATAATAAAGAAAACCACTATTACATGTCATGGAACCTTTAAGGTAAGGTTTACAGTTAATTTTCCTAACAGGAGTGCTACGCCCGGTTTGCCGGCCCGTGAACAGTTGAGGACTTTATCTCCTCCTACTCCTCCTAAATTTGGATGCAGAAAAGAATTCCCCATGTTTCCATCCTTTCAAGACCACTCTCTAGTCCCTCTGCTGACCTGCCCAAGATCCCGATTCAGTCACCCGCTCAGATATTGCTGTATTGTTCACCTTCTTGCGCCATTTGACGTGGACATAATCTCCACTTTCCCTTTACTGTTGTTTCATCCTAGTTTGCCCATCCCCCCCCCCTTTTTTCAATTTTTGTAACATTTTTTTACTAATGTAGTCCATTTTTTTTTTCAATTATTATTATTTTATTTCTTTTAGAAAATCTCAAAAACTTTTTTTGCAAGAATGACTTAAGTGCCAAAAATGCAATTTGTTTCAGTGAAAATTAGTCTTTTACATGTGAAAACAATTATTTCATTATCCCCTTAGAGACGCCTCTCATAAAATTTTATATCATCGTGTGGTCAGCCACTTCTGAAATCTTAAAAGTAAACTATGGCTAAATGCTGATCAATTTCTCTGTTAAACAGAATGTGTATTGGTGGGTGAAATAATGTACTATAATGCTTAAGATTGTTGCAGCTATAAAATTGTTTGTGTTTTGAGCAATCTACCTGATTTATCAGCTTGAGTTGAAGGTGTTTCTGTGTAATATGTTGATATGGATGCTGGCGCAAGCAGCAAAATTAACTAATTTAAATGTGATGCGTTTTGTTTAGGGATCGACCGATACCACATTTTCGCCGATGACCGATACTTTGCCTATAAATTCATTTTCAGAAATAGCCGATACCGATACTTTTAAGTTTTGGTATCGGCCAATACCGATACTTAACCGATACCGATACTTTACATAATTTAATGTCATTTAAACCCACATCTGTTGGGCAGTTTTTTTAACGAGAGTGTAGTTCTCGTTAAAATGAATAACAGAATGATGAAATTTGATCCCAGTAGAAAGCATTAAAAAGAAAAAGCAGTGGATACATTTTGAAATGTGAATTTACAGTAGTTCTAGTCTTTCTTTTCCCTTCAAATCATGCCGACGAATGGCCGAATTTATAAAAAGCTGAGCACTGGGAAGCGTCTTAGTGTGCAGGTTCGGAATTCTTTCTCCTCGCGTGGGTGTCGATCTAGCGGTCTAGAGTTTTAGGCGATTTTCTCCAGATGTTAAGTGAATATGCGTTAGACTTCCTTAAAAAGTCCTCCGCCCAAGCCCCCCCCCCTATAGGTTGATGCCCCTCATTTAGGCTTGACAGAACACAAACACGGGGGGTGGGAGTTAAAGGGGTATAAGATAAACCATTTCATTTCCAGTGCCGGCTCGTGCAAATATTTAAATCAATTTTTCTTAACCTCTATTTTGTCGCCTAATTGTTGCTATGAGCCAGATAAAAGGTTTCCATATTAGACACAAAACAGCTTCCTGCTTGCTCTTACTATATGTGTCTTTCTTGTAATTTTTATTTAGATTTTCTTTAATTAGAATTCTTTCACACATGAAAATTTTTCTTAGATTACTTAAACTGCATTAAATTGTGATAATGTATAAACTGTACAGTATTATGTAAGTACATATGTATTTAGATATTGTTCATTAAATACGTGTAAATTCTTCCATTAAAATGCATAAGTTCACATTAATTATTGGTTTTATTTATCTGCTCCAGTTATTTAACCACTAAGTGAATTATTAAATGTTTTAGCAAGATTTCTGTTTAATATGAACTCATATGATCATTTTTAAGTTCTTTTTGAAAATCTGAATTCTTTGACAGGGATTCTCTGGACAGGGTTAAGTCACAATTAATCAGGAAGGATCCATGTGTTTGATCTTTTCCATGTATTTGATCTTCCATGTATTTTATTTTTTATCTTCAATTGAAAATACTTTGTGAAAGTAAAACTGTGAGGACGTCATTGTAGAAGACCTATTGATGACATAAAAGTTTCTGTTCTCAGGCCTTCTCTATCTAGGAGGTGTTGGTTTGGCCCGTGACTTCGCTACTATCCTAAAGTTTGGCCCACATCTTTTCAAAGGTTGCCCATACCTGCTTTAGCACTTTAAAGTTCGTCATCCCCTGAAATATCAAACGATGTCAGGGACCGTCTCCCCCATCCATTTTGATATCTATATCATACCCAAGCCGAATCAGATGTCCTTGCCCCAATTTTTTTAAATAAAAATTTAAAGCATGTCTCTTAAGCGTAATAATATAAATGTCTCTTAAGCGTAATAATATAAATGCTGTTTAATATGAACTCATATGATCATTTTTAAGTTCTTTTTGAAAATCTGAATTCTTTGACAGGGATTCTCTGGACAGGGTTAAGTCACAATTAATCAGGAAGGATCCATGTGTTTGATCTTTTCCATGTATTTGATCTTCCATGTATTTTATTTTTTATCTTCAATTGAAAATACTTTGTGAAAGTAAAACTGTGAGGACGTCATTGTAGAAGACCTATTGATGACATAAAAGTTTCTGTTCTCAGGCCTTCTCTATCTAGGAGGTGTTGGTTTGGCCCGTGACTTCGCTACTATCCTAAAGTTTGGCCCACAACTTTTCAAAGGTTGCCCATACCTGCTTTAGCACTTTAAAGTTCGTCATCCCCTGAAATATCAAACGATGTCAGGGACCGTCTCCCCCATCCATTTTGATATCTATATCATACCCAAGCCGAATCAGATGTCCTTGCCCCAATTTTTTTAAATAAAAATTTAAAGCATGTCTCTTAAGCGTGAAATCTATATCAAGAGCTAGACACTCTCCAACGATATCAAAAGCCTATATATACAGTAGAATCTCCCTATAACGAAGTCTCCTTACAACGAATTTCTCCCTATAACGAAATTTTTCATGGAAACGTAACTTTAAGGCTTAAATAACACTATAAACATTCTCTATATAACGAAGAGCTTATCTTCCCAAAGCGAATATTTCAGATTTACCTTTGATTTTTTTTTTTTGTTAGTTTTGAAGCAAATTTTAATTTTCGAAAAGAGCACTTAGTGGAAGAGTAACAGATGATAAAAAGGAGACCAGGAAAGTGAAACGGAATCCGATAATGAAGACACTTCAACAGCGCCCGATTATGACCCACTGGGGACAACGGGCATTGATAGATTTTGGGGCCCCAAACTATGAAATTTTTTAAACTTTTCATAAAATTTTGATATAAAAAAGAATATTGCAGAAAAAACATTTAAAATTGAGGGCCCTTTCAAGTCGGGGGCCCTGTGCAAAGTCCCGATTTCCCCATATAATAACAAGGCCCTGCACTTCACGACCAAAACCACATCAAACTTTAATGCTTCAAACTTTCAAAACCATTAAAAAGAGGTTTCTAAATGGAATAAAATGTGCCTCACTCTATTTTCAGCAGACGTATAAAATGTGAATATTTTTATGAAAATTTAAAATCACAGAATGCAAAACAATGTAAAATAACGGAATTTTGAAGTAAAATAAACGTAAGTGCACTACATATTTTATTGTCTAAATTCGTGGATTGTCCTTACTTTTGAACATTTCACTTATACAATTGAAAAGTAAGAAACCGTAAGTTTAACAAATTTATAATAAATACCAATTTATTTTTAATTGAAAGTCATAATTTAATACTTTTAAACATCGAATTAACTAAAAAGTTTGTAATATTTTCTGAAATAACTGCAAAAATCAAAAAACTCTGTACAACAAAATTTTCTCTACAGCGAATTTTTCAACTGGAACCGAGAGAGTTCGTTATAGGGAGATTCAATTGTGTCAACACAGTGAGAAAATAAACGTTTATAAAACTGAAGTAAAACTACAGCCTACCTCTCGACATTTGTTTTTTTTTTGCAATTCTTGCAGAGAGCGTATTTAGTGTTGGGCAGCAATTGAAAATAATTTAGAAGAATAGGCGACTGTCCTGTTAAACTGCCATCTAACGATTCTTCGTCCATAATTTCGACCACACTTGGTGATACGACATCCATTTAGCGATGGTTAGAATTAAAAAAGGAAAAAAAAAAAACAGTTCGAAAACACTCTCACAAACAAATGTGCCAATGAAACGACGCCTCTCATCTCATTACCAAAATGAAGATTCTAGAATGGTGTTGCGCTGCGTGGTTTTTTCTGAAGAGCGAAGTATCGGTTGAAAAGTATCGGTGAAAACGGATGAAAGCAACAGAAACCGATACTTTCCCGATACTTTTAGAATCGAAAGAACCGATACCGATACCTAAAAAAATTGGAGGTATCGGCGCCGATACTATCGGTCGATCCCTAGTTTTGTTACTTTTATTTAGTTCAACAATATTGTTTGTCTAAGATATAAAATATTAAGTTTATTTAAAATGTTTAAGCCTTAAGGGTAAATTTGCAGCCGAGTACAATGTGAATTTTGTTCTCACGATCATAGTTTCAAAGGTAGTTCCTATTCAGCAGCTGTGCCAATTGTTTACAGAGCACATTAAGTTTTAAATTCTATATTTTTCTGATCTTAATAAATGTATAATTTTCTTGCAAAAATGTCTCATTACTGTGTATGCATGTTTCTCCCACACCAAGTTCCTTTTCAGCTGAGGTCCCTCCGACCGTGGCTTGGGGTTCGTTTTTCGTCTTGATGCCTTGCCGTTACCTTTTGAACACAATGCAATCTTCGTTATATATATTTTTTCCTAACAACTTATTTTTTTTTTTTTTTTTTTTTTTTTTTTTGCAATACGGCAATAGCCTGATACCCCTCCTGGCTAAGCACCTGGGCCGTTGAACACTAATTTTACTACTATGCCAATTAATTTTTTACTCTTATGCGAAGAGTTTTGTTTGATTCCTCCATCCTATTATGCAATTTTTAGAATGTTTCTATGACACTGGCAAAATAGGATTCTAAAAATTAGATTCTGAAAGCTGGAAAAGTAGCTAATGGTGCATTTGTCCTGGGCATTTCCTTTACACAGGGTGCAAAAAATGGAATTCTTTTTATATAATTATCTTCAAAATTAGAACACAGCCAGAAAACTGTTTCATATATTTCAATTTTCTATGAAGAAAACTTTAACAAGGAGAGGCTCAGATGTTGGGATCACTGATTTTAATGAAATGTTGATGGGATATAGAGGACCCATATTGAAATAAAATGCCAAAGAATTAGCTGCCAACTCTTGTGTATTTTCAGGAAAATTCTATTTAAACATTTTATACATTGTTATATACCAATTATTTGACAAATCTTTTACATATGCTCAGTGGCACCATGGTTTCGCATTCAGCTGGAGGACAAAAGGTCACAGGTTCATATCAGACTCGCTCTGCTCTGTTATTTCAATTTTTTTCTCCCTTAAAAATTCATAAAACAGTTTAAAATGCCACGCATTAGAAAATTTACATGATTTATTGAATAAACTATTTCTATGAAATTAAATTGGATAGCTGCAAATAAAAGTAACGGAAATAAGAAACATTATTTATCAATCACATTTCGAAAAGAAGTATTTCGTTACTTTTATGGAAGGATGATATTTGTCCTAAAAACATGTAAAACAAATTGTTTGGATATCTGCTACAACATATGAAAAAAATCGCATAGTCTTTTCATTTCTGTTCATGAGAAAAAAATTTCATTTACATTTAGAAATATGTCTTCATCAGAAAACTTTGTTGCAAACCATGCATGTTTTAAAATGCCAGAAAAGAATGGTGGTGATAGCAGAAAATACCTAACCTTAATGAATTTTTATTGCAACTTCTCAGGTTCCTATTTCTCATTTAGTTTGCATAAGGTATTGGGAATTTTGCAATTTTTGATTATTTTTTTTTAATTTGTCAATGAAATTACACATCACAGGGTTGAGAAAGTGATGTACATTTAGATGAGATTACTTTTAGGGGACAAGTTGAATTATTTTCATAGACATAAAAATATTTGGTCATAAATTTCTGGATTTGTTTGACCTTTCCTTGAATATACTAAAAGCAAAAACTTCTCGTTCCCTACATATGGTTTCAAAATTTGGTCATGGAATGAAGTATAGACTTGTTGAAAGTTTCCCAGGATTTGAACATGTTACATTCATACTGAAATATTCTTTCATTAAATCCTCTATAGTTTTTTCACTTGGGAGCCAAAAAATCTCCTGATATTTTATTATTTTTTTTTCTATCTACTCCTCACAAAGTTTTATAAATTTAAAATTAAATGCATTTTGTATTCTGCATCAAATCATAAATGTTTTAAATATAAAAAGTTTCACTTATACTGAATATTGAATCACTAATTGTAATTACATGCAAGCAACGCATTTTAGCTGAATGGGGGGGAAAAAACAAAAATTGCATCAGTCAAAATGAAGAAATAAGCAAATCCATTTCTATCATTCTTCGCTAATCCTAAAAGTATTAGTAAGTCCTCAAATATATGCACAACAAACAACTTTATAACTCCAGTTTTACAAAATAAGTCACTATTTCTTGTATAATCATTTTAAACTGCTTTGTGAATTTTTAAGGAATAAAAAAAATAAAAAACAGAGTGCAGACAGTCGGATACAAATCCCTGACCTTGTGTCCTCCAGCCGAATGCAAAATCACGGTGCCACTGAGCACAGCAAGTGATTTATCAAATTGGTATATAACAATGTATCAAATGTTTAAATGGAATTTTCGCAAAAATAAATGAGAGTTGGTGGCTAATTGGGCATTTTACTTTACTATGGGTCACCTATAACCCATCAACTTTTCATCAAAATAAGTGATCCCAACGTCTGAGCCTCCCCTTGTATGTATTTTTTCCATACTCTTTAAAACACATACTGCAGATTTTGCTAATAGCCAAGATATTCATTAGGGTGGTGCGAAAAACAATTTTTTTTTTAAATTTGAAATGTCACCATGTGCAATAGTTGCGATTTCGATAGTAAAATTAAACCCTAAAATTTGGATGAAATTGTTTAATATCTTAGGCCTCCTCAAGATCCATGAATTTTGGAAATTATAAGAAAAAATGCTTTAAAATCAACTGCTCTTTTCATTAATAAAAATATTAAATGTCACCAGGTTATTTATTTGCACTTTCGAAACATTTGTAAAAACCTAGCCGATGTAAAATTAATTCTTAGGCCTCCTCAAATTCCTTGAAGTTGAGTGTTTTTCACTGAAAATGGTACGCAAAGATATGTTAATAGAGAAGATACTAATCTTACATTCTCATGTAAGGAGTAGGTTTTTCCACTCGGAAATCGGACTTTTTTTCAAAACATGGCATTAGCTTCCTATCGAATGTTTTTGCTCGGATCAATCCATCTCTTGCATGGAGGCCACATGCATGAAGAGCAGATTGTCACAATCCTAATCATCCTCTCAACTGCGTGGGAATGGCAGGGTATTTTTAGAAATTTTGCAAGAGCTTGGATGTTTATCAGACTTCAGTAATTCCTGTAACACACTATTTATCTATTTCTTTGCGATGGGAGGCTCAGTCACAACACATTCTTGCCAATAGATAAGGTCAATGTAGTCATTGCTTTCGAAATTCACCTTCGGAATCTGAAACCTTCTAATGCTCATTGTTTGTTCCGAAGATTTTCTGGCCTTTGATATGCTGAATGGCAAGCTGATGGACAGATATTCTGTCGTCGAATAATATTGCAGCGAGTACATTTTCTGCATGAACAAAATATGTGTTGTTTAGAACAGTGTTTTTTATTATACCCTTTAAATTATCTGCTCGATAGTGAAATCGAGATATAAAATATTGCAAATTCTTTGGGCTATCCTGAAAGGCACTGTTGCACTTGATTCTGAACTATGTTGGCGCGTATACTTTCATTACGAATATGGCTAATACACTAAGTTATGGTGTTGGATAAGATGTTCCAAGATACAAACGCAAAATGCGATTTGCAAATGATAGCCAGCGAGAATGGGAAAGTTTTCCAGGGTCTCTATTTGCTAGGTCTTTTGGCAATAACCAAAGGAAACAGCCATACAAATTTCCCATAAATAATGTTAATCTGTGATCTCCAAAGTCAATGTCAGACTCAAACAAAAATTCAATTTCCTGGAACTTAATGATAGGAAGGTTAGTGCACGTCTTCAGGGACTTGCCAATCAATCCACTGAATGCACTTGGTCTCGGTGTTTTCCTGTCGACTGCTTCTGTAAGGTGGCATAAAGGCAGTTTGTTAAAATGAAATTTACATATTTGTCCAATGCACAGGAGAATTGAGCTTTTCTTCAAGGCGTCTAATTGCACCTGCATTTACACCAGTATTAGTCACTTCCCCATCACTTCCAATAAAGGCTAATTCTGATAAATCAAAAGCTTTCTCATTTAATAAGCTGAAGATACCATTGAAAGTGTCCTTTGAACTCTTGCTCTTCGGTGCAAAATGTCCCAAATAGACAGAACCGGATTCTTCAACTAGTGTAATATGCTCCTCCCATACTCTTTTCTTATGCCACTTGCTATCATCCATTTTCGTAATTGTAAGAGTTTCATCCCTTCTGTCAAAAAAGAAAGCTTTGATCTTGTGACCAGACAGTGGCAGATTAATGCAAGTTTGTCGAGGGGGGGGGCAGAATATTGACATATACAAGACTGTTGAAGAAACAATGAACTGGCTGATAAAAAGATTTTTAAAATTATGTAAAAAAAACATTCAGAATGTTTCACTAGTGCCATATGTAGTCTTGGAGAAAATCCATAATTATATTATTTTTTAACATAAGTTTGTTATATGGAAGTAAAATTAGGATCTTATACATTAATTTCTTTTTTTTTCGGACCCCTTTCACCATTAATAATTTAAAGAAAAATGCAAGCTGAAAATCAGGACATTTACAAAAAGAGTGTGAGAGGATAAGATTTGTTAATATCTAGCTCATGCTGGTAATGAAGTGGATATAGACGAGTTTGTTTATCCAATTTATCGGGCTATTTTTGGAGTAAAAATGGCAAACTTTAAAGGATTTGGGGAGGCCTAAGAATTAATTTTACATCTGTTAGCTTTTTACAAATGTTATATACTCAAAAGTGCAAATAAATAACCTGGTGACATTTCATAATTTTTTTTTTTTTCTTTAGTGAAAAGAGCAGTTCATTTTAAAGCATTTTTCCTATAATTTCAAAAATTCGTGGATCTTGAGGAGGCCTAGGATATTAAACAATTTCATCCAAATTTCAGGGTTTAATTTTACTATCAAAATCGCGACTATTGCACATGGTGACGTTTCAAATTAAAAAAAAAAAAATTGGTTTTCACACCACCCTAATATTCATACAGTGAAATCGCCATATGAAGTTTTTTCAGTCAAATTTTAAGCAGCAGAACTAATTTAAAGCATTAGGAAAGTTTTCCGTTTAGACATACTATATTTTGCTTGAAAAATGTCCACCCCAATATAACATACTGCAAATAATTTTTAGTTAATGAGCTTAGTTTTGGTTAAATGCCATTACAAAGTACTGAAAACTATGAGTGACAAATCTAGTGATCATAATCATTGAATTTGAACTAATGTATAAGTTTGACTTCAGTGAAATGAAAAATGAGTTTTTGTCAATTACAAGTGAGAAAATTTTAAAGTTTTAAGGTTATTCTCTTGAAGAAACAATGAACTGGCTGATAAAAAGATTTTTAAAATTATGTAAAAAAAACATTCAGAATGTTTCAAAAGTGCCATATGTAGTCTTAGAGAAAATCCATAATTATATTATTTTTTAACATAAGTTTGTTAATATAACACTTAATATTTACTATTTTCACTGTATTATTCCTGTGCACAACTTTCTGGATTTTTTGTGATAACTCATACCTGTTACACAGGCTTTTTCTATATTTTAGCCTCTAAAAACATAGATACCAGTTTAATTATTCCTTTTGAACCTTAAATAGTTTATAGAAATAAAACAAGCGTAATCATACTTTGAATTTTAGCTATTCTGCGTGCAATTTCTTGATAACTGTTTTTAGCTTTATATTTAATGTGTTGCCAAGAAATTTTTAAAATCTAGTTATCTTGAGATGACCTTCCTCTTCCCCTGCACTCACATGCACATACTTTCATCTCAATGGTATACAGTAGAAGACTTAAAATCTACACTGCCTTTTCAATATAAACAATGAAATCTGCCATGCCAGCTGTAATTCAGAAAACTGCAGTGTAACTACAAAGAAAAAACTAAATAAGCAGTTTCCACTTGAGGGGGGGGGGGGGGGAAGATAGATATTTTAGAATTTGTCAGATCTGGCGATAACATTATTAACTTTCAGATGACTGTCAGTGACATAATTGACACTGAATTACATTCACTTGATTCAGACACTGACTCAGTAACAACTCTGAGGATGATCAAAATATTAATAAAATAACATTTAATGAAGGTCTCACTCTGAGAAAGAAATATCTTGGATTTGTACAGCAAAACTGTGTTATAGAACAGGAAATAATGATAGCATATGGCAAAAAACTATAGTTAATCATCCGAAGTCTTAAAACACTATTCAACTTAAATAAGTTGTACATAATCTCATAATTTTGTATATTGTATTTTTATATCATGATCCTGATTATAATATTAGTAATATGATTTGTTTCTCTTGCTCCTTACTGTATTTTATTATTATATGAATGAGGGTGAAGGGAAATACAATAATTTTCCTATTATGATCCAAAATCTGCAAAATTCTAAAATCTGCACAGTTCTGGAATCAAACTGTGCAGATTTTGAGTGTTCTACTGTAGTTTTCTTTGTAAGCTAACATGAATAGATTTCACATATTTTTTTCATTTTATAGATTTCCTATAATCATGCCTCATTTATTTTTAATATTTTTTTTTACATTAAAATACTGCATAGCATATTTTTAGAGTCAAAACTGTGTTTTCTTGTTTTGTATAATTTTCTTTAAATTTGATAGCTTCTCAGGTATTGGACTATGAATGAAGGTGTCCATCGCCAAATGGAAGCTTTTAAAGAAGGATTTGAATCTGTATTTTCTTTAAACCAGCTAAAGATATTTTATCCTGATGAGGTAAAGTTCTATAACTTATTTAAAATATTGTGTTTTACATTATTTATAATTTTAACAAGCATGTAAAATCTACAGGGTATATCCTAAAGTACTGCTACCTCCCCATCTTAATTTAAGAATAACAGCAGCCAGAATTAGCAAAAACTAGAACTAATTTAGTTAGTTAACAGATAAATGACAAACTAGTAGTGGTTAAACATTATATACTGTTATACCTATTTTCGGATCACAAGGACTTTCAGTCACGCTCATGGCCATCATCAGGGGTGTCTTCATGTTTCTTTTCTTCTTGTTCTTTACTGCTTTTCAGCCAGTAGCATAGCCAGGATTTTATTTTGGGGAGGGGGGTAATCAAATTTTAAGCTTAAGTTCAATTGTAAGCTAAGTAAAGGGTCCCATTTCAGGGGGCTGTAGCCCCCCTCTGGCTATGCCCCTGCTTTCAGCCACACACACACCAACTTTTGTCAATGTGTGAGTTGTGTCATTGACTGCAGTGATGTCATTCATTATCTCTATTGCTTCTCTCTTTAGACTGTAGCTTTTATTTTTGTAGTTGGCTATTTTCTGATTATCATCAAAATCAATGGTGAGGGGGGGTGGTGGTTTGAGCTAATCTTGATAGGTCAGTATTTCAGTGTATCAAAGCGTAGAGCGTTACTGTGTTCTTTTTTCTTTCTTTAATTTTCCTTTTAGTTACACCAATATAGTTTCCAGAACTATTGTTTTCTTCATATTTAATATTAATTTTGTAGATGCCGGCAGTTTCTTCTTGGTTCATTTTATCTTTATCAGTTCTAATACTATTGAAAATGTTTTTATTTAGTTTGATGTAGATTTCTTTTTTGACAGCTATATTTGCTATTTTATTGGCTATTCCTCTGCTGTATGGGATTACTTTAGTGAAATTTTGTTTTGTTTTTTGTGTACTGGTTAATATATTCAGTGCATTTGTTGATGTCAAGTGTATTGAATAGATGTCCGACGAACAGACTTGTTGAGGTCAGTGCACTTGACGTCAAGATGTTCAGTGACACTTGAAATTCTTTGAGATAACTCTTCACAAGCTGTACTAGACACTGTAATAAACAATAAACCTCTGCCAGTTAAGAAACTTTAAAAAAAAAATCTTGTATTGAAACATGATGATGGGGTACTGTAGCATTAAAATTATTAATAACTGTGTTTAAATACCACTGGTATAACTGGGTGGAGGCTAAGCTCTTCCTCAAAAGATATTAGCTCCCTCTAGGGAAATAGCACTTCCTATTGTAAGAATAAGAAGTGGGCCCCTTTAGTGGTGGTGGTGAGGATAAAGCCCACCACATAAAAATATTCAGAGAGCTTTGCGAGTTATGCAAATACAGTGAAACCCTGATCGATCATTCCCGCATTCATCGTTTTATTTATGTGGTCCCTGCACAAATAGTATTTGAATAACGTTAAAGAAACCTGCGTGTATCATTCGCTAAAAAGTGACTTTCCCGCATTCATCGTTGTAAAATTTTCTCCTGACCAAAATGAAATCGAATGCTAAGTGAATCCATTTGGCATACAAACTGTAATTGCTGTTTAGTGCGATTTCTTGGTTCACTGATGATCGGATGAACAGTAGTACTATGTTGAAGAGGATGTGTAGAGCATGAAATTTAAAGATTATGATTCCATTAATCAAGACAGTGAAGCTTTCGGTATCTTAAACATGGAAGAAACGTGTGATGATGCAAATAATGGCGGAGCAGAGGATAATGTTCATGCCGCTGAGGCTGAGCCTACCCTAGTACAAAGTTTGTCTGAAGCTACAGCAGCATTTGAAACTGTATGAACATTTTTATACAAACATAAAATCGCATAAAAGATTCAGAAAAATATTGTAAATCTTAAAAATTTACTGTTTAATGAAAAATCCCACATAAAATTACTTTTAAAAAAATAAATATCGCTTAATTTTCATCTTCTATTTATTTGTTTTATAATATTATAAAAAATTAGTATTTGTTGGTATACATTGTGCGTGTATGCATAAAGATTGCTTTGCTTTCTTTGTATTTTGACTTGAACCCGCATTTGTCGTTTTCCCGCATTCATCGTTTTTTCCTACGCATCCCATGAAAAACGATAAACGGAGGTTCTACTGTAGTAAATACAGTAGAGAGCCAGAAAATCCGCACAGCTTGGGACCGTAGCTTGTGCGGATTTAGAGATTTTGCAGATTTCAGGCCATAAAAGATAATCATTACATTTTTTATTTAAAAAAAACAGATTACATCTACTGTGAAATAAAAATACAATCAAAAGCATTTTACTCATGTTTTCACATTAAATACAAAAGCATAGGAGAAAAAAAAAATACATGAAGACTAGCAAAACACAAGGTTTCAAAATTTACTTCCTTTTTTTTTTTTTTTTTAAGCATGTTCTACAGTAGTTCGTTTATTTACATCAGAGAAGGTGTGCGGAGGTGGAGAGAGAGGTTGTACGTTCGTGGATTTCAGCGGATTTTTGGCACCCAACTGTACTTGCAAATAGCTTTAAATTACTAATACTACTTTAAAAGAGAGATTTTTGTGCTGACCAAGAACATTCACATAAAAATAATAAACTAATTGTTACATTTTAAATAATAAACTTTAACTATAAAAATTTAATTAATGTGATTCAATTTTTGATTAGATTAGATTTTTTTTTCATTCCTTTGAATTATCTTGTAAAATCATTTAAAGATTGGCTGAAAAAGAAGCAGATATGGATATTTCCCCCCCCTCCCTCACACAGCTACAAATATGGAAATGAATCTCTTTTTCTTAAGATATGGATATCCAGCACATGGTAAAATAATATTTCTTGATGAAGCTCCAATTACGTTGCACTCTTTCAAACAGAAATCTCTCTGTTTGAACTCTATGGAATCGGAGTTTGTTGCTCTCACTGAAACAGCCAAAGAAGTAATTTAGATTGAGCATATATTATCAGAATGTAGGACTTCCAAAGTCCTACAAGGCAGTAACTTTGTTTCTGAAGGAGCTGAGGGAGAAAGGTAATCAGCTACACTTCAGTCTAATGCTCTGCTGTTTTCCCAGTCATTTGAATACTGATGCATATCTATCATAATGAATTTCACAAGCAACCAGTATTTAAACAAGTTAATTTATTAGCATTGAAAGAATTTTTATGAACAACATTAAAAAGAACAATAATATTAGCGAGAGGTAACAACTCGGTAAACAACATTAAAACATTAACATTACCCTCTGACATTTAGAAGAGGGGGGGGGGGTGATGTCCCAGCCATTTTATATATTCCTGCTTAATACCCAGGGAAAGAGGACAGGTAAGCACCCTCTTTACACACAGCACTGGCTCTTCCATAGCAAAAAGAAAACTACTGTTTATATACACCAACAGTGATGTCAACTAGCATCCAAACCCTGACTCTAACTTTGGTATCATTGAGATCGTTTGCAATGCGCATGCGCGTGAAGCACATTGTTGTAAAACTGTTCTTTCAGCAAACTGATATATACAGGACAGTTTGATACTAAGTTTATTCGAAGCAAGTTTAATCTTGTGGATGTTCTTAGTAAGACATAAGTTCAGTTAAGAGTTTCAGAAACTGTGTATATATATTAATATAAATTGATTTATAATGTTTATTGTGCTATCTGAAATGTTTTTGGTCAATAATGTTGTAATGTAATGTTAAAGTATGAAATCTATTAGTTGTAATTAAAGAAACAAATTTTAAAAGTGAAATGTGGAGGGACTTGTTACGAGTAATAACACTAGTTACCTTTCCACTCTTAAGCACATTCCTGCATTCAAGTCACTTGATATATTTCTAAAGTATGCAATGTTGCTATTATGAAAATTCCAACATTTGTTCCAAAGGTGCATTCACTAGCCAGTTGTTTGCATAATCACAAATGCAACCTGTATTCCAGTTTATATATTTCTTTTGTCATTTTATGTGACATATTGCAAAATTTAGAAACCTGTCAGCCAGCTGCTGCTGATGTAAAATGCAATTTCTTGTAACTGGTAAATGTGTCATTGACAGTGTACAATATGTTTAAGTATTGTTTTTAATTCTTTTTACTTCATTTAATAAAAACATAAATTAATTTTGTTTTTATTAAATTAAGTAAAAAGAATTTCTTTTTTCACTTTGCTTACCCAGACAGCACATAAGCTTAAATCAAGCTTGACATTTCTTTGAATTTGATGTATTAATACAAGCTTGACAGTTCAATTCATTTTAAGCTTTCAGCAAGCTTGGAGAAGTCATTTGAACTGTCAAGCTTGAATACAACTTGATTACTGCTTGATTTGGAAAGCCACATCCACATAACAAATAATTTATCATCAGTCATAAATGTACTTGACCATAGAATTTAAAAAAAAAAATTCTATATTTCCAAATATTGAAATTCTTCAAAATAAAATACAATTATACTACGAAATTGATTTCAAAATCAGTTATTTTTCTCGATTTTGGCCAGTATTGCCCAACATGAGTGTTGCGATATTGAAAGTTTTAAAACGTGTGCTGCTTTTAAGTTTATATTATGCTTATTTCCCTATGAATAGAGTCTCTAAATCACACATATTATTTTAATTTTGATTCATCCCATGGAAAAATAAAAGAAACAGATCAACACATCGGCCACTGATCGATCTCGCCAGAAAACGGCGTGATAACCATAACAGTCACTTAAACTTTAGTCTTATCAGCACAACTCAGGTTGGCCGCGTGGTTAGGATGCTGGCTTCCCAATCCTTAGGTACTGAGTTCGATTCCAGCTGCGGATGCTTGATGGTAACAGATTAAAATAATTTGAAATTTCAGGAATTTGAAAATGCATGGAAAAATAAAATATGTGGGGCGAGTTCGCCAATGGGCACCCAGTGTATTTAGGAAATTTTTTTTTTTTGAAAATTCTTTAAGCTTGAAATTAAGCTTGCTGTGTCAAGCTTGCATATTAAGCTTTACATGCTTGAAATTTTCAAGCTTAATTCAAGTTTATTGACTTGATAAATCAAGCTTGCTGCAAGTTTGCTGTGCTGTCTGGATATTAAGCATGCTGCATGTGCTTCCCCAAGGGAAAACAGTAATAAAGCTTATATTGTATTCACAGCATTCTTTCCATGAATTATGGAAACCATATGTCCAAAACTGAAAATAGGACAACAAAACCTCCTAAGAGCAGTCACCTTATATAATGGCCATTTTTCAATGATACAAAGTTCCCCTTTGTTTTTCAAAGATTTCACTGTATACTCATTTTTGAGCATTTGGATAGAAAAATCCATTTTGCAGTTTATTTTTATATTAAATGTTTTAATTAGTTAATAAAACTGTATACATATTTAATTTAAAGTTAGGAGATTTAGAGTTCAAGCAATTTGGTCAAACTTTTTGAAATCTCAATATGTTAAAATTTAAATCTTGTTCTTACAGGTCTTGTAAAATTGCTTATAAAGTAGATAAGTTTTATTGTATTTTAATGTCTGCTTTCAGTTAGTTAATTGTGATTGTCATTTAATAGCTAGAATATCTATTCTGTGGTAGTGGACATAGTCAGTGGGATATAAAAAGTTTAATGGAATGCTGTCGTCCTGATCATGGCTATACACATGATAGTCGTGCTATCAAGTTTTTATTTGACATACTTAGCAGTTATGATAGAGATCAGCAACGCCAGTTCCTTCAGTTTGTTACAGGATCACCAAGACTTCCTGTTGGAGGTAATTATGTATCATGTAAAGTATTTTTTATCTTGGATAAGCAGTTAAATCACTTTAGCTGAAGTGAAATTTCTCTAGACTGTTTTTGCCTTGCTAAAAGGTAAAATTATAATATAATAACACTTAAAAAAAAAGCTATTAAAAACAAATTTGTAATAAACAACTGTTTAAACATGCATACAGAAATAAGGAATTTTTTTTAATACTTTTGAATGGTACAAAGTGTCCACTCTGTACCACACTCACAAATATTTAAGTTTTGCCAGTTTTTTTTTCAGTTTTTACCACTGTCCTGGCATGAAAGGCTTTTTGCGGAAAAATTGCCTAATCTTGGTCAAAATGAACTTGAGTTATTTATTTCTCATGTAGTTGATCTCATCAATTAGACCAGAAAATTCCATAAAATGCAATATGCAGGGTGTTCAAAAAGATGGTAGCATACTTTAATTCTTTATTCATTAGAGATAAGTAAGCAAAGGAAAATGGGTCCCCCCCCCCTCACTGACACACACACGCACAGGTGATGAACAAAATTTGAGAATTATATCCTAAAATGTGTCAGAGAAGAAGATAACTATATGCTGGCTTAAAACACTTTTCAATGGCTCTTGGAAAGTAAAAATCATATACGATGATTGTGTTTCAGGGATTATGCAGAAAAAAAAATAATTTTTTGGACACTAGCAAATGTTTACATTCAAATTCATGTATAGTCCCTAACCATCTTCATACTTGCCAGAAGATAAAATCTTCCTTTTTTTTAATTTTTAGTTGATGTATTAAATTGTATACGCAGACTATGCTAAAAAATTCTTAAATAAATAAATTCATTTCAAAATAATTCATTAAGATAATTATTTCGATCGCTAACAACAGCACAATGCTATTGAACACGTACGAAAGGGCGATTTCTTTTCCCAGTGATAAAAAAATCTAGAGGAGAAAAGGAAGGAAGGATGTTTTTCCCCTTTTTGCAGTGTAAACGAAATCCCTAGTTTCTTTTACTACACAGATTAGACCATAGACCTATCACTTGGTAGGGGAGTTCCTTTTACTTTCTCCCTGCTTTTCCTTCAGAATAATCTCTCTATATTGCTTCCCAGGGATTCACTTGTAGACCTGTTTAGGATTTGGAAAGATTTGCATGTGTGTATAATTCATCTGTTGATCATGTGTATGTTTTATTTATGTCAAATTTAATAATGAAAATGAATTAAAAAAAGCAGTATCTGCAAAATGATCGGTATTCATTTGCTTTAGAATTTCCCTGCATAAAAAAATCTAATCTAGGAACACAATATGCATTCTGTATGGTTTGTAGTGCTGACTTCAAAATATGTTATGGTGGAAAAATTGATATATAGATGCATTTGACAAGACAAAAGCACCTGGATAAAGTTAAAATTATGGATGAACTAAAAACTCCTAAAATCATCTCATATTTTACCTCTTTATTTAGTGATTCTGAAAAATCAATTGCACAAGCTGAATGTGTGTTCATTAATTTTTTAGTTGAACATAATGTTCCTCTAAGTGCTGCTGATCATGCAGGACATTTATTTAAAACATGTTCCCCCGACTCTAAAATTGCTGAATAGTATAGCTAAAAACAAAATCATCTGCTATTGTTAGTGTCCTAGCTGAAGAAAATACTAGCCAGACTGAAAGTATTGCAGAATGTGCCATTTTTGATTGGAATCGACATTACTAATGATGTAGATTCAAAAATTCATCCAATTGTATAAGTTATTTTGATGAAAACACTGGAATGGTTGAAAGTTTTTTTTTTTTTCTAACCATTGAATCCAATGATGGAAAAATCAAACAGGACTAAACATTGCTCAGTCTGCATTAAAAGTATTTGAAGAATTTAATATTGTATTTAAAAACTGCATAGCATTTGGTGCAGATAATGCTCCAGTCATGGTTGGCAAGAAAAGTGGTGTGGCTTATTATTTTGAAGAACAGAATAACATTATCACTATTGGTTGTAGTTGTCACTTAATAAATTTAGCTGCTCAGAAAGCAGCTGCTGAATTTACCAGCTGAAATTGAGCAACTGTGATTGTTTTATTCTATTTTTTAGAAAGAAGTGCAAACCACAAGGAAGCCTTAAAAAGCATTTCAGCGTTTGCATGACACGGACATAAGAAAAAATTTGAAACATGTCCTAACACACTGGCTTTCATTAAATAAATGTCTTTGAAGACTAGTTAAACAATGGAAACTTTTATTTAGTTTTTTTGCTCAAGAAGTCAAGGCAACCCAAAATTGTTCTGCAAAAACCTCAAATCTATCTCTAGAAAATGACAGGAAGAAGGAAGATGAAAGAAGAAAAGCCACTATAATAAAAGAAAGTTCAACTTCGAAAAAAAATGAAAATAAGTGAAGTAAACAAATGCTCACAGACAAAAATTCCAGGGTGACAGTAACTGTTGCCTAGGATAAAACTGATAATTGTGTAGTAAAAAATGAAAAATTGAAGATGAAAGCTACCAAAAGTAATGGACAACCTATTAAGTATGACTACTTGCTTTTTTCTGTGTGTCCTTTTGTTTACATTTCTCACTTTCCTACCTTCCTGCCTTGTGTCGGATGGTGTTTTTGAAGTCGAAGAAGGGCTAACCCCTTGTACCACCCAAAACGTATGTTTTGCACTATTTTTTATAGTATATGCTTTTCAGTATATGCTTTTTTATAGTATATGCACAAGCTTTTTTGCACGTTTTCTTAGCAACTAAAACATATACCCAGACCTGTAAATTTAGTCTCCCTACACTATTACCTTAAAAACAGTAGATGTCCAGTTTTGAAGGAAAAAATAAACGGTCACATTAGGTATACATGAATTTCAATATAAAAATTTATTGCTAGTGTCTAAGAACTTATTTTCTTTCATAATTTCTACACAATCCCTGAAACACAATCATCCTGTTTGATTTTTACCTTTCAAGAGCCATTGAAAAATATTTCATATCAGCATATATTTATCTTCGTCTCTGACACTTTTTAGGATATAATTCTCAAATTTTGTTTGTCACCTGTGTGAGAGGGGGCACATTTTACATTGCTTACTTATAAAGAATTAAAGTATGCTAACATCTTTTGGGGACACCCTGCATATTGCATTTGATGGTGTATGTATCATATTTACTTGATGAATTATGTTTAATTTAATTTTTATTTATTTTATTTAATTTAGTTTATTTTAAGATCTGAGAAGTGAAAGATTTCTTTTCTACAAAACTTTCGCAATCTATATAAATAAATTAGACTTTTGTCTGTACATTATTTGGAATTAAAAATTTTGTGATTTCTATCCACCCTAAGCAACCCTGGGAGCCCAGTAAGACCATCAACAAAAGAGGTTTGCTGTCATTCTGTCTGTGACGCTTTTTCTGTTTATGCATGCATCATATAAAAAATGACTGAAGCGAATGAAATGAAATTTGGTGACATGATAGGTGGTCACTCAATTTAAACTATAGTCATAAAATTATTAAAAAAGTTTGATCGAATTTTGAGATTTTGCGAAAGTAGATTCAAAATGTGTAAATCTTTGTTCGTACATCATGTAATAATGACTAAAGCAAATGAAATTAATTTTGGCAATGTGATTAAGTGTTCACTCAACTGAAACTATAGGCATTGACATTTTTAAAAATTTTGATAGGATTTTGAGAAAATTGTTTCAAACTGCATAATTTTTTGTTTGCGCATTATGTAATAATAACTTGACGATGAAATGAAGAATGAAATTTCTTGAAATGAAATGAAATTTGGTAATACGACAGGTGGCCACTCAATTTAGCTATAGGCATCAATTTTTTTTAAAATTGTTATAAAATTGAGATTTTGTGAGAATTTACTCAAAATACACAAATATTTGTTTGCACATCAAGTAAATGACTTAAGTGAATAAAACGAAATTTAGTGACATAAGTGGTCATACAACTTAAGCTATTGGCATTGAATTTTTTGAAAATTTTTATTAGAATTTGAGATTTTGAAAAAATTTATTCACAGTATTTAAGTATTTGTTTGTCCATCACATATAAACCACTAATGCAAATGAAATAAAATTTAGCCTCATCATAGACAGTCACTTACACTACAAGCTGCAATGTACTTCAAAATTTTTTATAGATTTTGAGATTTTGTGAAAATGGATAAGATGTGTGTTCAATTTCTGAAATATGGAAATGAAATAGAATAAATTATAGCATGGAATTGTTAGATGGCAAGTTAATTTAAACTCTCAATACCAAAATTGGTTTAAGAGCCATTGCAAAAGCAAATCAGGCAGGTCAATAGAAGAAAATTTCCCATCACCATCTCAGAATTTCGCGATTTTCTTTTATTCTGTTGCCGTACGCAAGGAAAGAACAAATCTGAATTATTTTTGATGTACCTCTTTTAGTTTTGGAGTTATGGGGGGGGGGGGGGGGGTAAAAGTACCCCAGAGGAGCAACGTCGAATTAATTTAAGGCCATTTTTGCCACTTTATTGTCTTGACTGTAACTGGCTCAAAGGTGCTTCAGAGAATTTTTTCATTTTATCCTATAATATACCTTGTATATTAACATCTCAAATTGAAAATTCATTCAAAAACTGTCAGAGCCCCAAATTAGGGCCCCCCTCAATTTCATAAAAAATACAGTTTTAAGAATGCTTTAAATTTTGGCACAGTGCAGTTATATATCTTCATATAAAGTGAATCCAATGTTAAAAATTTTTGAAGGCCCCCTAGAGCCCCCCAGTACGGGGCCCTAAACATGGTCCTTAGCCCTAATTTACGCATTTGCGAAGCATTGGTACTGCTGAAGCCGACTTCCCACAGGAGAACTATTGACATGGAGATGTATCAACATAGTAGTTTGATATTGAAAAAACATTTCTTGAAGGTACAACTGTTTCCAAGAAAAATCCCAAAAAGTACCTCCCCATTTGGGGCATTCCACTGGCACGCATGGGGGCGTTTCGGCATTACTTTTAGAAGTTTAATCGACAGTGGCAATATTGAAAATTAACTTATTCTTCATATATCTCAAATATATCCTCCATATATCACAAATAGTTATTTTACAGGGGCACTCATAAGAATTAAATTATGCTGAATGAGGATATTTGTAACTACTGAACTGATTCGAAAATTTTTTTCACTGATAGAAAGTTATACTATTCCTGAGTAATATAGGCTACCTTTCAGCATGCAGCATAACTAGTTCTTTTACAGGGACACTCAAAAATTCTAGCACATGACGCTATATGGACATCTCTGTAACTACTGAATCGATTCTAAAGATCTTTTCACTGAAAGCTACACTATTCCTGAATAACATAGGCTAAAATTCATGCATGCAGCATAATTTACAGGAACACTCAAAATGATTCGTAAACATTGTCGTCGTAACTGTCTCCATTCGTCACTCAAATTTATTCAAATTTTATTAAACTCCATTCAAATTTTTGAACAGTGCAGTTATATATCTTCATATAAAGTGAATCCAGTGTTAAATATTTTTGAAAGCCCCCAGCTTTGTAGCCTCTACCTTCCAGTCATTTTAAGAGGCATCGCAAGAGCAAATCAGGTAAAATAAAAGAAAATTTCAGTTACCATCTCAGAATCTCATGAAATTTTTTTTTTCTTGTGTTGCCTTACCCAAGGAAAGAACACATCTGAAATAGTTTTGATTTAGCTCTTTTAGTTTTGGAGTTATGGGGGGTCAAAGTACCAAAGAGGAGTGACGAATTTGGGGCCATTTTTGCTATTTTACTCGCTCGACTGTGATTTGCTCTGAGATGCTTCAGAGAGATTTTTTTTTTTTTTTTAATCTGATAATATACTTCGAATTTTAACATCTAAAACTGGAAATTCATTTGAAAATAGGCAGAGCCCCCAAATAAGACCCCCCCCCCCAAAAAAAAAAAAAAAAATCCCCAATTTCATAAAAAATACAGTCTTAAAGAATGCTTTAAATCTTGGCTCTGACGTGATACAGAAAAAATAAAAATTCCCGGGCCCCTTGATATGGGACCCCAAACATGGTCCTTAGTGCTAATTTATGCAATTTCGAAGCATGGGTACAGCTGGCTCTGACTTCGCACATGAGAACTATTGGCATGGAGTTGTAGTTTCATATTATGAAAAGATATATTGTTTGATTACTGTGTTAAATTTTTTTGAAAACGATGATGCTTTCAAAAAATATACCGGGAGCTACTTCAAAAATTTTTAACATTGGATTCACTTTATATGAAGATATATAATTGCACTGTTCAAATATTTGAATGGAGTTAAATAAAATTTGAAAAAAATTTGAGTGGCAAATGAAGACAGTTACTACAATGTTTATGAATTATTTTGAGTGTTCCTGTAAATTATGCTACATGCATGAATTTTAAGCCTATGTTACTCAGGAATAATATAGCTTTCAGTGAAAAGATCTTTAGAATCACTGTTTAAAAATTTGAATAAATTTGAGTGGCGAATGGAGACAGTTACGACAATGTTTACGAATCATTTTGAGTGTTCCTGTAAATTATGCTACATGCATAAATTTTAGGCTATGTTACTCAGGAATAGTGTAGCTTTCAGTGAAAAGATCTTTAGAATCGGTTTAGTAGTTACAGAGATGTCCATATAGCGTCATGTGCTGGAATTCTTTTGAGTGTCCCTGTAAAAGAACTAGTTATGCTGCATGCTGAAAGGTAGCTTATAATACTCAGGAATAGTGTAGCTTTCTATCAGTGAAAATTTTTTTTGAATCGGTTTACTAGTTGCAGAGATCCCCATTCAGCATAATATAATTCTTATGAGTGCCCCTGTAAAATAAGTATTTGTGATATATGGAGGATATATTTGAGATATATGAAGAATAAGTTAATTTTCAATATTGCCACTGTCATTTAAACTTCTAAAAATAACGCCGAAATGCCCCCATGCATGCCAGTGGAATGTCCCAAATGGGGAGGTACTTTTTGGGATTTTTCTTGGAAACAGTTGTACCTAAACAGTAACTTGGAAACAGTTGTACAACAAAGTGTTTTTTCATAATATCAAACTACTATGTTGATACATCTCCATGTCAATAGTTCTCCTGTGGGAAGTCGGCTTCAGCTATACCAATGCTTCGAAAATGCGTAAATTAGGGCTAAGGACCATGTTTAGGGCCCCGTACCGGGGGGCTCTGGGGGCCTTCAAAAATTTTTAACATTGGATTCACTTTATATGAAGACATATAACTGCACTGTGCAAAAATCTTTTCTGTATCACGTCAGAGCCAAGATTTAAAACATTCTTAAAACTGTATTTTTTATGAAATTGGTGGTATTTTGGAGGGCCCTAATTTGGGGCTCTGACAGTTTTTGAATGAATTTTCAATTTGAGATGTTAATATACAAGGTATATTTATTATAGGATAAAATGAAAAAAATTCTCTGAAGCACCTCTGAGCCAGTCACAGTCGAGACAATATAGTGGCAAAAATGGCCCTAAATTAATTCAACGTTGCTCCTCTGGGGTACTTTGACCCCCCATAACTCCAAAACTAAAAGAGGTAAATCAAAAATATTTCAGATTTGTTCTTTCCTTGGGTAAGGCAACACAATAATAGAAAATCGTGAAATTCTGAGATGGTGATGGGAACATCCTGCTCGATTTGCCCCTGCAGTGCCTCTTAAATATTTCATAGATTTGGAGATTATCGTCTAAATATTTGTTCTCACATTCTTCAAAAACAGTTTGAGAGAATAGAATGAAAATTTTAAATCATGTGGGTTAGTTAGCCATTCAACTCAAAAAAGTAAATTTTATTATAAATATTTTCCAGAATCCCAATTTCATTACAAATTTATCTTAATATAAATTTTCTATATTACTACTTAAATTAAAAAGTTTACTAAATAACTAGTTTACTAAAATTAATATAAAATTTTCAAAATTTACATGAAATTTAAAAATATTTTTACCATATATTATTTTGAAGCACGGATACAAAAGATGGATATGCTGCCGAAATTAGCATTTTTCATTGACTAACAGGGTGTCCAGACCCCTTAAACACGTCCTTTTAATGTGTGTACTAATTTTTCAATATCTAAATATTTTATTACTATTTAGTTTTTAAATTTTTGTGTATGAAAAATAAATGTAAATATTTAAATTTTTCATATGTGAAGCCCAATTGCTTATGGTTTAAAAGTTACAAGTTTCTGTAGCATAGCTTAAAAAAGCAGAAAGTTTATGCTATTTTGTTTTATTGAATAGCTTCTGCAACTTAATATTATGCAAAAATATACAGGGTGTCCCAAAAAGGTGGTAACAGGCTTTAATTCTTTATCTTAGAGATAAGTGAGTAATGTAAATGGGAAAAATGTTCAAAATAAGGTCTGACAAAAGATTACACTACAAAAAAACTCCTCTCTTTAATTTTCAATTTACCTTGCCCACTTATCTCTAATAGATAAACAATTAAAGCTCATTACCATCTTTTTGGGACACCCTATATAATGGTAATGTTAAGTTTAAAGGTATAATATTCCTTGATTGTATTAGCATGATGCATTTGATATTAGGGATTAGTGTTTGTTGCAGTCAAGAAATCAAGCTTACTTGGTGGTGGACACCCTGTATTAGTATTTGATACAATCAAACTTCATAATCGTGTACTAGCAAATACCTTAGTTTAAATGAATCTGCTTCCAAACCTATTTTACATTTCTTCTAGGTTTAAAGTCACTGTCACCTCCTTTGACTATTGTGCGCAAGACATTAGATGGTACTGAAGATTCAGACAGCTACTTACCATCTGTCATGACCTGCGTTAATTATTTGAAACTTCCTGATTACTCAAGTATTGAAATAATGCGTGAGAAACTTCAGATTGCTGTTAATGAAGGACAGCATTCTTTTCATTTATCTTGAGAAAACTTGCTCATAGGTATCACTGTATGTCTTAAAGAACTCTTTGCCAAACATAACCAACTAGTTTTCTTTTCCTAAACTTGGTTAATGTGGCAGTTGATAAAAACATAACCTGAGCTTTCACGAATTTTCTTAGCACTGGTGTGAAACAGGTGAATGCCTGTAATGTTTTTCTTGCCACCATCCCACCTACCTCAAAGACAAGTGGGCTTTGTGCTAATTCAGTGACAAGTCTTCAAACGTCATTGTAATGATTGTATTAGTTAAAATATTCAATTTCAGGTTTTTCTTTTTTTTAAATATGTATGTGTTCATCTGTTGTATCTACCAGTGACTGATATGTACTTCTGTAAAACACATTTGTAATTCAAAACACTGTTGATGTATGCACATTGAAGATAGTTTTGTATTAGGAAGTGTATATAAAAAGATTGAGGATTGAATTTACATATTGTGAATATGCAAGAGTTTCATTGTTTGAGAAACGATTTAACATTGTGATTCTTTTTAATTGTTATTTTTTAGCATTTGTTTCTCTTGCACTTATGCAAAATGTAAAAAAATATTTGAAATTCTGTTTAAAATATTTGGAATATTAGTTTTCTTTTATAAATGTTAGGGTGGTTTAATAATACTTGGAGATTAAATTTCAAAATATTTTTTGTAACTTTGGCAAATGAGTAAATGCTTAAGCAGAATCATACATCTTATAAATTTTTTGTTTCTTGTATGATTATAGTGACAATTTCTGTATAAAAAGAAGAAAAAATTGAATAAAAATATAAATTGAAGCTATTTTTATTTATCTGAAAATATGTACACAACAAAAGTAAAACATTTGTAGCAAATGAAGGTTTTATTAAAATGGGAATATGTTTTCATAATGTTGTGTATCTTTAAGAATTTATAATTAGCAACACAAACAAATATTTTTGAACTATATAAAAGTTATTCCATAAATTTTCTAGTTGTTAATGATGATTATTACTTTTTGATTGACATCTAATTCTCAAGAAATGTATCCATTATTAATGACTTTAATAAATGAAAACTGCAACCTTCACACTATTGATCCAGAGAAATGTTGTAAAGGTATAGATTTTGAGAGCATACTATAAATATTAAGGCATTAGAGTTAAGATTGTATTCAACATGTAAAAAAGAATATTTTGCTTTAAAATATAATTTAGCACATGTTTAAACCTCTTATAAAAGTTTTTGATTGTAGCATTCCAATGTGGTTTTGTCTATATCCTGTACCAGAACTAAACATACTTAACCCTTTCCGATTGTGGAAGTTTTTTTTTTCCCTAACTCATTAGGCTGTGGCATTATCTACCATAAGACCTTTTAGCAGCCCAACAAAATTTAACCTTGGTAAAGTTGCCTGGTTTAAAATCCATAAAACTAGTCAGTGCAGAGCACTTTGTCAAATGTGCAAAGGTTCATAGTTTGACCTGAAGAGCACAAAGGACAGTACTATTACTTACTATGCCGATATGGTGCAGGTGTCCATATAAAAAGTCATGATCTGTTGTTAGTCTAAAATTTACAACAAGAATTATGCACGGTAAGTCCATTGGGACAGGAGAAAGCAGTTTTTTCATATGTAAATTTTGTACTAGATAAACCACCTGCATTCCAGAAAAGGACAGAGGTGGATCCTGTGTTTAAGCCTGTAGCGAGAGTGTGTGGCGACAGCTGGGTTTGAACCCAAGGACTCTGGGTGGTGAAATGAGGTGCAATTGTTGGATATGCACCCGTTTGAGTTAAATGTATGACTAGTTTAATTACGAAATTAATCCATTAATTAGCAGAGTAATTTAACTTAATCAGAATGGAAACATTGCTGAAATTAAGCCTAAGTACGTGGAGTAAAAGGTGTTTTTGTTTGAAACTCACAAAAGAGACTTTGAGTTAACTAAGAACATTTTAGTTTATTAACATTAAAAATATTCAACAAACACAATTATAAAAATCACTAAGTGGATGTATTAAAATGCTATTAAGTTTAAAAATTTACAAGTCATACCTTTTTAGTTAGAGAGATCTCAATTTAACTTGCATAGTGAATGAAGAAGAACCATGGCTTTACACTGAGCTCAGGAGGCAAGTAACAGTTAATACTCATATGGAAGTAATGCCGGAGTGCAGAACTGGAATTTAAATACTACTAACAAATGCTATCTTAAATTTCATCTTCATTTATATCGCGGGAGTAAACTCAGCCCTTTCAAATCGTGTAATATCGACGTTTAACGCTACTTAGGAATAGTTGGCTTCATGCTGCACAACATCACTACCAAATTATGGATAGCTGGAACACTATACTTAAAAATACATCTTCAAAGAAAACTTGCACCGAACTCTAGTGCTCCGGAACTAACTCCAATAAAGGAATAAACTACGTTGCTGACATTGCAACAACACAAAACTGAAACTGCTCAGAAACATGCAGCTTATATATGCTCCGACTGGGATCTGCCCACCAGTTATGGAGCAAATGCTGAGCGCAGATGCATGCGGCTGCTGGTATGACGTGGCCGGATCACAACGTCACTTAGGAGTGAGCGTGATTCGTTGTTGAGGATATGATGTCGCTACTGCTCCGTGGTAGGGTCATCCTCGTTCAATATGGCGATTCTGCCGACTTACGTTTTTGGCTGAGCTACTGTTTAGATTTTAATACTCCAAGTATATGGAGTAAGTAATAGATTTAAATCGTTTTTGTTTCAGTTTAAAATTATAAAGGTGATTAGAATTACGTTTTTAGATACCAGTACATAAGCTGGCTTAAGAACTCTTCTGTTAGACTACAGAATTGGGTTTTTAAAGAAGACCCATTACAGGTTTAAAAATTAACACGTCTGTTTTCTAACATTCAGCACAGTAAAAAAATCATTGACAGTGTAAATTCTTGCATTTAAACAGACAGGTTTTAAATAAAAGCTTTTTATTAAAAACTAGCGGCTACCCGCGACTTCGTCCGCGTCTGCTTTAGAATTAGGTCCCGAGAGAAACGAAGCATGTGTGAATAACAAATATGTTTGCAACTAAAGAAACAGCATTTAAATATTATTTGCTTTTTACTTATTTTAAATGAAGTATAATGCATGGTAGTATACTTCATTTAAAATAACAGAGTACGTAAAATTACTAAATTTAGATTTTTTTTCAGGCATTTGGCGAATAGAGACAGTTACGACAGTATTTGCGAACTGTTTTGAGTGTTCTTGTAAAAGAAATATTTATGCTCTATGCATGAATTTTAGCCTATCAGGGGTGATTGTGTTCCGGGGGTAGCCCGGAATTCCGGGTTTTTTGCTTGATCTCTCCGGGTCAAGGATGGATTAAAGGGGTGGGGGGCAGAGGGGGGCAACCGCCCCACTCCCCGAGAAAAAAGAAATTAATGTAAAAGATCCTATTTTACTTCTATAAAGTGGATTTATATGTCAATCTTCTAACTAATCGCCCCCCCCCTCCTCCACAAACGCATGAATCCGTCTCTTTCCGAGTAAGATATTATGAATGCATCAGACCAACGTATTTTGGTTTGTTAAAGAAATCATCGTAATTAAATTGCTTCTATATTTTTATTTACTTATTAATCCCAACAGTTTTCATGTAAAAATATTTATTCTAGCAGCAGAAGCATAGTTTGGCTGGGATCATGGGTCAGCAGCTGTTTGGGGTATCATCATATCCGATTCTTTCAACTGATAAGGGTGGAGTCTGAGTGTCTGGCAAGGCATTCTTTGGGCTTGTATGCGGAGGGGAGAGAAGAGAATCATAGGGTGGGAATTTATAAGATGAGTGGATGTGTTGGAATGTGAGAAACCTTTTCCCGTTTTGTTTTAATCAATTTTACTGGGTACACCAGATAGTAGTTTCAGCCGTTAAATTGATCAGCTGTTAGCTGTTACGACTTTATCATTGTTTATTGTGCAGCCTTTTGAATTCCTTTTTATTATGAAATATCTCAAACCAACCAGGTGACGATATTGAGGAATTAGAAAAAGAAAGTGAAAATAAATTAGCACTTAGTGCAAACTTTCTTCACAATTCAATAAATCCTGCACCGCAAAGCGTAACGACACCACACTCCTCAAAACAATCTACTGAGGATGTTACTCGAGAAGGCAGTAGAAAAAGAAAGTCGACCTCTGCAACTAACAGCAAAACTAAACAATAAAAAATTACCTTTTATTTATTACAAAAATTTATACAAATTATTTTTGTTAAAAATTACTTTTTATTTTTTACAAAAATGATACAAAATAGTTTTTCTGTAACATTTAATAAAGCTATTATAAAATTAAATATAAGACATTTACATTTTTGCTAAAAAAATAATTTAAATACCAGAATATATTTTCTAAAGCAAATTTATTCAATTGAAGAGTATAAATATAAATTTCTTAATATATGCAATTTCCCCCCCCCCCCTCCCCCTTTTAAATATATATGTATAAACAGGAGTTTTTCAAGTAACCATACAATTTTGTTTCATATCAGCTAAGTTACTTGTTTTATTAGGGAGACTGCGATTTTAATAATGTTTGCTGGTTTTTTCTAACACTTTAAACCCTAATTTTTCTACTCTTTTCTCTACTTTTTCTAGTGAAATTTTGAATACTTAAGAAAAGCTTGTGTTCTAAATAAATGTTGATGTTTCACCTATTTCATGTTTGAAAATTCTAGCATTTCTACTGTTTGAAAATTTTTATAATTATAGCATTAATTGCTTTTTGTGGATTTCAAACTCTGTAGATAGACTCTTATAAAAAGAAACTATTAATTTAAAAACATCATAATTTAGTGTGTACAAGAGTATACTACTATATGCAAAAGGTGAAGAGTGTGTTATCCCAAGAATGTATTGGATTTTTTTTCTTTATCTGTGTGTGTGCGTGGAGTTCTCTAAACTGTGCACCCTGATTGAACATTGATAATTTGTAAATTCAAAATGATTAATCTCATTATAGTCTGGTTTATTCAATGTGTATCAGTTGGTACACATTGAATATTAATGAGTATAGTACTGTGTGTATTGGTAATGTTCAGGATTTTTTGTAATCGCATCGGTAATTTTCAGGATTTTTTACTTTGGGTCACAATCACCCCTGGCCTATGTTAATCAGGAATAGTGCAGCTTTCTATTAGCGAAAAAGTTTTAGAATCGGTTCTATAGTTACAGATATACCCATAGAGCGTAATGTATTAGAATTATTTTGAATGTTCCTGTAAAGAAACTATTTGCGCTACATGCATTAATTTTAGCCTATAATACTCAAGAATAGTGTAGCTTACTATCAGTGAAAAAAGTTTTGGAATCGGTTCAGTACTTAGAGATACACATTAGGGTGGGTCGAATTTTACTTTTTTTTATTATAAAATCAAAATCGCCTGTGGTGAGAAAAGTTGTGTATTGACATCAGTTGTCTGTAAAAACAATTTTTTGAAATTAAAATATATTAAGCCCCCCCCCCCCCCCGCCAGGCCTTTGAAGTTTCACCAAATATGCAAAATTCAATGTTTTTCATTTATTTTTTAATTTTCTTATGTATTAATTTTTTTAACCGCCTGTGGTGGAAATAGATAAATTATAAGTCCCATCATTTGTATTTTTTTTTCTTTTTTAAATTAAAACATATTAAGCCCCCCCTGCCAGGCCTTTGAAGTTTCACCAGATATGCAAAATTCAACGTTTTTTATTTTTTTTTTAAGTATCAAATATTTTAACTGCCTGTTATGGAAATAGTTAAATTAGAAATCCCTTCGTTTGTAAAAAAAATTGTTTTGCTATCATGTCATATTTAAAGTACCCTCCCCCCCCCCCCATAGATACGAAAATTACATAATTTTCACTACTTTTTGATAAAGCGGCTGTTTTTTTACCATTTTCTCGAAATGATTTTATTCAGTTTATTTTGAATAGTATTGGTAGATACTACATTGTGAGACATGCTGAATATTTTGTTTATTCTATCCCTTGTGAGATTATTGCTCAAGATACCTCTGGGGGTGCCGATTCCTGGGGGTTCTCTTCCCCAGTTTTCAAATGGGTATGGTCTTGGCACAGAATTTTTGAAGGACCAGAGATCTTCGAGAAAAATGTATATGGGTAATTTGGGTGCTAAAAATACTAGTGTTAAAACTTAGAGTAGCAAGGAAAATGAGAGAAGCTGAACGAGTTAATAAAAAAAACTCTGAATCTCAATCATCAGAAAGTATTTTGGATGGTAGCATCACTTCGGAAGGGGAAGATAATTTTGATTCTGATGAGGATTTTAAGCCCATTGCCGGATTGTCAAAGGAAGTGAGCAGTTCGAAAGAGACATTTTCATTACCAGCATTAGATAGATCAGGAATTTCGAGTAGAAAAGGTGCAATGATAGCAAGTGCTACACTTGAAGATCTTGGCTTGATAACGAAGACAGACTGATATGGTCATTGATAAATGCAAAATAAACTGTCAAAGGAAGAAAATTCACCTGGACTTGCAAAATAATTTAACAGAAAACAAGACAGCTTTGCAGGCATTCTACTTCGATGGAAGAAAGGATCGAACCTTAGCAATTGTAAAAGAAGGGGGCATTTCGCACAGAAGAATCAGTGTGGAAGAGTATATAGTATTATTGCAAGAGCCAGAAAGCAATTTCCTCGGTCATGTATCACCAAAAAACGGGAAAGCTAGTGAAATATTGTCTAGCATTTTAGATTATTTGAGGATAAATCAGATATCTACCGTGGATTTACTTGCAATAGGATCAGATGGAACAGCAGTGAATACTGGTGTTAAGGTGGTGTGATACACCTGCTTGAGTTGCATGTAAGAAGGCTGTTGCAGTGGCTCATATGTCAGTTGCATGGCAATGAGTTACCCTTCTGTCATTTAGTACGGTATTTAGATGGAAACACTACAGGCCCATTTACATATTGTGGTCCTGTAGGGAAACTTCTAGTCTCATCTTAAAAACTACCAGTTGTGAAATTTAAACAAATCACTGTTTATCTGCCCACAGTAGATGTAAATGAACTTAGTACTGACCAAAAATATTTGTATCAAATCTGCCATGCTATATCATCGGGATATTGTCCAAAAGCATTGTCAAACAAATTACGAGGAAAACTCTCTCATGCCAGATGGCTTACAACGGCAAATAGAGTGCTTCGTCTGTATATTGGTACAGAAAAACCATCACTTGAAATAGAAACTATCGCGAAATATATTGTAAAAGTGTACGCAAAAGTTTGGTTTCTTATTAAAACAATTTTCATGCACAGCCAGTGCACAACATCTTTGGGAAATTATACACTACTCAAGATACCTGAGCGATGAGCTGAAATCAGTACTGGATCCTGTAATCCAAAGAAATGGCTTCTATGGTCACCCGGAAAACCCATTGATTGCCATGATCAACGGCAAACGATCGTTTGTGAGGAAATTAGGCTTCAGAAGAATACTGAAGGCCCGAACACTTCCTCAGGAAACTATTCGTGATTTTGTCATTCCACCTCTCAATTTTCATGCAAATGACTATGCAGAATTGATAAATTGGCAGAATTGCTCACTTACAGGGCCTCCACAGACTAAACATGTATCAAGTGCAGAGCTTGAGAAAAGTGCCAAAACTGGGGACGTCATTGAAAGTAATCTATGGAATCTCCCATGCCATACACAAGCTGTCGAAAGGGCAGTCAAGTTAGTCACAGAAGCATCGTCATCTGTCTGTGGAGCAGAAAATCGTGATGGGTTTATTCGCACAACATTGATGTCCCGAAAGCTGATGCCAAACTTTAAAAATAAGGCACAATATACAGTGTAAGATTGATACTATAAAAAAAAAACTATTTCACAAAAAGCTGTACCCACATACTTAGGTACTTTATCCTTTGGAACTTTAATTTTGATCCTAAAAAATCCTACCGTGCTATTATAGATATAAAATAGCTTAATGAAGAATTTAATTTTTTAATAGTACTTTTAGTAAAAATTCTGTTGCGAAAGGTCAAAATACCGAAATAGTCGAAATGGTAATACAAATTTCACCAGCCTATCAGAGGGCTTAAACAATATGTATATATATATATTTTTTTTCACAAACAAAGGATCTTAAAATTTAACTATTTCCACCACAGGGGGTTAAAAAAATTATACATGAAAAATTAAAAAATAAATGAAAAACGTTGAATTTTGCATATTTGGTGAAACTTCAAAGGCCTGGCGGGGGGAGGGCTTAATATATTTTAGTTAAAAAAATTTGATTTTTAAATTGAGCAAGTTTCCAAATCAGAATTAAGATTTTACCATGCGTTGTGTCCGATAGTGTAGAAAATAACCCAATGATCTCAGCCTTGCCTGAAGTGTGTGTTAGAAAAGTGGTAAAATAAACACAGAGACATCGTATTAGATCACCAAATCACAAATTTTATTTAACAAATAACAGGGATAAGCAGCTAGAGGCCTCGCGACATCAGTAAAAGAAATGAAAAGTAAGTAAACACTGCGCAGGGGTTTTACAGCGCATGGTAGAATTGCTCAGGAACAAAAGAATACTAGAATGCTTTAATTACCCAATTATTAGCCCTTGAAAATTAAACAAAAAAAAAGAAAAAGGAAATGCTTAAATAAAGTTGTCATGACAAAGGTAGTTTGATTGGATCCAAGTACTTAAGTTAAAAGGCTCTGCTGCAGCATGAGAAAAAAAATTTATCCTACCAAAAAGTAAAAAAAAAGAAAATTGGGCAAACAAGTTCCCACCTTTTCCTAGCCTCACAAGGCATGTGATGAAAATCCCGCATTAAATCCCTACCTGTTACTTGAAACCCCACCTCTTATATCCAACAGGTTAGTTTAAACAATTTCCAAAATAAAGAAATTACAAAACAAAAAAAGGGAACTTTGCAATTTTTACACCAAAGGGTGCAGCAAAATCATTGATGTGCAGAACAATTCAAACAATTACAGAGATTAGCTTAGGCCAAACCAGAAATCAACATGGCATCCACAATTATGATTTTAACAAAAAGGATTTAGACATCGTTACTGGAAGCAATACATTAGAATGGCACACAAAGTTGAAAAAGAAAATTTAGCATTTGTTATTTAATCCCCCCCCATTAAACATTATAAGAACAAAAGGGATAGTTCTAGCACAGCTTGAAGCATGAAGTCGCTGATCCAGCTCGTGGTGGAGAAATGGAAGATAGAAAAGGGTAACGGTTAGATCTCACCCACGGATCCAATGGCAGGTCTGGTCTCGGCGTTTCAGGGAACCAACGGACGGTCACTGATGGCACCCGGAGGCGGCATCTTGGTCTCTCCACTGGTCAGGGAACTCCGGCAGGTGTCGGGGACTTCGCGTTCCAGTCAACACAAACGGCTCCCGGGCTGGGCAAATGGTGATCGTAGTGCGAGACGTCAATTCTGGTAGGAGATTTTCATCGCCGCTTATGAAAAAACACAGGGGGGTGGGGGCCTTACGCCCAATTCACATCCAATGGTGGCAGTTGGTGTCGCATCGGCATGATGGCCGAAAAAACAAAAAGGGGAAAAAGAAAATTACATGGTGATCATCATTAGTCCTGGCCCTCTGGCCTCCGATTTTGGGGGATCACCTCCTATAAGTTGCTTAATGGGGTGACAAACATCGAACTTGGACAAAAAAAGAGCGAGAAGAGAGTCCGGGAATCACCCTCCTTACAGCACCGCGTCAGCTCTCAGAATGACGCTTTTCGCCGCCAGCCTGAGGAGCTTCGAGGAGACGCCGGCCGCGGGGACCAATCAGAGCACGCCATCTCAGCCGGGAAACTTTGAGAACATTCGATCGACGGGGGAAGGAAGAGAGAAAATAAGAAAATGGCGGCCAGCAACCACAGCACGCGGGAAAGAAACCACTTGGCCGAGAAGAAACGCAGGCAAGAACGGCCATCTTGAAATGGGGAAAAAACTTAATTGATCATAAGGGCCTTAAAAACGTTATTAAATTTTCTAAAATTTTAGCGGGAGAAAGCTAATCGTCCGAGACAACCCTGGGTAAAATTTGGAATAAAAATTAAAATTAGAAGAGAGTAAAACTAATTAAAAACCGGACATGAACAAAAGATATTGCAAGAAATGAGTTAGGCTATTGAAGAGAGAGGGAAACTTAATAGTCAGCAGAAAATCGACAGAATTTACCTGATAATTAAAATTACACCTCCGGAGACCGGGCAAACAAAGGCAGAAATAATTTAAAGAAAAGGTAATTATTTAAAAAAAAGATCCCAACAAAAAAAAAGATAATTAGTAGTAATTTAAAAGAAGTTAGCTATTGAGTTATAGAAGAAGAGTCATCCAGACCATTATATCTCCTGACAAAAGGTATTTAAATTAAACTTCCAAGTTAATTACAAGTATTAAGAAAATAAATAATTAGTGGTTAAAACAATTAAAAAATAAAAATTACTGCTTTTGATTTGTAAAAAACATTATCCCCCAAAAACAATACAACACAACTGATGTCAATACACAACTTTTCCCGCCACAGGCGATTTTGATTTGAAAAAAAAGTAAAATTAGACCCACCCTAATACACATGGAGCGTAATGTAATTCTTATGAGTATCCCTGTAAAAGAACTATTTGTGATATATGGATAAAAGGTAGCCTATAACACTCAGGGTCCCCCCCAGTGTCTAAGAGGGTCTGCTCTCAAACCTGGAAGGCTGGAGGTGCCAGGTTCAAACACCGGTCGCGCCTGTCGACCTAGCCGCTCGCAGTTTTCCGTGTTTTTTTCAAAAACCTCGCGAAAATACGGGCTAGGATCCCTTAGAAAATTCCACACAGAGGAATTCTCCATATACGCCTAGGACCCTATAGGCCTAAGACTTTCAATCAGTGAAGAAAGTTTTAAAATCGGTTTAGTTGCTACAAAATTTCCATAGAGTGCAATGCATTAGAATTATTTTGAGTGTCTTTGTAAAAGAATTATTTATGCTATATGCTTGAAAGTTTGCCTGTATTTTAATCTAGGGCATAAGCTATCTTCATTACAAATTTTTCCAACCATTTTTGTGTGATTCAGTCAAAAACATCCAAACACATAAACGTACACATTTATATTATTTGTAGGATTTGGAAATTTACGAACATTAGTTAGTGAAACACATCTGGACTTTTCTTGGTACTTACCTATTATCCCGGCGGTCATTCCCGCCAAACTGTTTTTCGTCAAATGAGTTGCCAAACGTATTCAAAACCATTAATAATTTCATGTGCCCGGCATTTATCTCGGCAAAAAATCGCTCGTCTTTGCGGATCATCGGGATAATACGTATGTATAGTTTTCTTTATTTATGCTTTTTGATTTGGCGTAAAATCAACATAATTTCCATACTTATTTATGTTTTCCAAATGCATGTGATTTTGCAAATAGAATTTCTGCTTTATTTCAAAAGCATAAATCATTTCGTGCGGGCGATAAAACGGTTTTTAATTAAGTTAGAAAAGTAATTAAATTTCCGAGCCTCGGGTACACTTTACCGAAGTCATGGGTCCAGGCATGCTCAAATTTTCAAAGCTCTGTTTTCTGTAGATTTGTCTGGAGAACATTCATTTTTATTATTAGAGATAGATATATTTGACATAAAACTGGCATAATTTCTGTATTATTTAATGTTTTTCAGATGCACATGCTTCTTTATTGAAGTAATAGCATTCTTGTTAGCTCAAAACATGAATCATATGAAACGGGCGAAACTCGCCAAGCATGGCAACGTAAAAACGGTTTTTAATTAATAATTAAAAAAGTAATTAAAAATTTTAAATTCTAAGTAGCCTATAACCAACTCCAGGGTCCCATCTGTATCTAAACCGAAATGCATCCTAATCGATTCAGCGGTTTAGGTGTGAAAGCGTCATAAACAAACTCACTTTCGCATTTATAATATTAGTTAGTATTAGTTAGGATAAATAAATAAAAGAGAGCAACTGCTCCTCTCAGGACAGTCCACCCGACTGTTTGCAACATACATCAAAAAGGGCCAAGATCGTCAGTCACATCTTCCTTATAAACGTATAAAATTTACATACTCCGTTTTCGGAAATGAAAGATGAATGCTAAATAAAAAGGAACCAAGGAGAAAAACGAACGCAACAAACCGGCGGGAATGGAACGTTTGCCATGACACAATGCATTTCAGCCAATGAGAGTAGAAGGTGCATACAGGCAGTAGCCGATAGAAACAAGTCAGCAACTTGCTGATACGAAAGTAAGCAATGTTAAAAGTACATGCCAAAAGATTAAAGACGTAGAGAGACAGGTATAACTTTAATACAGCAACTTCCTTAATAATGGTCCACCTCTTGCTATGTCGTATATTTAAAGAGTTTGAATTATTAAAAATTTTAGGTTTTTAGACATTTGCTTTAAAGTTAGCGTAAAAATTTTTTTTAAATACTTTTCCAAAATTCATTACAGTAAAAGTTTCCTTTGAAGGAAACTTATACAAGGCTAAATTTAAGCATTCATCTTCTTACAAAAGCAATTTTAATCATGATTTATATACATTACACAATGAAACAAAAATATAAAGTCATCTTGACAAACAAAACTTAACGATCTTTCAGTCCTCATTCCCTTTAAAGGATTATTTCACGTAACAATGAAGTTACACAAATTCAGTCCTTTCGTCATATTAATTTTGAAGTCCAAAAAACCTCATCAAGAACCGATAAACGGATACTGACAAAACTAATGCTTATAGCATTAGTTGGAAAAATGCCAGAAATCAAATGATATCTGGACTTTGTGAAAATTTATGTATTAATAGTTTTAAATAGTTTAGTATGTATGTCGTTTAAATTTTGCCTTGTTAATGGTTTTGTGAAACTGTCGGCTAAATTGTTTTTAGAAGGTACGTATTTAAATTGAAAAAGTTTTATCGTTTAATAAATTTCGTACGAAGTGATATTTTACATCAATGTGTTTGGTCTGGTGATTCTCAATGGGAGACTTTGCGAAATTGATTGCAGCTATATTGTCACACCATCAAGTTTGATCATCTATTTCTAAAGGAATAAGTTTTTCACTGCATTCTTGCAAGATAAGAGTTATCCATATTAACTCTTTGCTGGCTTCAGTTAAAGAAATGAACTCGCTTTCCATCGACGAAAGTGATACACCTTTTTGCTTAAATGATCGTCAGAGTACCGGTGATTTATCAATTAAAGCTATTATACTGCCTATGGATACACGTTCGTCTCGGCATGATGCAAAAGACTTCAAATTTTAAAGTTTTTATATTCGAAAGGTTTAATATTAAGTTTCGTGTTGAATTTACATAGCCTAGAAGTTTTAAAAGATAATCCCAGTGCATTTTCCCTGGGTTATTTTGAACTGCGATAATATATTTACTGCAAATGTCAAATCGGGTCTTGTATGACCGGCTAATAGGATAAGCATCCAAGAATGCTTCTGTATGGTAGTTTATTTATTTCCTCTTCTTCCTCACTTTGAAGGCACTGTAGTTTTAAGAAAATTACTCTTTTTGCGATTAGTAAAGATGAAATCGGAGCTTTAAAACGTTCAAACCTTTTTAAAATTTTATTTATATAATCTCTTTGATGTATGAATAAATTACCCCCCCTCCCTTTCAAATTGAACTCCCAATAACTTTCTAGTTTCACCTAATATTTTGTAATATATGTCAGTTCGAGAGCCATCCTTACGTGGAACTGCTTGAGGAACCCATGTTACTTCACGAGGGGTGTCGGACGACTCCTCCCCACTACTCTCGTGTGATTCATCCTCACTTATTTCACTGTCACCATCTTCTCTCGAAGTTTCATATTCCGTTTCAGAATCATCTTTATTATAACGAAAAACAACTTTTGTTTTTACAGTTTCTTCTTTGCAGTTGGGGTCCAGTACGCTGCTACTTGTGTTTTTATTTGGAAATCTAACAATCGTTTCGATTAATTTCCTATCCTCGGGGATCCATATCCGGTAGCCGCGAGTTTTCATCGCATACCCAACTACAACCCCTTTCTGTGCCTTGTTCTGAAGTTTATTTCTAAGTTGCTTAGGCAAAACTACACATACCTCAGTACGAAAAGGTTTTAAATGGTTTATCGAAGGTCTTCTGCCTCCGTACAGCTCAAATGGAGTTTTCATTTGACCTTCACAGAGTCCGGAATCTGCTAATAAAGCTTAAATGATAGGTTAGATGATATATAATCTTACATGATGATGAAGATGCTTAAATGATATATAATCTTACAGCGTCCATTGCTGTAAGATTATATCTTTCAGACACACAATTCTGTTGAGGTGTATATGCATTTGTCCGTTCGAGCTTTATACCAATGTCATCTAGATAACGCCCCAATTCAGAACTACAAAATTCCATTCCATTGTCCGTTCTGATATTTAGAATTTTTACATTAAGAAAACGTTCAGCTCTCATTTGATACCGTTTAAAAGCGTCAAAAACTTCATTTTTATGTTTCAGTGGAAAAACTGTTACCTTTCGAGAGAAATTGTCCGTGACAGTTAAAAAGTATAAATGTCCTTCTCGTGATGCTTTGGGGAGTAGGGACCACACAGATCCATGTGGAGTAATTAAGGTCTTTCAGACCTGATTTTTGAAAGAGATTTATGTGATATTCTCTTCTACTTTCTGATAATTTACATGGTTCGCATGAAATTTCTGCATTTGTCAATTTAGGTAAACCTGTTACACAATTTTTTCTATTTGTTTGAAATTTATGTGAGCAAACTTTCTATGCCATGTATTTGGATCGTTACGTTTAATTGTCAAAGCTTCATGTTTATTTTCTAGATGTGGATACTTAGGGTATATAAAATAAAGTCTATTCTTTAAATAAGATATGAATTGAATTTTACCATTATTATCTGTAACAATTATTTTTCCCTTTTCCCCTAAAAATGTGAACCCCGCTGAGTCTAGTTCACGACCAGATATTAAATTTCTTTTAAGTTTAGGAGAATACAATACATTTTTTAAAACAATATCTTTAAAAGATTTGTTAACAGAAAATCGTATTTCTCCCTTTCCCTCTACCGGAAATGAAATTCCGTCGACAGCAACTGTCATAGAGGTATCATTTACAAGTTCAAATTTAGTGAAAATGTCCTTATTGCAAGAAAAATTAGCACTAACTCCGGTGTTGAAAATCCAGTCCTTTTTACAGGAAGAAAAATTATCTACATTGTTACTAACCTCTACAAGATGATTTCCTGTCTGTTTAAAATTTTTATTTTTGAAAGATATACATGCTTGAGGCAGTTTTACTCGACATTGAGTAACTAAGTGACCAATTTTCCCACATCTAAAGCATTTACGTTTTTCCTTTTGTATTGAATTACCCTGCAAATTCGTATTATGTGCATGTGTATATGTACGTTGAGTGGTATTGTAAGTTTAAATTTGGTTATTGCGGTGGCTTTGCTTTTACCGTGCCTCTTCGGCAATTAATTCCATCAAAATTTTGATGGTTTAAACTCTGTGTCTTCCCAGTGGTAAATGGCTTGTACAATTGGTAAAAATTCGGGAGGAAGCTTTCTTATTAACTGAAAAGCATGATGCCATTCATCAGGCTTTTTTCCAGCATCTTCCAATTGCTTCACAATACCTTGGAGACTAGCTCCAAAAAGACCAATATCCTCACCAGGGTCTATTCGACACTGAAAAAATAAGTCGGTTAAGCCGATAATTCTTGCCCTTGAGTCAGGTCTAAAATGATTTTTCAAAGTATCCCATGCTAGTTTTGGATCATCTATATCGCTTATTAAACTTTTATAATCATCACTTGCATTTAAATAAATAATGCTAAATGCTTTGTTTTTGCGGGATTTAAAAGATCTCACCTCAGCTGGGTCAGGTGCTTTATTCTCGGTTGCCACTGGAGCTGTTTCTCCACCCTTTACATTTTCCCAAGCATCCTTGTCCATCAAGAGGACCTTGATGTTGCGACACCACGTGTCATAATTATTCAGCCCCAAGGCTTCGGTTTTGACTTGAAACTCCATATTTAAAACAATGTCCCAGAGTTCAAAAAATGTCCCCAATAACTTGAAACACTTGTAAAAGATTCACACAGGAAGTTAACTGGAAGGTTAATTTCACTTGGGTACTAATCTGGAGAAAACCATCGGTCACTAGAACAGCAGCACTTAGAGGAAGGGCCCGCCATCTTAAACGTCAGCTTGTTTTCAGGAGAATCGGTGACACAGGCATAAGAGGAACCGCTTAGACACTTCAGAGGAAAAGGCCTTCAACACTAGAACATCAGTAGATACACAGAAAGGGCCCGCCATCTCGAACATCGGCAGAATCGGTTGTCGATAGTTAAAGGTCAGCAAGTATAGTCATCAGTGGTCGGCAGTCATCAAAACACCAGGACACATCACTCACTCCTTTTTGCAGGACAGGATTAAAGGGCACGCTGCGGCCAATAACCCATCTTCTGTTAGACTACAGAATTGGGTTTTAAAAAAGGAGCCATTACAGGTTTAAAAATTAACACGTCTGTTTTCTAACATTTAGCAGAGTAAAAAAATCATTGGCAGTGTAAATTCCTGCATTTAAACAGACAGGTTTAAAATAAAAGCTTTTTATTAAAAATAACTTATAAATAAATAAAAGAGAGCAACTGCTCCTCACAGGACAGTCCACCCGACTGTTTGCAACAACATACATCAAAAAGGGCCAAGATTGTCGGTCACATCTTCCTTATAAATGTATAAAATTTACATACTTCGTTTTCGTAAATGAAAGATGAATGCTAAATAAAAAGGAACCAAGGAGAAAAACGGAACGCACCAAACTGGCAAGAATGGAACGTTTGCCATGATGCAATACATTTCAGCCAATGATAGTAGAAGGTGCATACAGGCAGCAGTCGGTAGAAACAAGTCAGCAACTTGCCGATACAAAAGTAAACAATGTTAAAAGTACATGCCAAAAGATTAAAGACGTAGCAAGACAGGCATAACTTTAATTAATACAGCAACTTCCTTAACAAGAACATTACTTATAAATATAAGTTACTATTGTTTGAGGTTGTACTGGGCTAACAGTAATCCAGCTTGACCAAAAGGTACCCCTTTCAACCGGCTTTCAATTGCCGGGTGTTGTGTGTGCAGAGGTGATCTTGCGTCGCCTCACTACTCCCCCCCCCCCCCCCTAGAGAGTCAGTCGGAGGCTGATGAACGATGTCCCAAGCATTATGGAACACTGCTACTCGTTGTGGACTTTGTGAGGTCGCTGCCACTCGTTGCAGACTTTGTGAGATTGCTACCACTCGTTGTGGACTTTGGTGAGGTCGCTGCCACTCGTTGCTGGCTTTGAAAGAGCCGAGCGAGCGATCAAAGAGGTTGGTACTGGTGCTATCTGTCGCTGTAGGCAAGAAAGAGAATGTGTGTTCATTGTCCGGGTCATCAATGTAGGGAGAGCGTGTGGCGACAGCTGGGTTTGAACCCAAGGGCTCAGGGTGGTGGAATGAGGTGCAATCCATCTCACCCAAAATGTACCCCTTTCCTCCGGCCTTCAATTGCTGCGTGTTGTGTGCACGGAGGTGATCTTGTGTCGCCACAAGCCCTTAGAAGGGCTATAGCTTGGCTTAGAGACAGGCATAATTATAGTTGGGCTGCACTGACGAATGCTGTTACTCATTTAGCACTACCCAGCCGGTACATATAGCTTGAAGGATGCTATGGATGCGTAGAAGCTACAACGAGGACAAAAAGTGCCACTGCGCAGATTGTCCAGGAGGATGGAAGATTTTCACCATGAAGTGTAATCTGCATGAAGTCTTCAAAATCACATTGCATTATACATTAATTTTGTTTATGTGTGATAAGACAAAAAATGGTGTCCTCTCAATTTTGATAGAGAATATTCAGGTTTATCCAGACCTCAAGCACTAATTTTCCAGATCATAACTAAGAGATTGCGCGTTAATTTTGCATAATGACATATATTGTCAAATGAATTAAAAATATACTTACATCACTATAGTCCATAAATCATTTTTTCCTCATGTATAGAAGAAAAGTTTTTTTTACTAGAAGTATAAACATCACAATATATACCTAGTTCACAGGTGAGCTGTCATATAGCCCATAATCAAACATATATTTTAAAAATTATGTGAACAAAATCAGATGGCTGTCTTGTTTTAATGAAATTCTACAAAGCTCTAGTGCAATATTTATACCAGCTTTCTCCCCAAAAATAGCTTTTTTGTTTGTGAAACTGAAATATTCACATACAAATTTCTGCCAAACTGCTGACATTTTTTTTAATCCAAGTGTTAACATTGAAGTGATAATAGTATTGTACTGATCTTCATTTTTCTATACAGTCCTGGAACCAAGGAAGAATGTTTCACTTTGTATATAATTTATATTTTCTTAATTTAAGAATTACCCCTACTCATAAGGATAATTGCTAAAAACTAAATCCAATTACACTTTTATCTATTGGTTCGCATAAAAACCACATTTAAAATTAACGTTATATACAGAGGGTGTTTACACATTTTTGTAACGATTTTGCAAAGGTATATATAGAAATAAATATAAGAATTTTATTCTCTAATGTTTTCAGCCTGATATCCCTTTCTTTGAACTATCATATTACATCTTGATTTCCAAGATATAAGTCCTTTTCTTAAAACATCAAGGCTGATATTGTTTTACTCCTCTTGCACAATCTTCCAGAGTCCACCCAATGTTTTGGGATGCTGCTTATAAAGAGCTTGTTTTATATGTCCAAATGCACAGTAATACATAGAAGACACGTCAGGGGATTTGGGTGGGATGCAATTAAAGGGAATAGCTTCAATTCCATTTTCATTTCTCATTTTATCAAAAAATAGAGCAGTAGATTTAGAGGTATGGCTTATAGCTTTATCCTAATGAAACTTAATGCAGTGAAGATTGTTTGGATAAACTGATGCAATTTTTTCTTTAAAAATAGGTATTAAAACATACTTCTGATAGTAATCCAAATTAATTTTGACATTTTTTTCTGCTTTCCTTATTGTAAGTTTTCCATTATAAGAAAATCTATACTTCGCTCGCACCTATCCTGATAGCATTACCAAAGGTAGAATGAAGTGTGAATCCGCGAAAATATATAGTTCGCACATTTTTGCGGATTTTAAGACTTTAGTTTTTAATTTTTTTGCCTAAAATCCTTCAAATGATTCTCAATTTTACAAGTTACTGCTTGTGTGAGCAGTTAGTATAGAAAAATTTGCAATTTTCAGGAGTTAACAATAAACCGCTCGTATATACCCATTCTACGAATTCCACCAATTAGAACTTTCACACTCTTGGCAGAAAATTCAGTCTTTCACGACGACCTGGTAACCCCCGTTCCTCCAAAGTGCACCCACCGCGCAATTCCATATTCTTATCTTTTCTCCTGTCGAGCTGAGCAGTGATTTCTTATTGTCGTCGTTTTTCTTGTTTACTTATTTTCGTAATGTCTTCCTCTGCCAATTCGTTTTCTTTCACTTTCCAGCCTTATAAAGCTGAAAAACCCTTAAGAAGCTCTGCTAAGGTTATTGTCTTAAACGTGTACACTAAACTCAGAGAGATTTCTCACCCATCCAAAAATTTTGAGTGAGATTTCTGAAAGTTAAGTGAGAACATAAATATTGTTTAACATCATTTTATTTATTTATAGTACAATTTCAATAACGCCAATTTTTCACGTTCATTAAAAATTTTAGCAGCTTGATAGTGTGGAAAACTTTCTAAATTGATATTTCCATCAGCTATTCTAATAAGATAGCTTAAATTTGCACTTGAAAGTTTACAGAAATTGCACTGAAATTTGCACTTGAATTGTTAATGAATATTCAAACTCTCAAAGAATCACATCCAGTTTAACTATGCAACAGAATTATTAACTATAATATTTTATCTAGCAGGGGCGTAGCCAGAAATTTTTCATGGGGGGGGGGTTACGACTACTGCAACTCATATATATGTATACGTGTGTGTGATAATGTAGTGAAGAGTTTACATTTTTGTATGGCAAAAAATTCCTCATGGGGGGGGGGGTTATGACCCCTACCCCCCCCCCTTGGCTACGCCTCTGTTATCTAGTATAATAAAATTATATAATATAACTTAATATTTATATAATATATTTATATAATATAATATATTGTAAAATGTAATTGGAAGAAGAATAACGTGTTAATTAAAGTGAACTGGAACATCAATGGAACAGCTTCAATTAAATTAAATTTTAGCTATACTATCGAAATTTACATTCGGCGTAAAATGTAGCACAAAAACCTGAATATGCATGGAATGCCAAACTTGTAGAAGTAACATACTTTTTAAAAAATCTTCCGCACATTCAAATATCGTACAAATAGGAAATTTATGGTGTATTTATTCTTAATTTGTTAGTTTTAAATCTTCGAAAGTTTTGAACGGTACCGCTAATAGTGCAATTTTTTAGACCACAGCCAAACGAATTGCCGCGAGTAAGGGAGAAAAAGGCGCGAAGGCAGAGGAAGCCCCTCCCTTTACCGTAAGCACGTAAGGGAGCTGTTCTGCGCCAAGTAATGGAATAACAGCCAGCTGTGGTACACCAAGAAAGGAAAAGAGAGAATTCTCGGAGTGATACAACTTAGCAAAGTTGTAAAACGGCCGCTGTAGGCTTCCCAGTGCTATCAGGATAGGTGCGAGCGAACTATAGTAATAACCATAAAACCTTTAAAAAAACTTGTTTTCTCCAAACCAATTTGTTAAATCTTTTTCTCCTCTTTTGCAGTAGTAAATCGATCTTTTTCTATTGCAGTCGGATAAATGTATCCAAGCTTCATCAATTGTAACTACATATTTCCATTTTTCACCAGCCAAATAATTTTAATACAACAATCTACACAGTCTTATGCTGAGAAACATGTTTCGCTGTTAGGCGATGAACATAGTGTTTTTTTGCTTTGATTAACTTTAAATCAGATTTTATAATTTTGTTCACAGTTCCTGCAGAGATATTTAAAGATTTTGCGATAGTTCTTTGGATAGTTGTATTTTCCTTTAAAACATGAGATGCGACTTTAGATTTAATAAGAGGTGTACGTTAGGGTGGGCCGAAAAATCTCATTTCTTTTTTTTTTATGTTGTAATAGCGCGGAAAAGTTGCGAATTACATAGACAAAGAAAAAAAAAAAAAATTATCAAAATCGGTTGACATCTTCCGTTTGCGCATAGGCCCTAAATTTTGACAAAATATGAAAAAACTTGATTTTTGCGATTTAAAAAAAAAAAAGAAAATTAGATGTTTTTGTAATGTAATAGTTTGTAATTTCTTCATAGAGATCTTCATAGATATTTCTTTATAATAGAGCCTAAGAACATTGTGTTTTAATTTTGTTTAGGTCTGTTTACATCTTCCGTTCGCCCATAGGCCCTAAAGATTGACAAGATATGAATAAAAACTTCATTTTTGCAATTATTTTTTTAATTTTTGAATTAGATGTTTTCGTAATGTAATATTTTGAAACTTTTCAAACAGAGCCTAAAAATATTGTGTTTTAATTTTTTTTAGATCAGTAGATATCTTCCGGTCGCGCATAGGGCCTAAAATTTGCCAAAATATTAAAAATTTCACATTTTTAAGAGTTTTTTTTCTATGTTTAATATACGTTTTTTAACGTAATAGTTGCAGTATTTTTATTTTTGAACATAATGTTTTATTATGGTGTAAACAAATTAACAACTTCCGGTCGCGCAATGACCCCAATGCTATAGAAAAAAAGTAACTGAAAGAAGATAGACATGACATGGTGGGTGATGACAGTAACAACGGTCATGGTACTTTTCGACTTGCTCTATATTTAAAAAGCTCAAATATTACAGTATAGTTTTTAACAATAAACTTGCTTTTATAAAAAAGAAGGTACTTTGAAGACTGATTTGAAGAATCAGATTGTGCATAAGTGAAGAAAGCCCTTCACCTGAACTTAAAGAACTAGTTTTGTTTATATTGAAATCATACATGCCAATGTGGTTTACTATCAAAACAAGTAAAGACTTTACAGACGGCCCGAAACTTGTTTTACAAGCAATACAATGTACCAGGTATTTACCAAAACCTTTGCTTGTTGTTCTCGATCCTGTGGTCGTACTGAATGGTTTTTTTGCCGACCCAGAACCCTTATTGTTAGCCATGACTCAAGATGACAAGAAACACATGAGAGCTCGGACTTGGAAGAATTTTGAAGCCAAGGCAGATAGATGCCAGAAGGAAAATAGTAAGAACATTCACGCCACCAAAAATAAACTTCAAATCGCAAGAATACTTAGAAATGATCAAGTGGACGGATTTTGAATTATCTTCTCCCCCATTGTTGGCAGAAATCACTGACAAGGAGATCAAATCGCACATCGACAGTGACTCAATCCCTGACTGAAAGATCAAGCAATTCCAAGTTCACATGCAGGCTGTAGTGCGGTGTGTAAAACTCGTCATGGAAGCCTCGGGAAAAGTTCGTGGAGCTGAATCCCGAGATGGGTTTATAAGAACCACTGTGCTGTCCAGACCATCCATGCCTAATTTCACCAGCAAATCAGTCTTCAAAGTACCTTCTTTTATATAAAAGCAAGTTTATTGTTAAAAACTATACTGTAATATTTGAGCTTTTTAAATATAGAGCAAGTCGAAAAGTACCATGCCTGTTGTTACTGTCATCTCCACCATGTCATGTCTATCTTCTTTCAGGTACTGTCTTTCTATAGCATTGGGGTCATTGCGCCACCGGAAGTTGTTAATTTATTTACACCATAATAAAACATTATGTTCTTATGTTCAAATATAAAAATACTGTAACTATTACGTTAAAAAACATATATTAAAGATTTAAAAAAAAAAAAAGCTCGTAAAAATGTGAAATTTTTAATATTTTGGCAAATTTTAGGCCCTATGCGCGACCGGAAGATATCTACTGATCTAAACAGAATTAAAACACAATATTTTTAGGCTCTGTTTGAAAATGTTTCAAAATATTACATTACGAAAACATCTAATTCAAAAATTAAGAAAATAATCGCAAAAATGAAGTTTTTTTTTATATTTTGTCAAACTTTAGGGCCTATGCGCAAACGGAAGATGTGAACAGACCAAAACAAAATTAAAACACAATGTTTTTAGGCTCTATTTGAATAAATTACAAACTATTACATTACAAAAACCTCTAATTAAAAAAAAAAATTAAAAATCGCAAAAATCACGTTTTTTCATATTTTGTCAAAATTTAGGGCCTATGCGCGAACGGAAGATGTCAACCGATTTTGATAATCTTTTTTTCTTTTCTTTGTCTATCTAATTCAAAACTTTTCCGCGCTATTACAACTTCGAAATAAAAAAATGAGATTTTTCGGCCCACCCTAGTGTACGTACCTCATTGGATATGCATTTTTTGCCTTTTCCCCAGTGAAATATAAACTTTGAAGTTTCTTTCCTTTCATATTAATTATGTCACTTATTTTATGTGTAGAAATATTAAAACCATGATTTTGACATCTTTTTTTAATAACTGAATAAGAGTATTTCTCTTTGGATAGCGCAAAAATATAGCCTTCGATCCATTGTTTATTTTTCAGCGACATTTTAAAGCAAAGAATATTTTTAATGTTGCAGATGATAAATAAGCCTTATTACAATTTAATGCGAATCACATTTTTATTTTCAAATTAATATTTAACTTCATGGAGAAAATCAAAATCGTTACAAAAATGTGTGAACACCCTCTGTAGTTACTAATATTTTTAAAACCGATTTCTATTTTTTCTTACTTTGTAATTTTTGTTAGGGTAGTGCCTGTTGTTTAAATATTATGTCTTGTTCATTTCTTTAATTCTTTGATTTATTTTCTTTTTGTAACTTTTAGAAGGCATCCTTTTTTTTTTGTTTATTTTCATAACTAGTTTGGTAAACACCTGTTTTTTCCCCATTATATCTCTGTCCACTTTTATTCTTTAATAAATATTTCTGTTTGGTTTAATAGGTATAGTGATAGTATATTTAATTGCCTCTCACTTTAAGATATTACTAGTTCCTTTGCAGATGCGATTGGGGAGTATATAATTTATTTTTCTGTTGACCTAACTCTATTTTCAAATACACTGGCCTCCAAAAGTTAAGCAACATGTTTTTCGAAGCTCACAATAAAAAATGACACTAACAATAAAATTTATAGTTTATATAAATGATAAAAAGGAACTTATGCAAATTTATGCAAAAATGACAGCGACCATTTTTTTTATATAGAAAAAACAAAAAAAAAACAGGCATATATGAGTGAGAGAAAAATATGCAAATTTCAAGCTTTCATATTTATGCGAGTAACTTTTGTTGATATGACTTTTGTAAGCAGATTCATTGACAATAGGCAGTAAGGTCCTGCAATGTCTGAGAGAAGCCGTCTGCCCAATTCATTAAAGTGGCAGACGGTCAGATGGAAATGGGGGTTGTCACAAGCTGATGCTGCTAGGTGTCTTAAATGTGTCTTGCAGTGTGGTCCACCATTGCTGGAGTCAATACCAAACTGAAGCTTCTGTGTCCAAAAGACATGTTCCAGACCGACCACCTATAACACCTGCAGAAGACTGTTTTATAACTTCTTCTGCCAGAAGAAGCATTTCGGTGCCACAACTTGTTGCAAACCATAGCATCAGGGAAAAAAATATCTGCAAGTATGGTGTGAAGACATCTTCACTATGCAGGTCTCTATGCAAGGCAACCAGTTATGTGTGTCCCCCTCAACAGACGACAGAGAAGGGTCCACTTATCTTTGGCAGGAGAACAGGTTTCCTGGACTAGACAGTGATGGGCTTCTGTACTCTTTACAGACCAGTCCAGATTCACACTGGAGAGCAATCCGGGACGTCTACTGATCTGGAGAGAACAAAGCAGCAGATACAATCAATCCTGCACTGTTGAAAGACACAGTTACAGGGATGGTGAAATAATGGTTTCGACAGGGTTCTCACTAAGTTGTCATACTGACCTGCATGTGTTCCATGGAGGAACTCTTGACTGATGTGAGATATTGGGATGAGATCTTTGATCCATATGCCAGTGCAATTAACAATGATCTCATTCTGATGGATGGTTAATGTACGACCTCACCGAGCTTTAGTTGTTGAGAATATCTTGAGGGTCTTTGTTTAGAGTGAGTGGAATGGCCATCTTAATCTCCAGACTTGAATCCAATAGAGTATCTTTGGGACTATCTTGGTAGACAGGTTGCTACTTTAAGTTTATCTTCAAGGTCTTTAGGAGAGCTAGAACAAAGTTTACTCCATGTCTGGTCTTCGCTTCCCATTTCGGTAACCAGCAACTTAATTGACAGCGTGGAAAGTCGATGCTGCCATTGCATTCAAGCTGCGAGTGGGCCTATCCTTTATTAAAACTCATTTTTGTTATGTTTCAATGACATTTTACCACATAAAACTGTGATATATTATTTTTTCTAAGAATGGACTTTTCCAGCAAGATTGCTTTTTTGTTGCAAATCATTTTTGCTTTTTTCTTATGTAAACTTCTATGTTGCAATTAATACATACATAACTGTTTAGTGCATGTCATCCAAATTTGGTGTTTCAACATTCATTCATTTGCAAATTAGGTGAAAAAAAGGGTTGTTCCTTAACTTTTGGAGGTCAGTAAATGTTATTGATTAGTTTTTCACTGTGTATCCCTTATTTTTTTGCTATTCCTTTTATTATCATTATTTCTTCTTTTAGCAGATATGCTCAAATGAAACTCTACTAAAAGAAATATTTCCAGTTTTTGCTGATGGCTGGAGTGAGTTAAAACTTCTGACACCAAATTTATGAAACATCAATAACTTTGTAAAGTATCTGTCACAGTGGTGTAAATGTGTGCAACACTTTATCATTTTGAGCTAATCTCATTATAATTGGTGATAGATGCAGAAAAATTAACTATCGATTCTGAATTTTCGCAATGAACATTGTGTTACAATTATACGGCTAGTTGCTGTACACAGACAGGTTAATTGGCTTTTACTTGTATCATTATTTTTTAAAACTAGGAATACTAACACCAAACCATGTGCTCTGGAAATCCATTAATTTGATCCTCGAAATTAGATAAGCTATAAATAATACTGACATACATACAATATTTGTATATTCGTTGGTATTCAAAAGATTAAATATTTTTATTAGTGTCAAGCCCTAAAAAGACTAAAATGACGTTCAGAAGAAGTATTTTTGTCATCCTCTCTTTTACTATTTTTGTTTGTTCATGCATTATGCAAAAAAGGCCTAAACTGAGCTTTTATAGCCTTGGGCAATCCCAAGAGGAGTACCAACTCCACTTATAATAATCAATTGAAAAAATTTCTATTTCAGATGTCCTACACTCCTGACTCTTGTACAGAAAAAAAATCATTATTAAATCACTCGATTTTCATTAATCAAAAGGCAGAAAAATGAATAATTGAACTCCCACTCTACTTGGTGATGGATGACTGTCCCTTCATTTGGAAAGTTTTATAGTCAATACAAAAAGGCAAATCTGAGAATTTGCTGTCCATGTTCACTAACCATCTACCTTCTTAAGGTCTTCTACTAAGCTACATTATTAAATACCACACAGTTCAAAGAAAAAAAGAACACAAGATGACTATCCTTAGGTCTGGTTGGAAAGAAGTACAGGGATTTATTGTGCACATTCACTGCATTTAAACTACGGTCTTTTGATAACCCTCTGATCAAATCAGTGTTTCTGATCTGCAGCCCAACTCATCCAAAAAGGTTATTAATGGGGCAAAGGTTTCAGGAGGGCAACAAGAACTTGAAATTCGAATATCTATTTCAGAAAGCCCTTTGGGAAATCTTTCAAAGGAAACTGCTATCACAAATGGGAGAGAAACTAGAAAACACCCTTCAGGCAGCACAACTATAGTTGCAAGACAAACTATGTCAATTTTTATCTTGACTTCTTTCTTCAAGGCTGATCTATTATTTTAGGCAGCAATTTACTTATCTTCACCCCCTATCCCCAACAACCTTCTCAAGATTATTGGCCCTGTATACCATAACAGGTGGTTGGTTACTCAATGTGTCAATATTTTTATAAAGGTTTTGTAAAAATTATGTAAATTTTCACTGTGCCAAGGTTAATAAAGGACATTATTTTTGCATACAGTACAAAGCCGAAAATCCGGAATGGACGGGACTACGGCAATTCCGGATTCTCGGATTTTCCGGAATATTGGTCATTAAAAAAAAAAAGAAAAAAAAGTAGCGGCTACGTCATGGATTACGGGGTCTCGCCGTGAACTATGTATTTTTATAACGTTTTTCGAAATCGCCGCGATCCGTAGGTTGTACTGTAGAAATTGTTCTATTGAATTCACTTAAAAAAAAAAAAAAAAAAGGGAAAAAAAGGGAAAAAAAAACTAAAGGCGCCCTACTAATTGCCGCGTATATATTGCTTGCCCAATAACGTGAACGTAGTCACAACTTAAAATTAAAAAAAATCTTCCAGTATCAAAGGATAAAAAGATATAACAGCAATTTTTATCACCATCCCATGCACTAAAACACTGATTGTGGGTGCGCAGACGTTCCCCCCTTCACTGGAGTGACTGGAGCCAGTTTGTCTGTGACTAGAGCTTTCGCTTTCCAAACAAGTTGTTACATTCTTGTCTTCGTTGCACGTGCTTACTGATATTTTTATTTATGCGTTTTTTAAAACAAGGCTTCCAATGGTATTTACGCTAATGTATGTTTTTACTGCAGACTTGAATGATGTTATAAAGAGTTTAATTAATTTCTTTGCCTCCTTAGAAAGAATAACATTAAATTAAAAATAATATCTCTACCGATTATTAAAGCTTAAATGCTTTACACTAACAGGAAGTGTTTCCACCCCCCTTTTTGCGTTTCTGTTTAGAAATAACAGTTAAATCTTTGGAATGCAAAGGAGGAAAGTTAGGTCAGGAGTCAGATTTTACCCTGAGGTTTTGGATATATATATATATATACTATACTATATATATATATGTGTGTGCGTGTGTATATATATATATATATATATATATATATATATTGACGCTATTGTTATGATAACAAACTAGTCTAATGCTTGAGCATCCTGTAGTTTATTTATTTATCTTTTTTTTTTTAAATTTTTTTTTGAGGGAAGGGAAAAAACTGAAATCCAAAAAATGTCCGGTTTTTTGGTCTTTCCGGTTTTTAGGCGTCCGGATTTTCGGCGCTCTACTGTATTATTCAATGGTAAATGAATGACCTATTAAACAATATACATTAAACAAAATGTAAATTTTGGCTATTTTATTAGAACATTTTTCTGGACCCCAAATTAAAGCTAATCTTTTCAATTTCATTAAACACTTTTTTCTTCATACTTACGTGTTGACCTACAACATTATCAAGCTTCATGCCTTTAGCAATTCAGTATTAAATTCAGGAACCTTATGAGTAATACTGAAGACACAAATAAAAGTTTTCTTTTTTAAACATTCTCCCCCATTCAAATGATAAGTAATCAGTATTTCTATAATATGATATGGCCTTTTACAAATAAAGTACTAACAGTAAATATTAAAAAAATATTTATTAGTTTTTTTTCGTGATAAGCGAGATTTCACTATCTATATATATATGTAAGAAATATCCCCAACTCCAATATGATTTATAAGAAAGAAAAAAATACTACCATAAAATATTTTTTTTAACAAAATTCATGTGAAGTACAATCTACATCATACACATATAAATAGTAAAAATAAAAGTTTAAATTTGTTTTACATTTGAAACAGTTTTTTGGTTAGACAATATAAGATAGCCTGACCTTTCATGCTTTGAGTGCATATTGCAAGAATTATAATGAGTAAAAGCTATAAAACTATGTCAACTTTTTTTATAGTTGCATAAAATTAATTTAGCATTGAAATGCACATATTTTTGCCTAATTTTTAAAAAAATGTGTTAGAGTTGCTTTATCAAAGAAATAACATTTTATGACATTACTGTCACTTTAACAAACTCGAGAATTTTCAAATTTAGAAATACAGAATTAGAAAGTATACATTCTTAACTCTTTGATGTACAAAATTTTGGTTTGTTCATGCAGACAAAATTATTTATATTTATGAAGTAAAGAATGCCATTAAAACTGAATAATTTAAAATAATCATTCACTAATATTTCTCAAAAAGTAAATAACTCTAATATTTAAATTTAAGATTTTTGAACTTTGTAAAACTGTTTTTGTTTTCAGATGTCATCAATGAAAGCTATTAGTGAGTTTAAAATAGGGCAGATCGTGCCTATGCGAAAAAATGGTGGAAAAGTGTCTGACGTTTCAAATGAACTTAAAATATTAAACAGAAGCATAATAAGGATATATATATAGCATATTTAACTGAAGGTAGCACAAAAGTTTTAACTTCAAAGGGCATAACCCCCCCCCCCCCAAAAAAAAATGACCAAACATGATGATGAAAGAAAATTGAAGCGGATTGTGAAGAAAAATAGTGAAAGCAGACAATTGACAACACTACAAATTGTGAAAGAATTCAATTTGAACTGAGAAATAAAGTTCTCTCACAGAACAATGCAAAGGGATATTAAATGTCTTGGGCTTCAGAGTCTATGTCCAACATGAAAACCCTTTTTATCAGATGCAAATCCGAAAAATCATGCTTGAATACAAACTATGGGATATATAGAAATGTAGGAAAAAAATTATGGACCAATGAGAGCCATTATACACTTTTTACAAAACATGGGCAGCAAAGAATTTGTTAGGAACAGCATGAAGCTCTTCACTCAGTTTGCATATAGCCAGTAGGGAATGCAGTCCCAATCCCGTGGGAACGAGATCCTGTAGAATATCACACAAATATTTGCAGGACCAGTCGCACGGTATTAAGACCGTAACCGTTTTAGACTTGAAACTGGACATGACTACCTACAGGCCCACCTCATCAGATTTAATCTTGACACCCAAGATTGCATTTTGTGCACTTCTGGGAGTCCAATGACTCTAAAACATCTTTATTCTTGTCCTGCTCTACAAGACGTCCTTTCTGCAGACTTTTTTTATGACTCTCCCAGCTACTGGGGCTAAATCTTATTTGTATTGGACTGCAAGGCACCGTATGCTCAAAACAGCCTAGGTGGGCATAATTAAAAAAAAAAAAAAAAGTTGTGATGGCTGGTGGTAAAGGATTAATGGTCTGGGGAGCATTTATTTGAAATGGTATTGGTACCCTATTTACTGTAGAACATAACAGAACTGAAAAAGTACCTATATCATCTAGAAAATGCTGTTAAACCATTAATGAGAGATTGGTTTCCAAATGATGATGGAGTATATCAGGACAACAATGCTACTCCCCATCATGACAAAACTGTTCAAACCAGGGTTTATTTAATGATCTGAAATGGCTGTCAAAAAGTCCAGATATGAATGTGATCAAAAATCTTAGAGATGAATTGGAAAGGCATTCAAGACTTTTGAATACTCTTCCAACAAATGTCAAAGAACTGAAAGTGCCACTTCATAAAGCATGGTCAGAAATCACTGGAGAAGCTTATTACATTTGCACTACGACGAATAAGCACTGTATACAAAACAAAAGGTGAAAGTATCAAATGAAGTGACAAGTCATTTGGCCAGTATGTTTACATATTATACCACCATGCATTTATAGATACAAACAATTTTACTGATTCAAATGAACTAACACATATATTGGTTGGTTATTTTTTGTGCAACTTTGCATAATTAAAATAAAATTCAACAGTGATTTTTTTATTACAGTAAAATCTTATCTATATGTATACTGTTAGTAACAATTTAACTTTTTCTCTTTATAAAATCATACTGAAAGAAAAAGCAGAATAATTTACACTAAAAATCATAAGAAATATCTATAAAATACTTCACTTATAAAATAAATTCATGACATAAGTCATGGCTTCTTCAAAATTAATGTAAAAGATTGTCTATCAATGACTGAAGTGTTATTCAGTACATTCAAAGAATTCACAGAAATTCAAACTGTCTATAATAATAAACTATCACTAGGGATACATTTTTAGGTCCTTACAGTACTGTTATATACAGGTCCCACTGCGTGTGTATACATAACATTAATCTATGGCTTTAAAACATTTTATAAACTTTCCTTTCTAATTAACTTTAAATAAAAATATCAACTATTAAAATCATTGCAGTATAAAATTATAATTCAGTTGAAATTCCTTTGAAAACTATCACAAATTTTTGTAATTTAGGTTACTTAGGTCATCATTTTAGGCCCTTTATTAACAACCACTTATTTTTAGTTCACTTTCACACACAAGAACTGAAGTTTCAACATCTAAAGTGATTTTTTTTTATTCTATTTTTATTCTTCCTAAATTATTTAAAAATATTTTTTAATGATTTAAAATGAATTAGTACCTAAAAATCTATTTTTTCTGGAGCTATAACTTATTTTCCCAACCTAAAAGATTTAGAGGCTTACTACTGTAACTTTCATACCTTCTTAAATAAAAAGCAATGATATTCTACTAATAATTAAATTAGATCTTAATAAATTAACACAATATTCTAATGAGGAATGTAATCATTTTATAAACATTAGAATGAACCATGACCATAATATATGGTCATGGTATGGAGTGTGTGGTTTAGTGAATATCATTGGGAAATTAAGGTTAGTTTGTTCTAAATTTTAAGTCTTTAATAAAATGTTCAACTTACTCTTTTTTCTTGATCTAAGAAATTTTGCAAAGAGTTCATGATATGCATTAATATTTTTAGATTAGCATCACAGTACTATATATTTACTCTAGGTCCAGCAAAAGATTTAACAGATGTGAGATTTTTCATTCCTCTTATTAAAATATTCTTTTGTAAAAATCTTTTACTGAAATAGTTTCCTTTGTTATCTCCAAAACTTAACAGTTCTTTCTTCTGAACAGTAGATGAGTAGGGCACCAGCTTTAAAAATACACTGGAAAGACAAGACTGAACTTGCTGACAGTAGTGGTTACGTTAGTTTACTTTTGTTTTAAAGAATTTAATAGTTCAGCTGTTGTTTCAGTTGGTCTTAGAAGATTAATAGCACATATTTAAATCAAAGGCAGAAACTATAGGTTCAGTTATGTTGATTTTCTTTGAAACTGTAGAGTATTAAAGTATACAACTCTTCTACTTCTACCCCCCCCCCTTAAAAGTTAAGATTATTTTGTTAGCAATTTTGGGCCTCTATATCGATTTTTCCAATGTATACACATATGCACAAAAATAAGTAAAAAATAAAACAAACTTTTCAATCTTTGTAAATTGGGCTTTAAAACCAGGGAAATTATGAATTTTCCTTACATACAGGGTTGTCCAAACTAAACTTCCCCAACTCGGAGGCCTGTGCAAGATGTTGTATGGGTCATAATGTGATGAAATTTTGAAAACAGACACTTCAGATCATGCGCTCATGATTTATTTAAAAAAATTATTAGTACAAGAAGTTGCCGATAGGTGGCGCTGCAGATAAACAAGACGTTCTACAGATATTCTATATGTGTGCATTGGTCGAATAGAGCATATCAACAGCACGAGAAACAGTTGGCACACTGACAACACCATGTGGCGATTGGCTAGTGGCGTCCACGACCGCCAAAGCAACGTCTTGTATGCGTGCAGAACATGGACGTATTAATAACAGGGTGTCTACCATCATGCAAAGGTCACAAAAGTCAAGAAATTAAGCACTAGGTCACGATTTGCGACTCAACTAGGTTTTTTCCATTTCATTCAAATTCTTAGTTTCTAATTTTTTCTGCTAAGTTCAGTCAGAGAAATTATTTTATGTATCTTTTCTTAACTTCCTTAATTTGTATTTTGATTTCACGAGTGATTTCCTGGGAGAAAGGAAGTTGATTTGTTTATCCTCTTATCAATGGTGTGTGTGTGGAGGGGGGCATCTGCTGAGTGTTCACTCTTCTCCCTCCCGACCTGAGGCGAGGATTAAAACCGTTCGCTGTAGCTTCTTTTTTCTTTTTTTTGTTTAAGAAAAATATATTTAGTGTGTTATGTAAATTTTATTATTTTATACTATTTAAACAGACAAACTTAAGTTTTTCACATGTTTATTTCATAAGAAAACTTTAAAATACTGTTCGTTTGCTATTTATAAAATTCATTTAAAATGTCATTTACATGTTATTTAGCAGAAATCATCCAAAATGATGTCTGCCAAATAGTTGTATAGTGAACTGACAATAGTTCAATATGTTAACTGTGTGTTGTTTTACACTTTGGGAATTTCAAAAGTTGGAAAGTATGTATCTTCAAACCTTGAGAAAAGTATATCAGTTATCCACCTTCCCTACTCAAAAAAAGGTTAAAATTGTTGGATTTAAGAGTAATTTTTTTTATCCCTTGATTCCCTGTTAAATTCAGTGTTTTGATTATTTTCCACATTTTCTTTTTTAAAAACAATAACTTGGATTCCAATTATAATTATCACTGATCCCCATGTTTCATAGCTAATAACTTCAATTTCCCCAAAGTTTTATGATATATTATAGACTTCCATAAGTTTTGTGTTACCATAGATGTAAAAAGATTTGCAATGTACAAGCTACATTGCAAATCTTTTTACGGCGATCAATGGTAAATCTTCTTTTTTTAAAATAGCAATTGGTCCAAGTTAACTGAAAGCAAACGGCTGATCAGTGAAAAAGTTGAAAAAAAAATTGCTTTAAAAATGGGCAGGGAAAAGAAAAACTCGAAGAATTTTTTAATTCATTGTTAAAATAAAAATCAGTTGCAGAAAAATATACAAAATTTCCCCAGATGGCTAAAATTTCCTCCAATCGTAGATCGCCGGATAGAACATATTCTGCATCCCTGGCACGATTTATTTTTGATATTAGTTTCGTATTTGTTATGGTCAAGAAAAAGTCAAGAAATCAAGCTTACTTTTTGTGGTAGACACCCTGAATAAGTATGGACCGGGCATCCGCTACTCTTCCTATGGGGGGAATATGAAGTAACTGTACGCGTAGGCTTGGGGGGGGGGGGCGTGGCTCGGATTTAAAGAGCCGTTTTCGCCTCGTACGCTGCCGCGTTTCAATGTATTTGATGGCATTCCAGATTTATTGATGATTCTTTTTATTATTTCGGGACAGCTGAAAGCATTTAAAATAATTATTTTAAACACTTTCAGCTGTGTTATTTTAATCTTTTAGAATAATTATTAATACACAATACTTACTTTAAAAGAACACCAATAAAATGTTTAGCATTAATCGATATTTGTGTTAAATTTACTTTATTTTGTAACAAATGCATACTTTTAGAACTTGAAAAATTAAGATTAAAAAACATCACACACATACAATGTACTAGCTTTTTAATAAAAAAAATTATTTGATTTCAAATTTAAGAATCCCATTAATAATCTCTTGTCTTGGGGGTGCTTTCCCCAACTGTGCAATATTTAAAGCAACAACTATTTTCCAGCAAATAAGTGTATTGATGTAAAAACAAATATAAAAATTCATTAAAACGAAAAAAAATTATTTAAGTATGAAAATTTATGAATGAAAAAGCATGCATACTGTTCATCATTTATATTTGTGTTTGTAAACTTAACAGAGAACTCTGAGTTAATATCATGAATGTATGTAAAGCACCAAATATTTATATTTGGTGGTTTAATCATGATGTTATTGATACAGTGCGCGAATGAATGTTTTTTAAAACATATTGTAAATATTGTTCACATGAAAAACAAATATCAGAAAGTGTGCTTTGAAATCAATAAATGGCTGTCCATGAATAATGTTACACTTTGTCACATCCCTTCCCTCCTTCTTGTCATATGTTTTGCTATACTATACATATTTTAAACTTTTATGTGCTTTAATTATTTTTGCAAGCATAACAGTAATGATTCTTGTACTTATTAGGGAATGCAATCCCGCACTGTTTTTCGTTTCGCGGGATTTCAGGACTGAGATTTGTTGATCCCGCAATCCCACGGGATTGACATTTCATTCGACTAAAAATTGATTTCAAAGATAAAAGCAGAAAAGTAAGATATACTATCAAGTTTAACTTTAATAATAATACTTTATCTTATTAAAGTTAAGATAATTAATACAATACCTTACCTAAATATGAAAATTATGGTCATGATATTCATAATATACTGTTATTTCTTAGTTGCTAAAAAAGAAGAATGTAAAAAAGACAACGTAAACAGGCACTAGTCTTCCTTAGTCTTCATCTAATTTCGATAAAGAATACAAAAGTGCTTAACAAAAGATTTCTTTTTGTATGGAACCTTGAAGAAGCCATACATGTTTTAGTGGTTAACCCTTTAACGCGCAGTGTTCCCGCTCTGGGAACACCAAACTCTGACGTTTTGACTGTTGCCAGTCATGAAGAATAGATTTTATTTCTATAAAAAATAGTTGCGGGTGACATAGCTCCAAGAGAATCCTTTACTTTTTAGCATGTCATTTTCCATAAAAAAAATTGTCACGATTATTTTTAACAGCACTGACATCTGCTGAAAAATGGAAGAACGCGAGAACAGCTGGATAGATTGCCCAATGCTGAAAAAAGGGCAGCCGTTGCCATTGCTCGACTTAACTACCAGCAAGATAGCGGATGATCGAAACGTTCATCGCGTGCCACAGATCTAGAGACCCTTTTTTGACGACAGCTGGCTGTGCCGCACAGCCAGCTGTCGTCAAAAAAGGGTCTCTAGATCTGTGGCACGCGATGAACGTTTCGATCATCCGCTATCTTGCTGGTAGTTAAGTCGAGCAATGGCAACGGCTGCCCTTTTTTCAGCATTGGGAAAGGGTTGTGCCTGAAAGGGTTAACTGAAGTTCATCGTTTAAAGATATCACTAGCTTGGGCGGCCATGTGGTTATTTATGGGGGGTAAGGGGGACAAGTGAAGGGTCCTGTCCCAGAAATACACAATATTTAGTGCTGAAGCACTTTGTGTTATACCAACATGTACATCATGACAATACCGGAGCTGGGGGTGGGGTAGGGACTATGGCATCTACCTGCCCCAGGTAGAGTGCCCATGATCACTGGTTCTTATTGTTCATCTTATGCAAAAATTTCTAGCCAATTGATGATAGGAAAAGCAGCGTGAAATTGTAATAAAAATAAATTTATATTATTTTTCAGTTCCAATCCTGCGGGATTACGGTCTTAATCCCACGGGACTAGTCTCGCAAATATTTGTGCGAGATCCCGTAGGATCCCATTCCTGCGGGATTGGGATTGCATTCCCTAGTACTTACTTTGCATTACATAAAAGAACAACTGAAGACATTTTTGAATTTTATGTATTTATGAACAAAAAATTGTCTCGAACAGATTGAGTTATACAGGGTGGTCTGAAAAACATGATAGAAAGTAAGGTGATCGTAGTAGGTAAAGAAAAAAAACGTACAAGAACATGAAACATACTTACCTTCCGAATTAAAATGCAATATTAGTTAGGAAAACAAACAAACAAAAAAATGATATTATATGCAATTTAATGAGGGAAATGGCTGAAAATTTAGTTACACAGACGCAAAAGCATACCCTAGAGTAAATTTGAGCTTGTTGAGACAGAGATTAAAAAAATACATGTTAACAATTTTTATTTCGTATGGAAATTTCATTAGTAGCATGAAAATAGAAAGATTATATGCTACATATTAGGTGAGAAACTTAAAAAGAAAATGTTTATTAAGAAAAATGAAACGGACACATGTTCAGAAAAAACTCCAAACACAAAACTACTATCTTACACATAACAAACACATTACTATATAATTAAATTTGCGCTTCTAACTTAAATACAATCAATCAAATAGAATAAATACACTTTATACAGTAATTTAAGTCAATATGAATGAAATTTATAAATTATATATGTGACTTTAAGCACCATCAAACCATTTTACAAAAGTATAAAACTATGACGTGTGTCGTGTGTGTATTAACTTACTTGTGAAATGTTATTCCTGGAATCTTTTTAGATGGTCCATTCGTGCAGCCGTATGCTATAGAAGACTCCATATTTACAATAGCACAAAAAATATATTTAAGGAGGACTTAATTTATGCTAAATTAGCTATTAAAAAAGAGCCATCTTCCCATACGAATACATATACACGCGCGAATGTTTTGATAGTCTTCTGATTTCGCAGGAAGAAAACCGGTTACAGTTGAGGCTTCACCTTCTCCATACATATCTCTCCTCCAAGGTGCAGAATCCACAACATGTCGTCCTCTACCTGGTGAAATTCCCAGCTGTCCGGTTCTTTCGAACTTCATCATGTTGTTGGAGCTAAATAATTTTTATTAAACTAAATATATTTTAACTGAATTCAAATTTAGGATGCTAAAAATTTATTTTGCGCAATTGTTTTCCCCTGGCCTTGCATCAGCCATCTATTTCATAAAGTTTTTTTCATGTGCCAATTAGGCTTAATTTTCATATCCTCCATTCACTTTGGGCAGAATTAGTGTTAACACAAAATTATCTTAAAAACAGATTCCCACATAAAAAATTAAATGGTAAAGCTCCTCTAAATATTTGGATAAATAAAACAATCTCAGTGAAACGCTTAAAAATTATAGGTAGTAAAGTTTTTGCCCATATTCCTAAACATAAAAGCAAATTTGATAAAAGAGCCCGGAAGGGAATTTTGATAGGGTATGCTTCCAGCACAAAGGGCTACAGAATATGGTACCCGGGGACAACTTTAGTTGAAGAAACTAAGCATTTAAAAATAAATGAGAATGATTTCAAATTTGAAACAGAAAACAAAGATTTTAGTACAGTTGATATAAATTTATTTAATGATTTTAAAAACTTTGCTAGTGATTCACTTAATTTACCTAGTCATGATTCAACCAATTATCACCTCCTAAAATTGATTGGAAGAGGGTAGAAATACCAAGAAGGAGGGGGGGAAACAAAAGGCTGTATAGATATTTATTACTATCCAGAAAAAGGGGTCAGGCTGCGAAGTAAAAGAGAAGTAGAAGAATATTGTAAGGAAAGGAACATACCATATGACCCCAAAGACTTTAGTTGGACACCCCAAAGGAAAGTAGCATTCAGTGATAGTAGTGTGGATGAGGATGAATCTGAGGAAACTAAATCTGAAGGCGAGGCACTTTGTGCAGATATAAAAATTCCAAAAACTTTTAAGGAATCCCAGGGTCTACCAGAAAAACAAAAATGGCACAAGGCCATGAAAACAGAAATAGACTTTAAAGAAAAGGGAAGTTTTTGAACTAGTTCCCAGACCTGACCAAGCTAGAGTATTGGGCAGCAAGTGGGTCTTTACAGTTAAAGAAAGTGAGTCGCAAAAGGTTAAAGTCTTTAAAGCGCGCCTTGTAGCTCGGGGATTCCGACAAATCGGGGAGGATAAATTATTTTAACACTTTTTCACCTGTAATTTCATTTTCCCTGGTCAGGGTTTTCTTTGTCATTTTTAGTATATACAAAAATTGGATAACTTTACATTTGGACATAAAGTGTGCATATCTTTATGCACCACTAAATGAATTGATTTACATTGAGCAGCCTGAAGGATTCCTTGAGAGAGGTAAAGAGTCTTATGTAATGAAATTGGTTAAAGCCCTTTATGGGCTTCATCAAGCAGGTAGAGAATGGTTTTTAGAATTAGACAGTACTTTCAAACAATTGGGTTTAATAAAAATGGGTAGTTGTAACTGCTTATACATTTATAAAAGTATACATTTTAAAAGTAATTCTACTCGTATATGTAGATGATTTTGCAATCTTTGCTGAAAATAACAAAATTTTAAATGAAGTGGTAAATCTGATTAAATCAAAATTTGAAATTAAAAACTTTTTGGGCATTGAATTTGAAGTAAATGGACGAGTTCTTATGCACCAACAAAAATATATTGAAAAATTAACACAAGTTTTTAAAGACATCCCCAGGGTTAAATGCAAATTACCACTTTCCCCGGGTGCAATGTTAAATAAAACTTCTGAAGCAGTAAACATTGATGTTCCTTATCGAGAATTAGTTGGCTGCCTCTTGTACCTTGCTTCAAGAACCCGACCTGATATTCAATACTCTGTAATAGCTCTGTCCCAATTTTCAAGTGCACCCTCATGGACACATTGGAAGTACTTATGTCAAATTTTCCAATACGTAGTTAATACTAAACATTTTTCAATAAATTTATCTAGAGTTTCAAACAATCATTTCAAAGTGTATTCAGATGCCAGTTGGGCTTCAGACTTAATCAGCAGAAAGTCAATTAGTGGTTATGTTCTCCTGCTTGATGAAGTACCAGTTATTTGGAATTCGTCCAAACAAAAATGCACTGCCCTATCTAGTATGGAGGCAGAATACATTGCTTTGTCAGATGCTATTAAAGAATTGTGTTAGTTACTGAGAATATTGGATGAATTAAGTCTTAAATTTAAAAATGGAAAAACCACTTGTTTACTGTACCAAAGCACCATAACCAAAGCCCATTGATAACCAAAGTACTCAGTTTTTTTCAAAAAATAATGTAGAAAATTCAAGAACAAAATATATTGATACAAGGACTTTTTATGTGAAAGAAAATTTAGACAAATTTGAACTTAAACATGTGTCAGGAAAGGCCAATGTGGCTGACATTTTTACAAATGCTTTGCCCTTTGATGCGTTTTCATTCTATTGTGAATGGTTATTTGGCTAATGCAGGGCCTGGGGAAAGGGGGGCATTTTGTTGGAGCTAAATAATTTTTATTAAACTAAATATATTTTAACTGAATTCAAATTTAAGATGCTAAAAATTTATTTTGCCCAATTGTTTTCCCCTGGCCTTGCATCAGCCATCTATTTCATAAAGTTTTTTTCATGTGCCAATTAGGCTTAATTTTGTTTATGTTAAACTTATCTTAATTGTATTAAAGTTCAACTAAAATTAATTAATATCAGTTTAAAAATAAAATTCAAATGGTTTTAAAACTTCTTCATAACCCTAAGTAGTAGTAGTAGCTTAAGTTAAAAATGTAAACAAAATAAAACCCCTAATTCTTGTTGGAAAAAAAAAGGTTAAATAAATAAATAAAATTGAAATAATATACTTTTTATTCATTGAAGACCCAAGACAACTTCAAAGTAAAGCTTAAAAACCTAAACCCAATATTTAATAAAGTTGTTGTGTTTAGTTGTTGACTACTGCTGCTGGATGGAAATAGCCTCTGAACTATGGCCCAGTAGTTTAATGATGTCATGCATCCTGAAAAATAAGGGTCTTCCTTTTGACAAATAGATGCTTAGGTTCTCTAAAGAATCATGGGGTAAGAGAATTAGTTCTGGTTAGGGTAGGACTTTTAACTAATGTTTAAACCATGGGTGAAGAGTGAAAAGCCTGAAGTGAAAGGAAATTTTCTGAGGTTGTTTTCAATATGCAAATTTATTGAACCTTTATTTTATGCAAATATTGCATACTTTTCATTCTGTAACTGTAAAATTCACCTGTTTTATATATTATATAAAGTGTCTGCTCCATGAGAAAAGCACACAGGCCAGGCTGCTGATACAGCTAGAAGGTTGCCCTAGTCATGGGAAGGGCATGATGTATTTCTGCCAGATATTTTATAAAAGGCTTGCATTGGAACTGGAAATTTTTTCCATTTAAATTTATTGCAGATGGCCTGGTTTATCTTAAAATCTGAAATTGTTTTTAAATTTTTTTTTTGTAAGTGTTCTTTTTGTGCAATGTTTAAATAACATTTAAGTAGAGAAAATATAAAGTGTTGTCAATTTTTAAAGCCTTCACCTCCAGTGGTACAACTCAAACTGTGGGTCATTTTCATGACATACTTGGCATTTCATCCACGGACCCAACCCATGTCTCATAAAGTGCTTGGTGTCATTGGTCCTCGGCATAAGTTCTTCAGCTGATGGAATGCTCGAATCGCAGCACAGGAGTTCTTGTCATTCTGGTAGAAAAGTTTCACTAAGAGCTTTGTCTTTCTAAGTCATCATTGTGCTTCAGCGAGCTGGAAACAACTGCCTGTGCAGTGCCTGTCTTCCACTTTTGTAGGGCTTGTCTTTTGGATATGTGGTGCAGCTTTATTTCTGCAAATCATGTTGGTGCAATATGCAAATTACTAGTGTTTCAGCGCCACCTATCGGCAACTTCTTGTACTACTAATTTTTTTTAATAAATCACGAGTGCGTGATCTGTAGTGTCTGTTTTCGAAATTTTATCACATTATGACCCATACAACATCCTGCACAGGCCTCTGAGTTGGGGAAGTTTAATTTGGACAACCCTGTACATGAATTTTACAAAGTTTCCTGATTATTTCCAGGACTTACCAGGGTAGGGATAAAACTGAGAACAAAAGAGTATTTCATTTCAATGGGTGTATTTTCTTAAATAAAAACATTTTTATACACAATAAAATAATAAGTCTAAGAGCCAGTGACTGCCAGACCTTCGTCATAGTATAAAAGGTGAAACTTTCTCTGTGCATACCCCCAACAGAGGTAGGAACGATCGGCCACTATAAAGTTTGGATGATCGTGGCTTTGTCAGGTAACAGGTGGCAAAGGTGTATAAAATTGCCGAAAATTTCATAATTTCATAAAGCTTAATTTTTTATATGTTCTTCTTCGCAGTACTAGAAATCACTTTATCCCTTGCCAGACACTTTTCCATCATGGCAAACCCCTGCCAGACAACCTCAAAGTCACGGAAAACTGTTCAGGGATGCTACAGCTGAAACCCTAGTTTGTCTCAGCATCGTCTCAATCAAAATCCCTTTTTGTCTCAATTAAAATTCCTTTTTGTCTCTGTATGTCTCAACTAAAATTCGTTTTTTTTTTTTTTTTTTTTCTCCCAAGTTTGTTTCTTTCAACTAATTTTATTTATTTTATTTCAGTTTATCTCTAGAAGAAAATTTTTAAATCTGTTTCTCCTTTCAGCTTCTCCAAGCTCTTTTGCAATGGCCTGAATTTTTTGGGTGGCCACCTCATTTTTAAGTGGAGCAAGCCTGAAATCATAACAATTGCAACTGCATTTTACACATGTTTGGTTTCTATGAAATTATTATTAAGATGCCAAATTTAAAAAGTCTTGCGTAAAATCGTAAAAAAACGGGAGTTTCACGTGAAATCGTAAAAATACGTGGGGAAAAGCGTAAAAAAACGGCAGTTTCGCATAAAATCATAAAAATCGGTGAAAAAGGTGCAACTTTCAAATTGAAAGCACATAAATTGACAAGTATGAATAGGTAAATTTCAAAATTACTACCGTAATTTATGGAAGAAACGCCGCATCCACGATCCCCTCCCCCTCCCCCCCCCCCCCCCCAAAAAAAAAGAAGCATCGCACTGAGATATATTTCGGGAGAAAGGGGGAGGAGGGAGATAAATGGTAAAAATATCTCCTTTTATCCCCCTTCCCATATAATGTTTTAAAGTATTTACCGCTATTTTACGAAGCTTATGATTTCCATTTTCGAATTAATCAGTGTCCGATTTCATATAAAACATATGAATTTTTATATTCAGAAAGGCGAATTTCTGGAAATAAATAAATAACATGTAAAAAACTTCTTGCATTCGCAAAAAGTTCGGAAGCGAGCCGATGAGGAGGCTCCAGTCAAACAATTTTTTTTTTTTTTTCATGGATGGCCAGCTGTTGATTACGTAGTGAGCGTGCTTCAGCAAATTGTTTGTTTTAAGCTTTGAATGTTGTGCGACAACTCCATGTTTCTATTAATTTACTTTTGATATTTATAACATAGGGATTTATTTTAAAACACTCAGCGTTTCTCGAGTTCGCCAGTTACTCGTAGTTGACTTTCTACCATAATAATAGCATAAAGGCAGTGTTTATTCGATAAAGTGCTCCTTCACAAGGCGCAAAGCCACACGGCGAAAAAACATAACTTATAGATGAATTTTTTTTTTGTTGTAGAATGATTAAACTCGCATCGGGTGCAACAGACTAGTTTTGGTTGATATTCAGTAGTTTAAGAACAATCAAGCCCGGACTGGCTCTTATGCCAGCAAATGTGAGTCAGCATTACTATTGTCATGTCATGGTCAACAGTGAACCACCTGCACCCGCTTTTAGGCACGCTCTTCCGGTTTCAAGATGAATAAGCATGGGATGGGAGGGAAAAAGTTTTTTTCGTTAGCGGCGTAGTGTTTATTAAGGTTTCTGCCGGAAGCTCAGAAAAAAATAAGCACTTCCTTACAAATTCAAGCACCTTAAGGGAATTTATGAAAAAAATAAGCACTTTCAAGAGTGCTTGAAAACAATTTTTAAAATCAAGCACCTTTTAAGCACTTTTCAAGTCGCTACGCACCCTGCCTTTACACCGGGAGCTTTTCTTTCTCCAATACCGGCCGGAGGTTTATTTTGAGGACCGGAATGTTCGGCACAACTCTCAACACGTGGTCGCGCTCCCGTGAGTCATATTCAAAATTACTCATGTTCGCTGTTTTGGCGCAGAATTGCGCAGATACGGCCAAAATCGTCCCGAATGTCGCAAAATGGCGCAGGCCGGCGGTTTTGTCTCAGTTTGTCGCAGGTGTAGCATCCCTGACTGTTGTGTTCATAAACTCCGGCGACGAAGTACGTCAAGCTGTTACAGCACATTTTATAACTGCTACTTCTGAACTTTCTTAGGCACGAACTTTCTTGCAGCGCACTCGTAATAGAATTACGTTTTTCAAGACTTTGAGGTTGTCTGGCGAGGGTTTGCCACGATGGAAAAGTGTCTGGCAAGGGATAAAGTGATTTCTAGTACTGCGAAGAAGAACATAAAAAAAAATTAAGCTTTATGAAATGACGAAATTTTCAGCAATTTTATACACCTTTGCCACCTGTTACCTGCCAAAGTCACGATGATCCAAACTTTATAGTGGCCGATTGTTGCTACCTCTGTTGGGGGGGGTATGCGCAGAGAAAGTTTCAGCTTTTATACTATGACGAAGGTCTGGCGGTCGCTGGCTCTTGCTCTATAAGGCTTAAAAGAAAGATTTTTTTTTTCCATATGGATTTAATTATGAGTTTTGTGACTTATGTAATGACTCTTAGTCATCAAATTTCATTAATAAAGCACACTAGGTACATTACATGAGTTAATAATAATTTATATTGAATATTTTAAAGTTATGCAATGAAAGTTCTGTCAATTTGTTACTTAATGGCTTCCCCATGTATGTTCATAAAATAAACGTAAGAAATAAAAATTAGTATTTCAACTTTATTGAGTTGATTACACATGCATATGAAACAAAATTAAATAATTAACACTTCCTATAAAATAATGGAAACAAGAATCAGAGGAAGAAGTTGTAAAAAAAAATTCAATACGTAAGACATTTCATAATCATATTGCCAATATATTTGTAACAAGAAACAGTCCGTGTGTATCATGTGTAATACAAAAATTACATATATAAATAAATATACTGTAAAATACTGTTGATCTGCCCCTCTCGATTCCCCCCCGACACACACACACACTTTCTAAACAAATTAAAAGAGTTTTAAAAAATTCCAAGTGGGAAAAAAGTGTCAGGGAATGTCAAAAGTGCAATTCGCAAGACAATCTCAACTACTCGAGTGTATTATCAAAGGTATTTTAGAAGCAAAGAGAAAGTTCTTGAAGCAGCACAAAAATTTAGTTCGGGATCCAAATCCAAACGGCCCAAAAGTCAATGTGGCCGGTTGGAAGAGTTTATCAAGGCAATGCTCCATGCAAATGGTTGCATGAAGCAAGAGCATCCAACATTCTAATTTCTGGCCCCACCATGGTCGAGTGGATAAGACACTCGACATGATAGACGACTGAAGTGTGAAGGTCCCACGTTTGGGCCTACCGCGCGGCTTTTGATCTAACTATCTGGAGTTTTTCCAGATGGTTTTCTCCAGATTTAACGTGAATACGCATTAGAACCTCTGAAAAAATCCTCTGACCAAGGCAACCGCCCAGAATGCAGATGCCTCTAGTATAGGCTCACCACATAACATCACAACTCCAATTTCTGGAGGTCCGACGAGTGGCTGAGCGCATAGCGCTCGCAACTGGGAAAAGTGCCTGTTTCAAACCCAGGTCGCGTCCGTCAATCTAGCCATTCGAAGTCTTACACAGTTTTCTCCGAAACTTCTCATAAATACGGATTAAGACTCGTTAGAAAAACACCTACGTAGGGCACCCCGTACTCGGCCTAGATCCTTCGTGTAGATAATTGTTTGTATTACTAAAATAAAATAAAATAAAACAATTACTGCAGTGCTGCTATTCTGGCAGAAAAATTTGGAATGCAAAATTTTCAGGCTTCGGCTGGTTAGCTAGAAAAATTCATAAAATAGAAGCTGAAGCATTTCACATTTGAAAAAATCTGGAAGAAAGAATAACGGGAAGGCAAAAAATGAAACAACTGACTCATTTTGATTTTCTTGAAACCTAATTTTATTGTATTGCTTGTTTTTACTACCTTTTTTTATGGTAACTTAAAATAATTTTTTTTGGATAATAAAGTAATATAATGATAATAAAAGTAACATCTTTAAACACGCCAATATATCAAGAAAAATGTTCACAGTCTTAAGAATGTAAAGTGTTGGTGTTGGTGCTAAAGGATTACGACCAATTATCTGCACATGGAATCAAAGCCGATGGGTGGGGTACACTCCGTGGGGGTCTTTCTAAGGGGTCCTAAAACTTATTTACTTTAAGTTTCGGAAGAAAGCACGGAAAACTCCGAACAGTTAGGTCGGCGAACGCGAACTGGTTTTGAACCACACACCGGAAGTGTAAAGGGAAATGTTATTCTTTTACAAATTCTGTTTATGGAGGATCTCTATTTAAGGACGATTGTTCACATTTTCACGGTTCCTTGAAAGTCGTTAAACAGAGAGCCAACTATATATATATACATATACCAAGAATATTTACACCAATACTTATTGAGTCCTTGTGGACTAAACATAATTTCTCTATTTACAAAAATGATAGATCTTTTATTTTAAAACAGAGGGAGGGGCAAATTTTATTGACTCGCTATCGCCACAGTGGCTGGAGCACAGTTCCCAGTTTTATTTGTACAATGGAACCTGTCTAATGGGTCTACCCTAGGGAAGAACAAAACTAGTCACCTTATAAAGGTGGTAAAGTGTGATGGTTGTAAAGCGAAATTGCATTAAAGTTGTCACTATAGACAGACGATCTCTTTGCCAAGGTGGTCACTTTAGCAGGTTCCTCCGTATTTTAATGGACGATGGCACACCGATACGGGTAAAAAAATCTTCCGTTGCTTTCTTCATTTTATAGGGGATGGAGTTTGCGGTTTAGTGCAGAAATCTTTTACCGGTAAACCCCGAATTGCCATTAAAAAGTCGTAAAATTCGCGACGAGAATGCCCTCTTACCCACTACAGTCACGTTAGACGCAGCGTAATCAGTATCGGCCTTAAGTGATGCTGAAGCATAGACGAACAATCCAACCCTCCGCAGTTTGTACAACTTTCATTCTTTCAATTGCTCTACCACCCAGACGTATGGGTACAAATCCTCATTATAAAAGTAAAACATATTGTAAGATATCAGACAAAGCGAGTACTTGGCAATGTATAGCTGGTCTGGTTTTAAAAAAGAAAGCTCAAATTGTAAATAGCAGGTAATAGTGATAATAGTTGTAAAGCAATTGAGGTTGGTTTACTACAGTCCTCAGAGAAAAGGATGGGAATTACTTAATCTGGAAAACTTAATGCCATCCTAAAATGCAAAAATGTATGCTGTGAACACTGTATATTGCACGGTGGCTGTGAAATGGATTCAATAATGCATTCAGCAATTATACTCTGTACACTCTAAAATGTTAATGGGTACAACAACATGAATAACGCGAACAACAACATGAATAAAGGTTGTTGCTGATAGGTCACGTCTTGTCGTCACTAGAGGGGTTAAGGCGACATTTTTCTGGCGAAATTTACGTTAATGAATAGTCGGGATCTACCAACAAAAGATTAATGTGTTAAACTGAAAACCCTGCCCCCCCGCCCACAATGGAGAGAGCAACGGAACATTTTTTTTTTTTTGCGTATCAGTCCCGTCGTCCATTGCAATGCATAAAACACATGGCTTATATGAGCATTGGCTTTAACTTGATCGGTATAGGACGCATGATAGCTCTGCCTCCCCCCCCCCCCCTTCCGAGTTTTCTTTAGACGGTTCTTGCAGCAGACAACATACTTATTTAGTTGTGATATACCATGTCTAATTATAGATTAGGAGAAAAAATATTGGGAAATCAATGTATCATCTTTATGAAAAACGGAGCCCCCCCAGATGGTTTGTCTGGATCCGCCCCTGATTAGGCCGCCTACTAATTTCCGAAGAGCTGGATAAAATTTATTGAATTTCATCATTATTCAATTTGCTAACTATTATTTGAATTTCTGGAAACGGAGCGTGCAAGGGGTCATGCTGTTAGCAATAAAATGCTGCAGAAAGATGCTCTCCGCATAGCCAAAGACATTGAATTAAGGGACTTTTTTTTAAATCCCATATAAGGGCACTCTTTTTTTTACGACTTTTTTTTACATTTTGCAGGGGGGGGGATTAACGGGATTTTACGGTATATAATTTCAACAAGGTTTTGACTGATTTTAAATCACTAACATATCATAAATTTATATATTCATTAACTGTTTATTTAAGCTTGCTGATAAGTATTGCATAAAACATATATATCACAGTATTTTAAGTTGATATAATATATAAGTTGATAAATATGCTTCTTTGTTTTATTTTTTTAAATTTCAATAGAATTTTAATCTTTGAAAATTTGAGTAATTTTTTATGGCTGGTAATTATTTTTTAGACTGATATATTTTTTTTTAATTAAACTAAGTTTTTGCTATCTTAACAATGCTTCAAATTTTAATTTAATTAAAAAGCCTTACTAACGTCCAATATGTTGAAGTTTTAATAATTTTTCATTTAACAACTTCATATTTCATTTCACCTACCTAATGATGCAATCATGGCAGTGAAACCATAATGGTTTTGTCATCGTTTTTGCAAACACTGCCATCTTGTCTTGATCACAACATATATCAACCCTCTTTTTTTCCTCTTGCTACTGGAGTTCAAGCAACGTTTCTAGTTTTTAAAAAATAAAGACGGTTGAGTGCAATGTATTTGCACTCACAGAGGAGGTGAAGTGAAATAGAACTTGAAAATGTTTTTAAAGTAGTCTCTAAAAAGGACTAACTGGAGACCATAAACTGTCATAAGGAGAGAGTATAAATATCCTGATTTGAAGGGGTGAAGCAGACTTTCTACATTGGAGGGCTAGTTAGGTGACATACTTAGGATGGCTGCCAGCAGCTGTCTTATTGATGTGGCCATGATGTTCTTACCACCAGTGACGTAGAAAGAAATTTTTTAATTGGGGTGGGGATGGGGAGACGACTATGCCACTTATGTATATGTCAATGTTTTAGCACTAAAAATTTTTTCTGTGGAACGCATGACTCTGAGGGGGAGGGCTTAGAACAAGATTATAACAGCCCATCATAAAACTCGACTTTTATGTTAGTAACCAGTATCGAAGGCTATGTATAATTTTGAAGAAAAGCTTAATTGACCCAAACAAAATGTACAATAAAGCAAAATTTTAGCCTCTATGTAAAATCTTTGGCAGAGGATAATTTATTTTAAAAAGTTCATTTACCTATCCAAATTGTATATAATAAAGGGAATGTTACCCTTTAACAATCTCATGGGGAGGCTGAAGCTCTAGTCCCTCCTCTGGATCAGCTACTGGCTGGTCAGGTGGATCGTCGTAACCCCCCCCCTTAAACCCCCATAGCTATGCCATTTCCTACCACGTGCATTTGGTCATCAATAAGAATTAACATTTCCTTGCATGTATTCCCTTTCTATAACCCTTTATTTATTTTTAAATTAGCTATTTAAAATTTTATTTTGACAAGTAAGTTTTATTAATTACTTTTCATGTTTTAAGGAACGACAAAGTTTTTAGATAAAAATTTTTTTAATAAAATTTGATCAATGATGAAGATATATATTTCAATATGATTAAAAGAAATTTTACATTTTGAATTGATGTTATAATATTTTGTTGGTTTTATAATGAGTAAAAATAAAGTATGTTCAAGTTGAATTGTGATTTTGCATATTTAAGTTTAAATTTACACGGAGTGAAGAAAATTGGTCTATTATGTTTAGTTTCAACATTTAAATGTATTTTAATCTGGTAAATTTTTAAGTGTGCTATTTTAATGAAGTACATTTGATTTTTTTTCACTATACAAGCATGATGGGTTATCGTGAAGCTTTTATTGATAAGGATAATTTAAATGAGGTCAGTTTTAAAAGTGTAACAAAAAAAAAATAAGTTAACCTTAAGTTACAACTTTTTCTCAATTCCTATGATTCAATATTTGGCTTACTGAATTTTTCACAGTAGAATTTTCAATGCGTAAAAACAGGAAAATACCTGAAGGATGTGAGAGTGTGATATATTGAGTAGCAACATAATGAGAGGGCCATATGAACTCAGTCAAAGACAACCAAAGTGAATTATATCCAAAGGTAACTTCCCATCATGATCTTAATATAGACTAGAAAGTATATTAAAGTAGAACTAGACTTTTCCTCAGCACATGAGTAAACTCTATGCACATTTCAGTCAAAGTTAAGTACAAGTAAAGGACTGCTATATTTACACTATGTCAGAAGTACTGAGCTAGTGGTGCTAGCTAAAAGGGAGAAAATTAAACTGTTTACTAAAGTGTTAAAAATCAGGTGATACTAGAGAGACATAAAATTAGAATTTTTTTAGGTATGGAAAGCCTTCCAGAAATCTACCAAATAAGGGAATAATATATTAGGCAAGTTGGAGTGTTTAGGCTGATTAATTTTTACCAACTATGCAAAAAATTCCAGAGCTGGGGGCTTTTCGCATAGTTGGTAAAAATTAATCAGCCTAAACACTCCAACTTGCCTAATATACTTGAAAGGTTGATACAATCACTTTCTAAAAAAAAAAAAAAAAGGGAATAATATTTGGTAATACAAACAAACTGGTGGTCTGATAACCAAGAATGTTGGTATGTGCCAAAATAAGAAAACCCCCTTCATTAAATTCAACCTATGAAATGCATCAAAAATGTATTTTAATTAAATTTCTAAATAGTACTCTTATCTTTTAGCTAGGGGCATAGCCAGAGGGGGGGGGGGGATATCGGGATATATATCCCCCCCCCCCGAAAAATTATTTTAAAAAGTCATTATTATAAAAATATTATGATATGAGCATGTCTCTTACTACTAAAATATTGTTATTTTTTTATGAAAGACATTTTTATTCTAACATTTTTACTTACTTTGGTATTGAATGAGAGAAAGAGCAGCCCTACCTGTTACTATGAGTATAAAATACTACATTACACAAATACTTTTATACATTCAGAAACTTGAAGAATATAATAGTAGCTACAGAACTGTGAAACAAATTAAGGATAAATACTGAAATTTACAAAACAATGCCAAATCCTAAAGAAACCTATCTTTAATATTTTCTGTGATTTAAAAAATACATGAAGAGTGGAAAAAACCTCTTGATTTATGACCATACTTTTATGACAGATTACAAAATTTTAGAATACCTTTTTACAAGCTATACGATACACAGGGACCGATCTAGGAATTTTTTTCCCATGGTCCCATTTTTGTGAAAATTGCTTATTATTGTGAATTTCAATACATAATTTTGTTAATTTTCATATCAATTTTTAATAAATCACTTTTTTTGTTTTAAAAGAATGATAAAACAGATTAAAATGCAAGGTAAAATGCTAATGAAGGGCCATATTTTAATCAATTGTATTTTTTTGAAGGGGCCATTATAATCAATTGTAATTTTGTAAAGGGGCTGCAAAATGGACACAATTTTCATCTGCATTGACTCCTGATACATTGTAACAAATGATAAACTATGCAAGACTTTAAGAATTTCTTTCTGAACATTTCAACATAAAATATTGAACTAAAAGTGTTGCACTTCTAACCAATTTATAATGAAATTCTAAGCTTAATTTTTTTTATCTAATGCAATTGGTTAGTGTTCAAGAACTGTGAAACATGTTTTTTCCATATAATGTAATTTTATACAACAGTCGACATAGTTAGCCTTCACATGATTTCACCATCCTGGGTGATGCATGAAAAAACAGAAAAATTCCTGAGTAAATTATAGATTAAAAAAAAAATAAAATCACAGACTCAACTGATGAAAATCAAACTAATAATGCATAACAGCATGTGATAAACTTTTAAATATTCAATATTCATTGCTTTCATATTAACATATATATATATATCAATAAAAACTGAACATTTTTTCTTTCCATTCCATTAGACCATAAATATATTCAAAAACGTATGCATTACTAAACCATGTCTTTTATTTATGCTTAACCCAGAATTAGGTTTTTGGAAGTAACAACTACATGCCAATCTCCTTGAAAATTTTCCGAATTCTTTGCAATTTGTTTTGCTTGTTACTATGCAAGTCCAAAGTATTTAGTGTGAAAGACAGCTGAGCTTTGAGAATTGCATTAGTTCTCAACATATTTTATAGAAGACAAATACACCATTAACCTGGTGATAATACAGGGTGTAGAAAAAGTCCCTGACACATTTCAAAATTAAATATAAAATCAACTAATTGGGTTACGAGATTGCGGTTTGTACCAAAATGTTTCCTATGATGAAAAGTTTTGTTTATGCAAATAAAAAAATAGTTCCAAATTTCACCCATAGATGGCGCTGTAGGAACAGTGAAAACAAAACTCATCATTAAATATTCAGCATTTTTATTTTGTGAAGCAGATAAAAGCTTACCAGCTACCATACTAATATGTACACCTGCAACCACATTCAAACAATACTCAATTTCACTCTGTGGTGTTGATTGAATTACCTGTGTGATTCGCCTCTTCCTCCTTCGATATCAGCCACAGCAGAGGAGTAAACTTTATCCTTCACATACCCCCACAGGAAAAAAGCAAGAGGGGTTAAGTCTGGGGAACGAGGTGGTCATAACAATGGTCCATCTGGCCCAAGCTAGCGGCCAGGAAACTCCTCATTGAAAGTCTCATACAAGTGTACTCCAGTGGGGAGGTGCACCATCTTACTGCCAAAACACATTCGGATGCAAGTGACAAATTTGAGGGATGGCAAAAATCTGCATCATATCTAGATAACTTCTTTTCGTTACTGTAGGCTCAGGAGCAAAAAAGAATGGACCAACGATGCGATCACACACCAAACGTTCACTTTTGGACTATCGTGGATAGTTCCAACAACGTGATGCGGGTCTTCTGTCCCCCATATTCTCAAGTTTTGCCTGTTAACTTTTCCGGACATATGAAATGTTGCTTCGTTGGTAAAGGTTATTTGTCGCAAGAAATTGGCATTTGCATCTGTACGTTCCAGCATTTCGACAGCAAAATTGAAATGATGCGGCTTGGCATCTTTGTACAAAGCTTGCAGTAGCTGCACTTTGTATGGTTGATAATGCAGTCTTTATGCAGATCTCGAGCTATCGTCCTATGTGGAAAACCTAATTCTCGCGATGCATTTCTCATTGATAATGTTGAACTGGAAGAAAAGGTTTGTCGAATTCATGCAACATTTTCTTGGGATGTGCTTGGTCTGCCACTTCTTGCTCTATCCAAAACGCTTCCAGTTTCTAAAAACTTGTAATGCCAATCCACAATGCTATTTCAAGATGGAGGCTTTTTGTTATACTGAATACCAGTAGTGTAGCCAGGATTTTATTTCGGGGGGGGGGGGGGGGGGTATCAAATTGTAAGCTAAATATCAAATTGCAAGCTAAGTAAAGTGTTCCATTTCAGGGGGGGTGCTGCAGCCCCCTCTCTGCTGGATACGAAACTTCTTTTGCACTGTAATGATAGATTTTGTTTCAAAGTACCATCCTGCACTAATAGCTTTTTCACATGAAATACGCATTTCAACTTACTGCAAGGTCAAGCAGTGCCATCTATGGGTGAAATTTGTAACTATTTTTTTTTATTTGCTTAAACAAAACTTTTCATCATAGGAAGACTTTTGGTACAAACTGCAATCTCGTAATCCAATTAGTTGATTTTATATTTAATTTTGAAATGTGTCAGGGACTTTTTGTACACCCTGTATTACTTTTTGCTTGTTCATGTCGTGTGTGTTTGACTTAACAATAGCATTAGCATTAATAACTTGAAATTTTATTTAAAGAAAACTGTTTGATGTTAGAATGTAGCATAGGATTTTAATTTTTATATTTTGTAGTTGATTCTTATTTAAAATTGTACAATAAGAGAAAGGTAATATTTTTTGTACAGTCAAAAGTAGAAATATAATAAATATATGACAAAAATATTTTTCAACTAGACACAAAATAATTAAGTAACCCATTCTTGTAACATAAATGCTTTGAGTACTGTTAATAAAAGTATATTTATTACCTCCCTCCCCCCCAAATTACTTGTACAAACAACAGTTCACAGGTTATGCACCTGGATGAATGACTGGAATATGAAAGTAAAAAATAAAAGTAGGTCACATAGCTTATGAGGAATAAATAATGACACCATCGATTCTGCTTAATTTTGGCATTTATTGTCCCTTTATATGGAGGCATCTATTCTTCACTACAAGAGAATTTTTAGGAAAAGCAAGGCTTTACTGCAATGTTTCCCAACCACTGGTATACGAACTTGTGCCATTCCACAAGACTTTTCTGCTGCTCCATGTATATCAAATTTCTTAAAAAATAATCAGCAGCAAAGGTCATTCTAGCAAAAAATTATATTTGAATAATGTTCGATTAAATGAATAAAATGCATGTTTATTACTTTTGTCAGATTCTGGCAATGAAATATTTTTCCTATTTTTGCCAGTCTGCAGATAGCTTGGGAATGCTGCTCTATAATATTTTACAGTTACTAGACTTTTTTCATAGAAAGCCAGATATTTTAGAAGTTATTTTGTATAAAATTTCTCTGTATACTACCAAATTTTGTAATAACACTGACATTTTATGTTTACAAATTTTACAGAGGATTTTCTTAACAATAAATCTTAAGACATTTTCATGGGTGATGGCAACTATGGGCAAGGGTGGGCAAATGCCCACCCTTGTGTGAGGAAATCCTGCAAAATTACACATAAATATACAAAATCTGAAATCTGATCTTATATTTTTTGGTTGATGTTAAACAAACCAGTAATTTTACTGAAATTTAATCGCAATCTGCAAAAATACTAAAATGTGTGTGTACATGCGCATGTGTTTTGCTCAGACATTTTGCCCACCCTTATAAAAAATTCTAGTGGTGCCGATGGACATTTTTAATACACTAACTCATAAATGAACTTATAAATTATTGGTCAGTATCTAACAGGACTGAATGAGAAACATATAACTTCCATGGGTATATAGTTTCACAAAATAATACGGAACAATAATTAGAAAAGACAAAATCTGACATTTTAAATTCTAACTCATCCTTTTAAAATGGCTGAATTATGAATTTTTAAGCGATGATACCCAGCTTTATAATACTCGTGTTCCTATAAACCTACAGCATAGCAAGTACTAATATTAATAAATACTGGTATGTGGAATTCACTGCTTTAGAGCTGCCCTGCAGCATTTTTCGTGTTAAGAACAAAAATATTATATTACAAAAATCCCATGACACTCAAACAAATGCATGGATTAAAACAATGAATCATCATATCACAAGAAACAAGTTTTAAGTATATATATATGAAAACAGTCAAAATTGACATTTTATGCTGAAAATTAAATAAACAAAAATATACGAACAATATTTTAAAGTGTCAAATCATACTATCATCTTAGAAATAAATACAATAACAATGAATATTTACATTCTTCAAATATCAACAAGTTATACAGATGCCATTGTTAAAGTAGCTTCAAATATACATATAAATAAGTGCAAGTTTTTAAAATCTGAAAATAGTATAGACCTTTAATTATCTCAAGTTAAAAGCTCAAAAATTGTCTAAGACAAAATAGGTGAATTTACATTTTTAATAAAAAGAAATCTTCTTGCTTTAGAAAATGAATTATCTAAATTAAATATTGTGGTTACAAACCACTCTTAAAAAACAATTTTCCTGTAGACTCTAATGAGGTAGTGTACCTCTGTAAACCTCCTCTTTTTTCATGAGACTTTGTGAATCTTGATAATAACTAACTGCAGACACTGAAGGACGGTTATTTACACTTGGAGTTTTAAGGAACTGATACATGAGTCTATGTCCATCAACTTTGGCAATAATTCCTCTTTGATAGTAATACCTAAAGTTAAATAAAATATTTACACAAATTATTACTTTAAATATATGAACAATTAAAACATAATAACTATTTTAATTAATACAAATTTCAATTATCAGTTTAGACTTAGTAAATATTATGACAGAACTTAAATATTCAAAGCTCAAAACGTTTGATAAAGTTATTGACCCCTTGCACACCAGGTCAATTTATCGATAAAGGAACCATAATACCATATTTTTAAATATTGTTTAATAAATCTGTTTACCGGTTATGGCATTTAAATGCAGTTAGAAGACTGAATTATGCAATATAAAACAACAATAACAGGTGAAATTAAAGTTCATGTGCATCATAAACACCCTGCATATTCTGTTTTCTGGAACTCAATGACTATTAATGCCATCTACCAAGTGAAAATAAAGGCTAAAAATATCGAGATGTGGAAAAAAATAACAGCTTAGAATACCAAAATACAGTCGATTCCAGTTAATTGGACCACATCAATACATGATTGTTTTGGTCCAAATAACAGCCTGGTTCAATTACACAAACACAATTAAGAGATTACAAGGCAGGACATGTTCATTGAAACATCCAGAGGGGGCACATGCCCCCAGACAAATAAAGATTATAGTATAAAAGATACTCATAGTATAAATACGAAAAGAATTTAATAAAGCAAGCACAATGATAATTTCTAACATCGATTTTTAATGGTGCTTATAGCAGCAGTCCGTTGTTATTAGTAATTAAAGTTAAAATTAATTTATTATACCAATGTTGAGTAAAAATCAAGATTTACCCATTTTGTATGCAGATAGCAATCATAATGAGCAATGTTAACAGTTAAATAATACTAAAATGTTAGTGTTCCAAAGAACACTGTTTAAAATACTTAAAAACAGATTTTTAAAGGGCTTAGTATTTTAAAAAGGTACACAGGTGTTAAATATTTATTAGAAAATGAGCATTAGAACTGGCACAAATAATATTCTGTCTTCTTAAAATAATAACTGATCAAGCCAGGGATGAGATTGGCAAAAGAGCAAAAAAGCTGAAATCATACGAGAGCAAAAATTTGTACATGTGATATTTATATCTAATTAATGTGAAAGAAGTTTTAAGAGAAGAAAAACATTGGAACATGCTAGAAGATAAAAATATATCACAGTTAACTAATAATTACAATCAGGAATTCACAGAAAAAACAGAATTTTCAGAGAAAAAAGACAAAAAAGTGATTTCCTCTTTATTCACAAAAAGCTGAAATCAGCTAAAAAGCTGAAGAATCTCATCCCTGTCAAGCACATCAAACTTATTACTGAGACCACGTTAAAAACATTTTATACTAATTTAAAATAACAAGAAAAAATTTATTTTTAAATCTACCTCAGTGCTCTAGCCATATTTTCATATGTCATATCTGGATTATTCTTATGCAGTCCCCATAATCTTGAAACAGCTTTAGAATCAACAATTTTGAAAATACCAGTGTTTTTATCGATCCATCTGATAAAATGAGGACAATAATTGTCATCCTGTAAAAGTTTCAGGAGAAATTCCCAGAGATATGTAGCATTTTCTGTGAAAATAAATAAATAACTAAAGCATATCATTTTTGAAAAGCAATGTTAACTTAAAGAAATACTTTTACACATATTAACTAAACATGTTATCCTATAAAATAAATGATTAGACATAATAATTAACACAAAATGTAGATTTAAAACAAATATAATACATAAAACACTTGACATTAAATTTCAAATACAATATAAAAAAATATTTTGTCTCTAAGCATCATGGACCAAGATTGTACGAGCAGAAATAAGTGCTGAAAAAACAATCAAATTAATGTAACACTCAATATTTATATAAAATAAGCATATGAAATATATATATATATATATTTGCAATAACAAGATAACAAATGTTTTTCTTAAATATACAACAAAGTTCAACAATACATAAATCAAAAAGAGTGACAAAAAAATAAAACTAATAAAGCTTTTTTTTTTTTAATCCGAGCATTTACTGTAGTCTAAATGCTTTATGATAACTTTTTTTCATAAAATTTTACATTCTTTATTAGTCATATAAAATTTTGAAATATTTTATTATAACCAAGTTCAGAAGTATATTTCTATTTTAAAACCTCACTTAGCATAAAAATAATTTTAAATTAATGTTATTTCATAGACCTAATATACTTTTATGTTACAATGGATGCTCATTAATTTGAACTCGGGGATTCACAGATTAAAGTTCAAATTATGCATTAGTTTACTGAAAATAACATTACAATGCATCACTGATGAAGAAAGACCTTTAAATTCAGGAAAGATACTGTTTCCTAAATTAATTATATTAAAAAAACCCACAAAAATTTACTTTAATCAAAAGGTGTATAGTAGAAAGTAAGCTTTAAGAAAAAAAATCTAAGCTACATTTTTAGAAAAAAACTGAAGTTGCACTTCTTTTTTAGCTTATTATGTCTGTCTACATATAGCTTTTAGTCATCTTCTTTAATTGTAGTAAACATCCGAATGTACTTTCTCATGAAAACTCCATAAATGCTTTACTAAGCACTTATAGTATCCATTATGGCTTGATCAAGGTCATTTAATAGTTTTTACATTCGCTTCAGAGCATGTAAGTCGGATACTGTTTTTTTTTTTAAATCCTTTTTGAGAAACTCACAAAATCCTGTCCGATCACATGTTATAGTAGCCTTAATTCATAGAAAAAAAATAGAGTATTTTGAAACATAAAATAAATAACTTTGAATATTTTTCATATAAACCTTTAATTGAGGGAGGGGGAGGGCAATTAGTTTGAATTAACCAAAGTGATAAAACTTTAGTTCAAATTAGAAAAATATTTTTAACACTAATTTCAATACAAACTTTTTAGAGCTTTGGAATTAATTTGAATCAATGGAGTTTGATTTAATGAGCATTCACTGTATTTTTAACTTAAAAATTGCTACATAGCAAATAAATATACTGTATTTATTAGATTAATTTATTTAGTCAATTTCATTTTACTACGGAATATAGTAGTAAATTATGGCAAGAAACTTCCATCTAAGTTCAAAACAGGAATCTTTTAATATCAATATTCATAATTTATATTTATCTTATTTTCAGATAATGTACGTCAACCAGTGGTGGCTCATAGCTTCAGTTATTTGGGGTGATGCTTAAATAAAATTGACCCATTGTTTTAATGTTTTGTAAAAAGCAAGAGTTGGTAACTATGCGAGAAACTTCTTTGCACTTTTTTACATTAATTGCTAAACTTTTAAGTTTTGCATTTATTTACTTGCAAGCAGTGCTGCTCTGGGACAAACTTTAATTTTGACATTCCCATTTTTGGAACCATTAATGATTTTTGTACCCTATTTGATGCACATGCCCAGTTCACCCATCCCAAAAATGAAAAAGTAACACTGTGTCAATTATTATTTTACAACAGTTAAAGCTACACATTTTATATATATCTGTACAAATTTTCATGTAAACTTTAAATAGTATGCTAATTTTTCAAACACAAAATAAAGTGTAGGTGATATGTTAAATTTTAGCACTAAATACTAAGCATGATAAAATTGGAAATATCTTCTCATGAGCTAATACTGAGGTGGCTAAGCTGAGCTGAGGACAAAAATATTTTGCATGCACCTTAACCACGTAATTTGAAAAAAAAATTTGATTTTGGAGCAACTGTAAATACAGAAAACTAATTATGTCAAGCACTTCTAAATTTTTATGTCTCTTTATAAACTGTACTATACACTGAAATGAACCATGGACCTCTACCAGTAACAGAACTTTTAGCAAAAAATTCTAAAAATGGAAAATATTGCCGACTGTGTCACTCTTTGAAAATTTTTGCTGAGCAATTCCATGTTTAAGAATTTTTTTGAAAGTTTCAAAATAGGCAGTTATTCATTTATTTCACCATGTAGTGTAGCTCATAAAGAATCATCCTGAATTTTTTCAATTTGCCAGTGCAATTAGTTTAATTTGTGGACCAAGAATGTGATACAGATTTTGTTTCTCAACATACACCCTTAAAAAAAGGTACAATTTTCATTGTGAAGAACGTAAAAAAGGCTTACGAAAACAAGCTGGGCTTTAGGCCCCAAATACTTTAAACACACCCAGAACTGTTTTTAACTGATAAATTATTATCCCCCTCGCAATCAAATGTTGTTCAGCTGGAACCAGGCCTGGACTGGCTCTCTTGGTGGCCCTCGGCTAGAGATTTAAAAGGGGCCTCTTCAGGAGCAGATTTGTCGATTTGGGAGCCCTGGGCAAAAGCTTCATTGGGGGCCCCCTCTTCGAAAACTTTTTCAAAACTTACAAGTTTTTAAAGAACAATTTGGGGGCCCGGGCGCTTGCCCCAAATGCCCTCCCAGAAATCAGGCCCTGCCTCTTACTGAGGAATTTAGAGGAAATAGAATATGTAATATTTGAAAATTATAGGCTTACACGCCTAAAAATCACATTTAACAATTTTAAAGATTTGGGGGTCCCTGACTTTTCGGGGGCCCCCTTGCGTTGCGGGGTTTCTGGGATCCTCCGCTGCGTAAGATTGCTGGAAAATAAATAATCAAATTACTCTTATTATAAAGTTGTATATCCACTTTTGAATGTCTCACCGGGGCCCCCTTGGGCCCTCGGCGATCGCCGACCAGCCAACCTGGAACTTAGAACTGTAAATTTTGCAGTTCACTCTTTGCTTTTTCTACCTATCTCAAAACATATCATACAGACTTTGAACATGTGCAGAATAATCGCGTTCAAAGATTTTTTTTTTTTTTTTGGGGGGGGGGGGAGGAGACTTTTGTTATTGCTACATAATGGCTACTGATTTCAAGCTTAATGAGTGTCTAAAGTGCAAGTATTAAGAAAGGATAAATGTTTAAAAAAAAAAAAATTTTTTTTTTTTTTTTAAAATAGTAAACTGGATGTGTTGCAGTTTCACAGTCCTTATATATATGAGCTGTGAACGATGTCAACCTACCTTCACTTGAGCTACTTTCTATACATAGAAGTTATTAATTTCATAAACTTAAAAATTACATGAAAAAAATCACACACATACACTACCGGAAATTCAAAAAAGAACACCATAAATGAATTGGTAGGTGATCATGAAATTTTAGTATGTCAACTGGAGAGAGTACACATAAGTCTGATGCTATTTTCAGGACCATTGGTTGATCTGTTCTGCTAGAGCATGAGGTAATATGAAAATTAGTACTGCTAATACCTTTCTTCCAATTTGTTCTATTTTGACACAATAAAGCTGCTTTGCAGCAGAGGCGTAGCTAGGTAGCCGAAGGCCCTGGTGCAAAAAAAAAACTGGGGCCCTAACGGTTTAGGTTTTATCAAGTCAAAATGTAAATATATATAAATACTTTAAAGCAGGGCCGTATCCAATGGGGGGGGGATAGGATTGAACCCCTCCCCCCCAAAAAAAATACTGTATAGTTATTTTCAGAAAATATTTTATCCAATACCATAGTTTTTTTCAAATCGTTTGGTAAAAAGTTAAGTGAACCCCCCGAAACAACAGTCTAGTTACAGCCCTGCTGTAAAGGTACAAAGCTACTAGTTTATCATCAGCTGCAATCTAGCCTTGATGCGGCTTTGTTCTCAATTGCTATTAGCGATAAATGTCGGAGTCGAGCTTGGCCCATAGTATTCCTTAAATAATTTTTTATTATTTTCAATTTGCTAAATGATCTTTCAGCTTCTGCCGAAGTAACCGGAATTGTATGGAACAGTAACATTGCTGTAAATATTTCTGTTAGGTCGCATTCTAGCACTCCATATTTTCTCATTATTTCTTTACAGAATTGGTGAATAGTCCATGCCTTAGTTAATTCAGGTAGAAGTAGGTGGTAAATATTAAGAAATTGAAGGGAAAACTTGGGGCCTATTATATCAGAATATTTACTTTGGAATTTGTCACACTTTTGTAATAAAGTTGTTTCATCTACATCCAATAAAAATGATGGTGTTAGAAAATTGAATATTTGACTGACTGCACTCATACCACCAAAACGTGCATTTAATTGAGCTATTATTGTGTCGAGTACATTATTAAAAATAGTAATTTTAAATATTTCTTCCCTGTTTCGAAATCGGTAATCAGTAGCTAATTCATCAAAATGTTTTTTAAACTTTCTTTTGCCTTTTTTCTTTAAAATGGGGATCTATACCATATTTTCTTGCGGATTCACAGGCTTTGTACTTGAAAGATTCGAACTCATTTCTATAAATTTGCATAATTGATGTCATTCAATACACGGTGCATGAATTTGCAAAGGAACACGAACTCGAAATTTAGCATTTTTGTTTTAATACTTTCTGCTTGACTACGCTCGTCTTTACTGGAACTCTTGAGAACTATTTCTGATAATGCTTTGATAACATCGAAAAAACGAAGTTTTATTGCAGATATTGTACTGACCCTACTGGACCATCTAGTCGGATTTAGATTTTTTAGAGTGGTGTCCGACTCGCCAGTGAATTTTGACAGCAGATCCCAACGTTTGATGCTATTTCCGAAAAAATTATACAAATCTTGCAGCGTTGCAAAAAAAATCTGTAATTCGATACAAGTTCTAATGGCATCATTTACCACCAAATTCAAATTATGAGTGGCGCAATGTATGTACTCCGCATTAGGTTGGATATCCTTGATCTGTTTTTGTACACCATTATACACACCGCTCATCACACTAGCTCCATCATAACCTTGACCCACACATTTTTTTAAATCAATATTTTTGTCGATAAAAAATGTAGTCACCTGGTTGACTAAATCTGCCGCACTATGATTGAATGATGCATGTAGAATCTTATGCCTTACCTCCTCCGAAGAGAATATTTCTGCACGATTGCAGCGCCACTGTGTAAGTATGTTTTACTTCAGTATGTTTCACAAGAGATAAGAACCAGATGTAATGACAGACAGGCATGTTCGCCTGAATAGCATGGCTAAACTTCTAAAACCTCTGTCTTAAATGTATATATGTAAATTAAGCATAATAAATTAATCCAGAATGAATGCTTATGAACATTTATAGACAAATCACAGTCACTAAGGAAGTTTAGAAGGAATTACTCCAACATTTTGGTGCCTCACCCGCGATCCAGACTCGGGATAACTTTAGATGAAGGTGAGTGAAACCTTTGCTCACTTATTGATTTATTGAAAATAAAGTTATCAAATAAAAACTGATTGTTAAAATTAACAAAATGGATCTTGAGAAGCTTAAGAAAACGCGAGCTACATTGCGAACAGTAACAACTAAAATTATAAACAAACTGGAAACCGAAATTAAAAAAGTCACAGAGGACATAGACTCCTTGACAATTGAAGAACAATTGGCTCAGTTAATCGAAAAAGAAAAAAGTCTTATTGCACTTGATACTGACATAGAATCTGTTATAAAAATTACAGAGATAGAAACTCGCGAAGAGTATCGCGAAAAAATAATTAGCATTAAAGTTAGAAGCAACAAATGTTTACAAAACATAAATGAAAAAACGCAACCGGGAATGATCTCCTCAAGTAACAGAGTAAATACTTCCAACGCAGGATACGTTAATAACAGTAACGCCTCAGGAAAAGCTAGCATTAAACTACCAAAACTGAACATAGTACAATTTGACGATGTTCTTGGCCTTCCTTTTGGGCCCAATATAAATCAGCATTTCATGAGAATGAAACTCTCAATAATGTAGAGAAGTTCAATTATCTAAAATCTGTTCTGATATCAGATGCCGCAACAGCTATACAAGGATTAAGTTTGACCTCGGAAAATTACGAAAAGGCTGTGGACATTTTAGAAAGTCGGTTCGGTAAAAAAGAAATTATAATCGATGCTCATATGAATAAATTACTTAATTTAAATCCGGTTAGAAAGTCCAGCGATCTAAAAGGTCTAAGAAAACTTTACGATGAATGTTTAATACAAATTCGCGGACTCGAAAGTCATGGAATTGAAACCAATACATATGGATGTTTACTATTTCCGGTGTTAATAAAAACAATCCCAAAAGACTTGGCTTTAGAATTTGCCCGTCAGGAAAAACAAAACGAAAGTGAGAAAATAACAGATTTGATGACATTCCTTAAAAGGGAAATAGAAAATCGAGAACGAACGGAAAATCTGACAAAACCGAACAATTCCGAAATTAATCCAAGAGAAAATTCCGACAGTAAAATATCCAACTATAAAAACAGAGAAAACTCATATAACTATCATAAATATAAACCTAAACCCTTTCAAACCCCTACAGCTGCACTGAACGCGATATCCAGAGAAACCTGTGTATATTGTGAAAACCAAAGACACACAAGTAATGATTGTACTAAATTTAAGATATCTGAAAGGAAAAACATTCTAAAACGTAAGGGTTTATGCTATTTCTGCTTAAAAAGGTCCCACATCGCGAAATCCTGTCACTCCAGAGCTGAACTATGTCCCAAATGTAGCAAAAAACACCACAAGTCTATCTGTGACACATTAGAATCTAAATCCGACAACGAAACTACAATAACTACCATGTTTCACAATCAACATGAACCGAAAGTAGAAAGTGATATGTTGTTATTAACTTGTGACGTATTAATTCATTATAATTCTAAATCAAAAATAGCGCGTATTTTGTTGGATACTGGGTCTCAAAGAAGTTTCGTTTCGGAAAATATAGTTAAAGAGCTGAAACTCCCTATAATTCGTGAAGAAAATTTGAGTGTTTATCAATTTGGTTCTTCTAAACCAATTAAAAAATCTTACAAAGTTGTTAAATTGCTACTGCGAAATCTCACGAGCTCAGCGGAGATCGAAATTGAGGCACTTCAGACAGAAATTATTTCATCGGCGCCAGTGACAATTCCAAATGAAAAAATACGAGAGCTGATGAGAGAGAAAAATTACCCCCTGGCTTACGAAAAGCACGGTCAAGGTCAAATCGGAATTCTAATAGGCATAGATAATTTCGCCCGAGTGGCATGTGGAAAGCTTCAAAATATAAACAATCTGCTTCTACTCGAAATGGTATTTGGATATACAGTCATGGGACAGGCTGAGAAAGATATAAACACCTCAGAGCAGTGTAGTAATTCTCTGTTTATGTGTTGCGAAGCAGAATCAAGTGAAATATGTAATGAATTCCGAAAGTTCTTTGAGTTGGATTCTTTAGGCATAAATGAAAAGATAAATTTATGCGCGTCTAACGAAGTCTTAAAAACTTTGAGGAAAATATAAAATATCAGAAGGGAAGATACGAGGTAAAATTACCGTGGAAGGATGAGGCACAATTATAATAATTTTGACCTTGCAAAACGTCGATTTAATAAACTAATATACAGATTAAAAGAAGATACTTGGCTGTATGAAAATTATAAGAATGTTATTTCAGAACAACTTAGGAAAGGGATTATAGAAGAATGTCAGGATGCTGAAATAAAATTGGAAAACTGTTACTATATGCCCCACTCTGCAGTTGTTAGAAAAAACAAAACCACAAGCAAAGTTAGAATTGTATACGATGCATCTTCCAAAGAAAATAAACAAAAATCCCTAAATGAATATTTACATCATGGACCGAATTTAAACCCTAATTTATTGACTTTAATTTTAAAGTTTCGAGAATACAAAATTGCATTTTCATCGGACATTGAGAAGGCATTTTTACAGATTGCAGTTGCGCCTTCTGATAGAGATTATCTTCGTTTTCTCTGGACAGATAGAGATTTATTTGACACAAACAACATTAAAATTTTCCGATTCAGGAGGGTTCCGTTTGGCGTTACTTCAAGCCCTTTCCTCTTAGCTGCAACGATTAAACACCACATACAAAGATACAAAACAGAATTACCAATGATAGTTGAAATGTTAGACAAAAATTTATACGTTGATGATTTATTCTTTGGAGGTGAAGATGCCAGTGAAGCGTACAATTTGTCAGTAAAAGCAGATAAGCTATTAATGGATGCAGGAATGAAATTAAGAAAATGGAGAACAAATTCCAAAGATTTGAGCAAACTCTGGTCTGAAAATAACATGGAGGTAGAAGATAATGGAGAGTCATCTAAGCGGTTAGGAATAAAGTGGGATGACAATGACAAATTAGATGTTTTACAATTAGAGATTAACCCCCTCTTAGAATCAATTAAGAATGCTAAAAACACAAAATGGTTTATTTTACAAACAGTAGCTAAAATCTTCGACCCATTGGGAATTTTATCACCATATACAATCAGAGTAAAATGTCTCCTTCAAGATATGTGGGAAAGAGGAACAAAATGGGATGAGGAACTTCCTCAAGAATTGCAAGAAAAATGGGTCAGCTGGTACTCCGAAATTGAAGATATTAAAGATCTTTCTGTCGAGAGAAGATACTTTCCAGACGAAGTTCAAATGAACACGGATGCACTACAACTTCACGTGTTCTCAGACGCCAGTCCCAGGGCTTACGGCGCAATCGCATACTTTAGGCAAAGGGATGCGAAGGGATTTAATACTACTTTTGTAATGTCAAAGGCGCGAGTCGCCCCATTGAAATGACTGACCGTACCCAGGTTGGAACTCCTCGGAGCAGTAATTGCAGCAAGAATTGCCAAATATCTTGAAGATATTTTCAAAATTGAGAAATGCAACATCTATCTTTACACGGATTTGTCAATAGTTCTGCACTGGATTAAAGGCACTTCGAGAGAATGGAAACCATTTGTAGCTAACAGGGTCATCAAAATAAAAACGAATTCTGATCCACAGAAATGGAACTACTGTAAAGGAAAAGAAAACCCAGCAGGTTTGCTCACAAGAGGTGAATCAGTTCAAAGATTGAAGAACAGTAACAGGTGGTTCAGAGGACCAGACTGGTTGGCATTACCGGAAGAACTTTGGCCATCAAGCATAGCAGATAAAGTAACATCAGAAGAAGTGCTAGCAGAAAAGAAAACGGTCAAAACAGAAACCTGCCATCAGTTAGTCTGCAACACCATCCCTAATAATGACCCAATCCTAAATATTGAAAACTACAGTAAACTGTCAAAGGTGTATCGAATCACTGCTTGGATCAACAGATTTGTTTACAATGCGAGAAATGATACCAAAAAATCCGGTCCATTAACTGCAGATGAACTGTGTATCGCTGAAATTTATTGGGTAAAACACACTCAGTCAATACATTTTAAAAGTGAGATTAACTCACTGAAAGAAGGCAATTCAGTAGACAAGTCATCATGTCTATACAATTTAAATCCAATTTTAGATTCGAATGAAATTATAAGCTTAGGCGGAAGACTGCAAAATTCCGATCTGGAATTACACGAAAAACATCCATGGATAATTCCCAGCAAGTCAAAATACACCGAATTACTAGTAATGAATGCTCATTTAAAGGTCTATCATTCGGGAGTAGCTGATACTTTGGCGGAAGCAAGAAGTAAATTTTGGATCCTTAGAGGAAGACAAGTAGTTAAATCTATCTTGAACAAATGCTTAACTTGCAAACGATTTAAAATACGTTCTGGTACACAAGTGATTGCACCTCTGCCAGCGGACAGGATCCAGAAATCCTTTCCATTCAAGATCACAGGAATCGATTTCGTTGGTCCCCTCTTTACAAGAGATGATAACAGGAAGCATTATATATTACTGTGTACATGCGCAGTCACTCGTGCAATTCACTTAGAATTAGTATCTAATTTGACCACCGAAAAATTCTTATTAGCTTTACGAAGATTCATCGCCAGATGTGGATTGTGTTCAACTATCTACTCCGATAACGCGAAGGCGTTTAAGCGATCAAACCTTGATTTAAAAGAGATATGGAATAACATCAATTCATCGGAAGTAAGCGACTTTTTCGGAAAAACAGGCATAAATTGGAAATTTATAGTGGAAAGAGCTCCCTGGTGGGGCGGGTTCTGGGAGAGATTAGTAAGATCAGTCAAAACAATCCTACGCAAAGTTATCGGAAAATCGTCCCTATCTGTCGCAGAACTAGAAACCATATTAACAGAGATAGAATCTATAATTAATTCCCGACCAATCACATATTTATATGAAGATCCCGCAGAACCATCACCATTGACGCCAGCTCATTTTTTAACAGGAAGACGAATAACGTCATTGCCACCAGTAAAACTGAATAAAAACCTCATGACAACCAGAAAGACTTTAACTAAACGTTATAACTATCGACAAAGACTGTTGGATCATTACTGGGAAAGATGGAGAAAAGAATACTTAATGAACTTAAAATCAGCCAATTGTGCACGCACCTTCAGCTGCAACATCACGAGACTTTAAAGAAGGTGATGTGATACTTCTGGGAGACACTAAGCTACCCAGAAACATGTGGAGCATGGGTAGAATCCTTGAAGTGTTTCCAGGTAGAGACAGAAAGGTGAGAGCATGCAGCGTAAAAATCAAATCAGGAACAATTAAAAGACCTGTACAGTTGTTGTTTCCACTAGAGCTAAGAGACTGATTGAACTGCGAACTTTAATTGTGTTTTATATATATTTGAGTGTAATTTGTGTATTCATTAATTCCATTATTTGTATTTTAACTATTTTATTTCAGTATTTAGATGAAACTTAATTTCATCGGGGTGGGGAGATGTAGAATCTTATGCCTTACCTCCTCCGAAGAGAATATTTCTGCGCGATTGCAGCGCCACTGTGTAAGTATGTTTTACTTCAGTATGTTTCACGAGAGATAAGAACCAGATGTAATGACAGACAGGCATGTTCGCCTGAATAGCATGGCTAAACTTCTAAAACCTCTGTCTTAAATGTATATATGTAAATTAAGCATAATAAATTAATCCAGAATGAATGCTTATGAACATTTATAGACAAATCACAGTCACTAAGGAAGTTTAGAAGGAATTACTCCAACAATGCATAAAAGCCTAGAAATGCTTCTTTTACTTCTATGTCAACTGGCTGTCCATTTTCCGATCTGGTTATTACTGCATACCTCACAACAATGCTTAGCTGGTCTACTTTCGATATGTCCTGTGTTGTATCCATAATGATTGCGAAAAACGGTGACGCTCTAATTTGTTCTAGCAGATGATTTTCAAGTGCGGTCCCCAAGCACTCAATCATTTCATTTTGAATTGTTGCACTCAAATATCTTGTAGATCCTAGAAACAAACAAGAAAGACAAATCATGCCGAACGCATCGATTATGAAACACTTCCCAACATACTAGTGCTCGCGCGCACACACACACATCCCCTAAGCAGACAGACCTTGCGTAGTTTTGCTTTAACACAGCACACGAAATCGGCTAAAAAGAACAAGTTGGAAAGTGTTAAAAAGTATGATTTTGAATAAAAATTAGAATCTAAACAGTCAATAAAAATAAACAAGATAAATAAAATGAGAACAAAACTTAGAAATAAAAAAAATACCTTTGGGCATATCCAACACTTGCTGCAATACGTGATCATATCGGGCGAGAAGCTCTACAACGGACAGAAAATTTCCATGATACCTTTCCTCACTTAAATTTTCTCGATGTCCTCTTAAAGCCAATGAACTCTTTGCTAGGGTAAATATGACATCGAATAACCTTTGAAGAACCATTTTCCAAAAAGACGCTTCTTTACGAATTTCGTTTTCAAGTTCTTTGTCGATAGTATCATTTTTTTTTCCAAAGTTCATACACAGCACATGCTTCCATATAGCCACTCGAGAAACTGTGTTGTTTAATTTTTTCTGATAAATGTCTCCAATCCCGAATGCCCGTACACCATGCATTATTCCTTTGCGAAGCAAATAACCAGCAGGGTTGGCAGTGGGCAGCATCTAGAATTTTAGAATAACACAGCCAAAAACGATGAACTGGTCCATATTTAGAAGTTGAAAAATAGTACGATTTTGAAAAACACCTGTTGTTCTGGTGGGAGTCTTTCGGAAAAGGCCTTAAAGGCTGTAAAGGCCCCATATCAAGAATTTGGCGTTTTTCACTATTACTTAATATCTTGTTCGTAAAGTTTCCCAAGTCATAAGAAGATTGGCGGTTCACTTATTCCAAACATGATGAGGTCGATGACATCGTCATCGGTGGCGAAATCTTTGACTGCATTAATTATCAAATCTTCTTCAATAGTCTTCTCAACCAGCACTGCAGTGGTCACATTATCAGTCACTATCAACAGAAATATTTGGACCAAGACTACTTGTAGAAGGCTGATTAAAAAATTTGTCTATTTTAGGTAATTTTTGTTTACTGTCTTGTCTTTCCTGACGTTGTTTGCACTTAAACGCACCACTAGGTCTTTTTTTTTAATCCATAATTTTATAGCTCTAATACATGCAAAATTATTCTTTTACAAGGAACAAGAAACGTAGTGTAATGCTATGCTACAAAAAATCTTTGGGGAATCCCCGACAAACATTTTATATCGATTAACGTTTGACACGATTGATCGATAGCAGAAGAAAACCTATACAATCATGTACGTAAGAATAGCATTTCTCAAGTAAATATATATATATGTATACTGGAACTTGAATACTTAGTTATTGTTTCAAGTAACAGTTTACAGAAAAAAATTCTGTCCGAAACTTGTGGGGAATTCCCGAGAATTCTTTCAAGAGTTTGTGATGAAGTTCACATATTTTTCGTGTCTAAAATAATGTTCTTTTGCTTTGCGTTTCTAAATCAAAATGTTTGGTATTCAATTTTCATCTCTCTCTCCACTTAGCTTTTCGGCTAAGTAAAATGTTTTTCTGTTCGCGACGCTGTGTCTGGCTTTTTTGTTCTCTTCTAAATTACTTCGGGTTTAGCATATGCAATGTAAATTCATTGGTGCCTGCTTGTCGTAACTTCATGATAGAGTTGTCATGATTAAAGTAGTACTGTCGATATGGCAAGAGTCAAAAGTAAAAAACACCGTCTTATTTGACTAGCGTAGTACTTAGTATAAGCAAAATCTTGATGGAGAGGTACTTTTTATAAAATAAAATAAAAACTGATTTCTCATAAGACTCAATGTTGAATGCAAAAAATATCAAAGTTCTATATCTTTTTACTGGTTCTCTGTAGTTTTTAATTTATTTAACGAGATCATTATCTTATCATAATCTATTAATATAGAAAAATTTAAACGGTAACTCTCTGACCAACAGTACTGTCTTAAAGTCGTTTTGCAACCTATTTTATTTACATTCCAAAGATGAGAGAATTTGCAGCTAGTTCAATACAAGATTTGCTGACCAGAGTCCGAGGGCCCCCTGAGCTTGGGGGCCCAGGTGCACTACACCGTCTAGCCCTTCGATAGCTACGCCACTGCTTTGCAGTCTCGTAGTCCACTAAATGATTTCTCTCACTTTCCAATAACTGCTGAAAATGGACTCTCCTACTGTAACCAGGCTTTGTACCTACCTCACGATCCAGTCAAGTATCAGTAATCTGAGCAGTGATTGCATTCCCTTCACGATACACCTTAATATACCATTATTAATGTGTATTACCCCAGGTACTGCCAGAGCTCAACCATTGGTGCTGTATTAACATCTCACTATGCACATATATATATATATATATATATATATTATATATATGTGAGTGTGTGTAATGAAAGAGGATATAAAGTTTTTTCTTTAACACAAACAATGGTCTTCAAATACTATAAAACTTTCAGAAATCATGATGCATAAGTAGTTTAATTTATAATAAAATAAAATAATCTTAAAAAGTAATAATTAAACTAATATTTATTCTGCTTATCTCAAACTAAAAATAAAAGTGTGAATATTAAGAATGAATACATTGAAAAAATGCTTATAAAATTATTGTTTATATTGCGTAAAAAACATTTATACAAATGCATCACCTGCAGAGAATGTGCGATATTGTTTAACATCTTTACTTTCTAGAGATCAAATGTGATATAAAATCATAAACTAAAAAACAATACAAATACATAAATACTAATACTAATGTTACAAGGTGTAATCAGAAAATAGAGTAAATATAAGTCATACATTTTTAAATGCTAACTCACAGCCTGATCAAGGCAACTATGGGCCCAGTACAAAAGAAAAAAAATTGGACCCCATGCAATAACCTTCCCCCTTCCTAAAATGGAAAAGAAAAAATTATAATTGGCTTTGTCTGAAAAATTTTAAGTATCTCTTTTTCCCTCCTGACACAAAATTTTAAGTAGTCTGAAATGAACAAATACATATGATGTCAATGAAACATAATACAGTGAAACGTTGTGTCGAAATGCTATATCAAATATAGAGCATTTCAACAAAATGAAAAAATGTTATTGATTTAGTTTACACAAGAGTAAATTTTAATTATTTTCATTGTTCATACCTAAGGTGACCATACGTCCCGTTTTGAACGGGACACTCCCGTTTTTAGGTGGCTTGTCCCGTTGTCCCCAAGCACAGCTTCGGGACACCGTAATGTCCCGTTTTTAGAAAATGTCCCCTGCAATGTCCCTTTTTAGAAAGAGCGCAACCCACGGAAACGATTTCAATAATGGCCGCTAAAAATCTAAAATCACCCAACAGCAGTGTCTGTAAAAAAAAAAAAAAAAAAAAAAATTGACATCCCTCCCCCCCTCTTGAGACTCAAAGAAAACGCCGGGGGATGTATTATTTTGTGTTTGTTCTTTTAATGTTCTTTTTTGTCAACTATTTCAATTTCTTTTTTTAAAGTCATGTTCCTCTTTTTCTTATTCCCCCCGATCTCCACTTTATTTTCCCTTTACACTCTGGTTTTTTAAGAATTTATTTTCTGTGTGTCCTTTTAATGTTCTTTTTTGTCAACTATTTCAATTTCTTTTTTTAAAGTCATGTTCCTCTTTTTCTTATTCCCCCCGATCTCCACTTTATTTTCCCTTTACACTCTGGTTTTTTAAGAATTTATTTTCTGTGTGTCCTTTTGTTTACATTTCTCACTTTCCTTCCTTCCTGCCTTGTGTCGGATGGTGTTTTCGAAGTCGAAGAAGGGCCTACCTGAAACGTACGTCTTGAACTATTTCTTATAGTATATGTGTGTTTTAGAAAAGTTTTTTTTTTTCATTTTATTTTGATATTAACATTAACTCAAGCTTTTTGCGCTTTTTCTTAACCACTAAAACACATACCCAGACCTGTAAATCCAGTCTCCCTACACTATTACCTTAAAAACAGTAGATGTCCCGTTTTGAGGAAGAAAATAAATACGCTATTGCCAAAAAGGCAGTAGATGTCCCGTTTTGAAGGAAAAAATAAATGGTCACGTTATTCATACCCTATAATTCAAAAATAATATAACTTTAGAGAATTCGAATTGTTGTTGAAAAATTTTAAGTGTAAAAGATAAGATTCTAGGGGTCAAAATATGGCAGGCGGCAATAGGGCACTTTGCTGTTAAAATTATAATTAAATGCAAGATATGTTATTCTAAAATTCACTTTAAATATTAAAATCACTTGTTCTATAATTCACTTAAACTTGTGAGTGTTTCTTGATATGTCTTGTCATGGTAATTCATACAAAACTTTTAATAGTTATCAGCGCAGTGCTCAATGAAGAAAAGAATTACTATGAACACAAATAAACAAGAAAACCTACATATATATTTCACAAATAATAAATTTTAAAAAGTAGACAAATATTTCAAGTTTATTAAGGAGATTCATCATCAATACAACATGCAGACTGAATGAGTGACTAAACCAAAATAAGTGCCAGAAAAGGAGTACTTATACTGTATTGTATCAGAAGTACTTATACTGCATCAGAAGCACTCAGCTAGTGGCATAAAAAAATATATTTAATGAAATTCATTAAATGCTAAATAAAGGGGAGGGAGGTAACTAATAAAGTCACTACTAGATTAGACGAATGTAAAGTATGAAAAGCCTCGTAGAAATCTAAGTCAAACTGGAAAGAACAATTTTGGATAACATAAAAGAAGGAAAAATCAAAGTAATGGTCAGAAAGACCAAGAATGTTTGGCAATTGAAATGCGCTTCTTGTTTATTAATGTTCCTTTATTTTAAATTATACACATTTAGTTTGGCCAATGTAAAAAATGCTGTACTTATACTAAATAAAATAAATTATTAAGATTTTCAACAGTCAGTTTAAAATTAGAAACACCTACCTTATTAATAGTGGAGAGGGAGGGGGAGAGAATCATTCAGCAGCTAAGACCTTTCTTAGCACCTTAAGCCTCGTTCCCAGAAAAATCACGGATAAGCTTTTTTCCTCTATTTCTTGTGTCCACCATATTTCCGGACAGTAGTGTTCAAATGTTATGCACCAGAAAGATAAGAGCATTTCAATTCTTACGCAAGGATTTTTTTAATATCACATGTCATTTTACAGACCAGATGACAATACCAGACTGTTTTTAATTGGGAGATAGTTATTTTTAAATAGATGGTAGCAGTACACAAATATGTATATTTGTGATTTGCTTATGCAATCTTAGCTCACTTTTCTTACTTATGTTAAAAGAAAACTTATTTATTTACTAGCTGAACTTATTTGTTTACTAGCTTAAGTACCTAGTACTTAATGCAAATTTCTAAAAAGCCAGAACTTTCGTCAAATTTGTAGAAGTACAATGAATGGGAGTAGCAATTTGCAAAAGTAAAGAAAGCAAAATTATAACTTTGGTGTATTTATAAAAAATTACTGGTTAGAGAATAACTAAGTATAATTTCATTTCATTCGCTTTAGTCATTATAATGTGATGCGTGAACAAATATTTATGCATTTGAAATAATTTTTGCAAAATCTCAAAATCTAATCAACATTTTTGAAAAATTAGAAATCTAGAATTTAAGTTGAATGATCATCTATCATGCCACCAAATTTCGTTTCATTTCCTGTAGTCTCTATTTTATGATGCTGGAACAAAAATTTATGCATTTTAAAACAATTTTCACAAAATCTCAAAATCTGATCAAAATTTTTTAAAAATTCAATAGTTTAAATTAAGTGACTACCTATCATGTCACCAAATTTCATTTCATTTGCTTGAGACATTTTCATTAAAAAATAAATCCGCATGTGTTTCTACTCATTTCTTAGATGTCAATTACTGGAGCAGGAAGTGTCAATCCAGTGGCCGATTAATGAAAGTTTGTAGGGGGGGGGGGTTAGTTAGAAAATTGACATATACATCCATTTATGGATAGGATCTTTTACATTAGGATAAAAACAAATAGGATCTTTTACATTAGGATAAAAACAAATAGGATCTTTTACATTAGGATAAAAACATATAGGATCTTTTACATCAATTTCTTTTTTCTTGGGGGGAGGTCGCTCCTTCTGTCCCCCCTCCCTTAATCCGCCCTTGTGTCAATCATTGGACTCAAAATTTTTTTTGTGTGTCAATTACTGGTATTGCCGCCATGTGACAACATATAAAATATAGAGATTCAAATATTCTGTAATAAATTATACTCTACATGAATTTTCAAAGTTCATTTAAGTTCTGAAAACAAAAATTTCGTTTCTAGATAATTTTAGTAAATAGCAATTGCTAGTTAATGCTTATTATTGCTCTTAAAGTGTTGTCGATTACTGGTGCACTGACCCTATTTTTAATGATTCCCTGCTTATTACAAAACACACATTCAGTCACAATAACCCTGAATGTTGGGTTTTCCTAGAAATTTAATTTTTTTGCGTGCTAAAAAAATGTCCAAAACCTTAAAATGAATACATATATTGTACATGCATGTGTTTTTATATAATTTTTTGGGATAAAAAAAAGACACTTTTATATCAGTTTTCTTGAAAATAATATGAATGTTAAGGGGTTAAATTAGAAATTTTTATGGCTAATGAAGAATTTATGTCATATTTATAGCCAGGGATTAAAAAAGGGAAAATTAGTAAAATGACCAAGTCAATCAGATTTAGAAGAGTAAAGTTACTTAACTTTTTAAGTATGAACTTCATTAATTTTGAAGATTTTAGAGTAGAGGTTTATGGCATCAAAAAAAATCTTAGCAGTAGTGAAATGACTTTGGGAACACGATGATGTTACCATAGTATGTAAAATATTTTTATAATGCCAGGGATTGAAGCAGACAAAATTTGGGTCCATTTTACAGTCCCTTCACAAAATTACAAACGATTAAAATAGCCCCTTCACAAAAATACAATCAACCTTTTCGTGAAACAACCTTTCATTGGCATTTTACCTTATATTTTAATGTGTTTTACAAACTATTTTAAGAAAAAAGTGATTTTCGCAAATCTTCATAGTAAGATTCGCAAAAATAGATACTGAAATTCACAAAAATAAACAGTTTTAACAAAAATGGGACCCTGCATAAATTCCTGGATTGAATGCGTCTATACATCTTATTATATTAGTCTAATTTTTATGCTTTTGGTTAAGGCAAAGGTACACAAGACCTATTTGCCTAAGGGGGGATACCTTGGGTGAAGGATTTGTCTAATTTTTACTGTACAAGCTGTATTAGACTAGTGATTGACAAGTTCAATATCCAGATACTGAAAATAATAACATTAAATAAGAACAAAAACAGATGTCAACAGAGAGAATCTGCAGTATTCAAATGAATCTCCTCAATTTCTGATAAGCTGTGTGTGAAGAGAATGTATCACAGAAAAATAAAAAAAAACTTTTTTAAGCCACAAAATGCCTCTGATAATCAATTTTTTTAACTAAAAAAAATCATAGTTAAAATAAATTCTGAGAAATATAAGGAAGTACAGTTCTAACCATTGTACTACTTGAACCAAAAAAGTGGCTGCTATATCAGTTCGAGGTAGTATAAAACTGATTTGGTATACTAAAATTTATGTTCTTCACTACCAGGTTCGTGCACACCCATGAGTGTAAAGAGTGCTTAAGAACTGGATGACAACAGTGACAGGACAGCAAAAAGGAATATCCTATTTAAATATATAAATGCAGCCGATTCACTCAGAGTAATAATATTGCCAATATTTAAGTTGCATCCCCACTAGAGTGAAATGTCTACTTCTTGATGGTGAATCCTGTGTATCAAAATTTAAGATGCACAGTTAGCACTGACTGTGGTATGTCTGAAATGAAAACATTTTCTGATTGAAAAATGATACCGATGGTTGAACATGAGTAATCATTTTAGATTATAACAGTTTCTCATCAATTAAAAAAATTAATTTTATTTAGTTTCATGAACCTTATATTGCATAATATATTCCATACAGTCAATGTGGACTTAAAAGTCTTATCTGGTGATCTAATCTTATCTGGTGGAGGAAAAAATGTTCTGGTACTTATCTGTTATATGGATGGCAGCAAATTTGGTGATTATTATTATTTTTTAGTTGCCAAGTATCTCCAATGTTTTTTTTTTTAGGAGGGGCAATTTTTTTCTGTAGGCAAATACCTACAGGATATTTATTTTGCACTTAGCATTTTCAATGCTTTATAACAAACAAACTAAGACAAAATACATGGTTAAATATATAAAAAAAACAGACTCACCATTAGATTTGATAAAATTTAATGGATGTTAAATCCTCACACCAACAATAAATTTGCTAGCCTCCTAATTGTTTGGTGGAGAAATGTTTCGTTTATCTCTTTCTCTAGCCAGTTCCAATTCTAGATATTTTTTACGCCTTTATCAATGTTTCGAATATCAACATCTTTTGAGAGATTAACTACATCAGTTATTTTGAAGCCATAAAGAAAATAAAATCACTGCTAATTACTTTCCAAAATTATAGAAATATAATTGAAACACCAAACACAAAATATGTTCACACAATGTACATAGAAAGCACGCAGTACTACCACATGTGGCCTAGGTCCAGAGAAAATTCCACATTTCAAGATCAAGAATGCACAATAATCTAAGCCATCCAAACAGCAAACGCTGATGCAATTGGGAGCCAGCCCCAGCTACTCTCTTCCTCTCCAGTGCGCAACTTCTACGTCACTACAATTCATTTAAAGGCACAAACCCGTTTCGGGTGAAACGAGTTTGACGGGTCTTTCCCCTCTCCTCCTAATAGCCGTACACAAAAGAAACCTTATCCCTCCCCTTCTAAGTCCGTGGATTCCCCACTTTTGCACTTGTTAGGAAGTTGGCATGGCATCTGATTGCAATTATCTATGCATGTTCTACATGCTCTACCCGGGAGAAAAATAACTAAGAATTTAATGGGGGGGGGGGGAAGCGCAGAAAGTATGGTAGAACTTTTAGAATTCCACAGAATACTCGAGAAAACAACAAAAAGTGGAAATCTGCCATTCGGCAGGAAAGTGGCATCCCTGCACATTTCATTTCATTTTCAATTATACATCCTGCGACTTCATCTAACATCCTAAAATTTCTAATATCCTAAAATTTGGCCTGCAACTTTCCAAAGGTTGTCCAGCCTGATGTGCATTATAGGCATAATTTACTAAGGGAAAGAGGGAGGGATAGCCCCTTCTAAAATTCAAGAAAACTCAGATTTCACCTACTTGAAAGTGGTTTCCGTGGAAGGTAGCAAATTTCTCCACACAGCCATTGTGACTCAGGAAGAATTACATTAGATGAACCACATCCAATGATGGGAATTTTCAGTCGCTTCTCTCTTTTCGAGAGAATTCTAATGATGTAATATTGAAAAAACACCTAATTGAGAGCAGCAGCAATTCTATGTATACTAGTCCAAGCATTCAATATGAGCTGATTAACTGCTACTCTCACCTTATTCAGTCCAAAAATAATTGAAAAGATAAAGCAATCTAACTTCTACAGCATATTGGCGGATGAAACAACAATATTTCACAAATTGAGCAATGTCCTTATCGCTTCCAGTATGTCGATGAAGATGCAATTGCAATTAAAGAAGATTTTGTTGCGGACCTGTTTATAATGTTACCAGAGCCAGAATGAGCAACACCATCATGAAGCAGTTACTAAACTTGGATCAGATTTGAGTCAAATCAGAGGTCAAAGATATGATGGAGCTTCATCTATGAGGGGTCAATTTTGAGGTGTTTAAGTTCTAATCCTAAAGAAATACCCAAAAGCAATATATGTACACTGCATTTCGCATTGTTTAAATTTATGTTTATCAGATAGTGCCAAAGTTCGTGACATATGGAATACATTTTTAACGATATCAGAAATATGTATATTTTTTCGTGCATCAGCAAAGCATACAGAAATACTAAAAACCAAAATACAGGAATTGAAACCAAATTGTTCATTGTACAAATTAAAGACTTTATGCAAAATAAGATGGGTTTTAAGACACGAGGCTGTTTTACTGTTTAAGGAGTGTATAATTTTAATCTCAGCCGCACTAGAATTCATAGAGGAAAATAATAATTCAGAAAGTGCAAGAAAGGCATTTGCTTTATTGCAAAACATATGCTCATTTCCATTTTTAGTGACAATTTTTATAACTAGTTGTGTGCTTGGGTTAACATATAACCTTTCAGAAGAACTCCAGAGCAAAAAGTTGGATTTAGTAAGTGCTGTGAACCATGTAAAAAATCTTTTACATCTAATACAACATCATCGTAAAACAGCTGAAATAAAATTTGGTCAACTGTATGAAGAAATACAAACACTGGCGAAAGACTTAAAAGTAGAAGAAAGTTTGCCTTGTATATGTGGAATACAAAAAAAACAGAGGTAATGTGCCCTTCAAAAATTCAGAAGAATTTTATTATTGGACCATCTTTGTGCTGTATTTAGACAATTTGATTTTGGCTCTTCTCGAACGATTTTTAACTCACAAGGAAAGTGTTGTATCACTTCAGAGTATATTGCCTCGTAACATTTCAAAAATTGAAAAAAAAAGTCAATTTTTACAAAGATGACCTTCCAGGATTAAGAGACAGTATTAAAGGTGAATGGGAGCTCTGGTGCCTGAAATGGGAAGCAGAAAAATTAAAACCAATATTTGCAATTAAAACTTTAGCAGTATACAAAAAAAAATTGCTTACAAATATTTATACGTTATTAAAAATTTTGTCTGCCCTTCCAGTATCCACCGCATCCTCAAAAAGAAGTTTTTTCATGTTGAAAAGACTTAAAACCTATCTCCGGAGTACAACATCAGAATCCAGGCTCTTAGGTCTAGTCCTTCTATTGTTACACAGAGATATTGAAATTCCTGTTGATAAAGTAATTGACCATTTTGTGAATAGTGGAAAAGCGTGGAGACTGGATTTAATTTTATAATTAGAAACAAAGCTTATGTAATTCCTTTTTCCCCCCTATATTGTTGATTACAAAATCGGTTACCTGCAGCTGCTTTTAGATGATTATTTGTTGAAGAAAATGATGATTAAATCTCATATTTTAAGTAATTTAGTATTTTTTAATGGAAATGTAGAATCAATTATATTACTAATTACACAACAAAGTTTTGATAAATATTTACATTATGTATACTTAAGTAATAGGATAATTCAATACAAAAAAAAATATAAAACTAAATATTCTAATGAATATAAATTAATTATAAAATTAGTTTTAATAAATGAAAAATTTCTATTTCATTTTGAATTATAATTCTTTTACAGCTTATAATCAATAATACCAAAAAAAAAAGTTATGTAACTAATTGAAATTGAATTAATTTTAATTTGTAATTAAATTCAGGGTTTGTACACTCTTAAGGAAAAATCCAAGGAATTCTATCAAAATTGTTTATATTGAGTACACACAATATCACAGTGGTTTTTTAATCACTAAGTAACTTTATTTTTCAAAACGAAAAATTTAACATATTTAAATCAATAGATATTTATTAATTTGATGAATGAATATCCTAAAGATAAAAACTGAAAGACAAAATCTAAAGGAAAAAAAAAAAAAAAAAGATTTATCTTTGTCTTGTTTAATCGCAGAATTAATGTCTCTAAATAAAAGCAAATATTTAGAATTAGTAGTACTAAAAAATTTGGAGAGTAGCGAGTTCTGTACTATAAATCTACTTTTTATTTATGCAAAGCGTTGAATTTATTAAGAACTAAATTTTAAAATTAAGAGTTAGTAGGAGATAGAAGATCAGAAAAATATGATTAGTATTAATGAAAATAATAAAAGATGTTGGCTTACCTATACCAGTCTTTAATTAGAATAAATGAAATAAGAAGCATATCACTTTTCAAACTAAATAAAATACTCTTGAAATTCAAAAGAATTGTTCAAAAGAAATATTTATTTATCAATGTTAAAATTTTCAACTACTGGTCTGATCTACAATTAAAAACAAATACAGTTCCCAGGATTAAATTGCACACACACACACACACACACACAAAAAAAAAAAAAAAAAAAAAGCAGTATCAGATTAACTGGAAGAATTTTAAAAAGTTAAACTAATCCAAAATTTATGATAAATCATCAATAGAGTATTGAAGAATTGTGAGATTTATAAGATTACAAAAATTTTCTATTAAACTAATGCTTATGATTTTTTTCTAATTTAAGAAACTCTGCCTGGTTTTCTTTTGCTGTTAAGCTACTGGACTATAAATGTTTTGGTCATGTTTCCTTTTTCTGCTTGTCCATAGCTAGATCGCCATGCAGCATAGCTTACAAATCAATCCTGCTTTTACATTCGGGGTGTTATTTATTTATTTCGCGATTTGTGATTTAACCCTCTAGCACCCCGACCGGCCAGGAGCAAAAGGCACTTCTTTCCCCTATTTTGAGAGAGACAAATCTTTTTCCAATAACTGGACAACAGCAGAGCCGCTTCGTGGGGAACCTCCACAGTAGTCATTACAGGGAGTTGCAAGTACTTCCCAGGGATCTTTCTAATCTGTAAGATCTCGCACGAATGGAGAAAGATGGAAACTAATAGACCCTCCCCAACCCCAACCAAGTCTTTAACCCCCCGAAAATGACTCTTCTCAGTGTCGCGTCTTTGCAACAATTTCTCCGTAGGGTCACTATCACCTCTATGGTGTAGAATTCTTTGGGGAAATGTAAAAGGGGAATCTGGGGGAAGGAATGCTTCTTCCAATTTCGACCGGCACTGGTCGAAATTCGTAGGAAGTTCTTCCTACCACCAAGGAGTGTCTAAGAAGTATCTATCTAAAAGGAGTGTCTAAGGAGTATTTTGTTTTTCCAAGTAGTTCTAAGGACCTTGGAAAATGTTTTCAAGTCTAAGGAGTTTCCAAGGATTCTAAGGAGGCATGCGCATGCTGCCTCCCCCAATAAAATCCTGACTACGCCACTGCCTTTAAGCCACGTATTCAAATAAGGGGTCGCACTTTGTGACCAAAAAATTGGTGTGTGCGACTAAAAATTACATTTGTTTCCACAGTTTTTAAAGATAAGAACAGTTTGGAGCAACCAATTTTTGTCGGTGCGCTAAGTATTTGGATCCTACTTCACCCCTGCTTTAAACTCTAGACATTTGACCTTTAAAGATGTAACTTTAACCACAGCTGTTACTGTAGTTTTTTTCTTTAAAATTAACCGACCAATTATTGGAGGATATGCTTAAGCCATTACAAACATTTAATGATTTCTGTGTGAATGGTCTTTAACAACATTATTACCTGTAGTAATGTTAGTAACAATGGCAAGTATGTATGGCCTTTGGATGTCCATTGAGTCTACTCATTGTACTTATGATGATGTCGATGAGTTACATAGTTAAGACACGAAACAGCTGTTTATTTTTTTACGTTTATCTATGGGGAAAAGGTCACAACCATAACGACAAAGTACTTTATTAACAAGACAATTACACATGGACAATTAACATTTATAAACACTTAAATAACTACAGACTGAGCGACAGAGACATCTTCTCTCATCAGATGCAGTTACGTCTCTCCTCATTAGATAGTGGACACATGTTATACATGCTATGCGACTGCCGCACCACACAGGATGTAAAGGAGTTAGCATTAAACTTTCTACATTGGCCATCATGACCGGTAAGACGACCTCGCCTGAAGTAACAGAAGAGTTGATTTTTAAAAAATCAATACCAATATGCATTAATGTTTGAATTTTAAAAAAATGAACATTAATACAATGAACTTTATGCAATGAGCAGTATTGCATAATAAAATAAACAGAATACAGTTATACATTATCACAGAAAGAATAATCTAATGCAAAACTCTAATACTGGAATAATATTGCATATGAGAAGTGCTAAAATGAAGAAAAAAAAATGAATTATAATTAAAATTTTGAAGGAATTTAGAAGGTAAAACAAAAAAAAAGTTTCCCAATATAGTCTTTAATCCTTCGGGAAGGAAAAAAAAAATATTGAACAGCTATTATTATTTTTTTAACAGTTTAAGTTATGTGTCGACAGTTCTGGTCCATGGTTTGATGAACTCTGCACAGGTAGAGGTTTTGGATGAACCATTGAAGAAAGCACATTTTTCGACATCATATGTGTAACTGTTCTTCACTTTTATGACTTTATAAGGTCCAAGGAATTTTTGCTTCAGTTTTAATCCAGGACCACATTGGGTTTGTTTGATTGCAACTAGACTTTTTGAGCTTTCCTGCATAGAAGGTTGTACGTTTGGCGATTTTCTTCTTAAACTCTACAGATCTGTTGTTTAGCGTCTTTACGAAGATCGTCGCTGTGTTTTTCAAATGCAGCTTTTATCTCGTCATTGATGAGTATGAGAATTTTTATGTCATGTTCAGATTTCATTTTTATGCCAAAAGGAGTTCAAATGAAGTGGTGTTTATACTCCTTTGGAATGATGAGTTTATGATTTTCTGTAAGGCAGGTACATGCGAATGCCATTTTTCTGGGTTGTCAATGGACAATTTGGAAAGAATAGCTATAATGGTAGTATTCTGGCCATTAGATCTCTGTAAGCCTGCCGTGATGGTGATATGAATGCTTTGTTTGGCATAATATTCTTCAAAAGCAGTTGAGGTGAAAGCTGGTCCTCTATCAGATATGATACGCGATGGATTTCCAAAGACCGATCTTTGATTTTCTAGTTGATTGATTACTTCTGCAGCACCTGTTGATTTAGTTGGATAAAGCCATGTAAATTTTGTAAAGACATCTATTACCATGAAAATATGTTTATAATGCTTGGAAGTGGTGGCAAGAGGTCTTAAATGGTCTACATGGTAGGTATGTAGAGGTGTATAGTCCTTGTCAATCAGGTGTAGCAATCCATCTTGCTTTCCGTGTTTACAGTTGTTGAGAAATTTTGGATGCACTGTTTTATTTTGTCTTTTAAATGTGGTATGAAATAGTCCTTGTTTAGGATCTCTTGTAGGCAGACAACAGCGAAATGACCACGTTTATGTGCTGCTTTGATGATGTTGGTTTGCATGCTATCAGGTAATGCCAGGAGGCCTTTGCCATTCACTGTTTTATACAGAAGATCATTTTTCATGATGTAGCTGTCATGAGCTGCTGTTTGAAGAAGTGTTTTTATCGCTGTGATATGTTCATCAGTCTGCTGTGCTTTAAGAAACTGAATATGAACACAGCCCTGAATGGTCATGCAACAGAAATTTCGACTAAGTGTGTTGACATGAGCCATTTTTGAGTCTTTGCGATGATCTATGATAAAGTCTTGAAGGTACAAGGCTCATCTAGCTATACGGGTGATGATATCTTTTTTTATTTAAGGTTTTGACAAAGGCATCACAGTCCTTTATAATTTTAAAATGTGTCCCTGAAATGTAAATCCGAAACTTCTTTAGGGCTTCAACAACAGCAAGGATTTCTAGCTCAAAACTTGCATATTTCCATTCACTGTCAGAGGTCGTTTTAGACATATAAAATACAGGATGAAAGGAATTATCTTCTAGGGATTTTTGCATTAGGACTGCTCCCAAGCCATCTATTGACGTGCCAGTGTGAATTTCAGTGGAAGAATACTGAGTAAAAATACTTAAAATAGTAAAAATATATAAAAAATTATTTAATACGGCGGATTAATTAGTTAAAATTTTTTATTTGGGAATACCTTATTCCCCCGTACATGATATATATTTCGGTTATACACATAACCATCTTCAGTCGTTTCTGGAACTCTCACTAATGGCGGCTTCTTTTTATATCTTCTCCGTTCTTCTTCTTGAAAGTTCGATGAATGACGTCATCCCATGATTGGTCGATTGTATGAAGCGCATCGTTGATGCTGCCATCTGTAGTCATTATTTCTAAGCTCTCACGAATGTAGGCATATATACTATTTTTAAAGTTGGCTATTTTTTTAATATTTTTAAAATCAATGGTAATGGGCTCTTTCAAAGCAAGACGGGCCAGAGCGGTCAACCCCATCGAAACCGCAGGGATCTATAAAATTAATTTTATGTCAAACGATACTAATAAAGAAAATTGCTACATCGGCGTTACAAAAAGGAAAATTAAAGAGCGAAAAAACGAACATTTTAAAGACATTAACCTCCAGAAACAAAGTACCGCTCTGGCCCGTCTTGCTTTGAAAGAGCCCATTACCATTGATTTTAAAAAAATTAAAAAAATAGCCAACTTTAAAAATAGTATATATGCCTACATTCGTGAGAGCTTAGAAATAATGACTACAGATGGCAGCATCAACGATGCGCTTCATACAATCGACCAATCATGGGATGACGTCATTCATCGAACTTTCAAGAAGAAGAACGGAGAAGATATAAAAAGAAGCCGCCATTAGTGAGAGTTCCAGAAACGACTGAAGATGGTTATGTGTGTAACCGAAATATATATCATGTACGGGGGAATAAGGTATTCCCAAATAAAAAATTTTTACTTAAAATAGGTTGTTAGGGAAGTAAATATTTTAATTTTTCAAATGTGGCTTTTTGTTCAACCTGAAATTGAAAGGGGGTGTCCTTATGCAAAAGATCACTAAGAGGTTTTGCTATTGCAGAATATGAAGGAATAAACTTTCTGAAATATCTGGCAAGACCTAAAAAATGGTGTACGTCTTTAATATTTTTCAGATCCGGATCATTTAGGACAGTTTTAGTTTTTGAGGGAGAAGGAGACAGGTTACCACCTTTTACTATGTGGCCTAAAAATTCTATCTTAGTGTGTAAAAATTTGCATTTTTGGAAATTTATGTCTAATCCATAATCACGGGCTACATCAAAGACAATTTTTAAGCGTTCCAGAGTCTCTGATTCACTAGTAGCTGGAATGATAACATCATTCATTTACGGGAGTACAATGCCCTTAGCAATAAGTTCACCAAAAATGGCATTTATGTAACGCATAAAGGTAGATGGACAAGTACTAAGACCAAACGGATAAATCGGAAGAGATATTGACCTTTATGAGTCACAAAACTGGTATAAGGACAGCTTTTTTCATTTACAGGGACATGGAAAAAGACCCGTGTGAACCATGTAATATTGTATAATTGTTTTAATTGAAAACATCACATATGATATGCATATTATAAAATAATGAAAACAATTACTAATTAAATTCATGATATATCTATTTAAACTGCATAAAAAATCCTCTATATATGTTAAAGAAATTTTAAAAGTTATTATCATCAACACAACTTTTTCTTTGTGTTAGGTATAAAAGAATTTTATAGAATTATATTGTTATTTTAAGGCTAAGAGAGAGATAAGTCTCTAAGGATTTTACAAACTATTAATTATTAATAGAAATTCTCATATTTTCGTATTAAATTCTGAAAATTATTACACAAAAAACCTAATAATTTAAATATAATAGACACTTTAAAATTTTAACGAAAGAAAGAATTTCAACATATTCATGGAAGACTGCCATGCCTCTAGTATAAAATAAAAACCACATAAATTTATTCAAAAACATGTTTATTAAATTTTAACAAGAGCTGGATCTCAAAATTGTTATCCGCCAAACATGATCGTCGAAAAGAAAATGCGTCCGATGCAATCGAAAACAATCTTTGTCTTGTACAGATGCACTGGACGGCACGCCAGTGTTAGTTTTTTTGAAGGCTTCTTTCATATACGTGTACGCCGAAAGCGAAGATACGGGTTTAATTGGCTCTGACAAGAACCTTGTAAGTTCTTCCTCGTAACTATTTCGAGTGCATGCGAAAGAGAAATTAAAAAAACCAGAAAAGTCATCACCCATGGGCTGATCCTCGATACTGATATCTGAAGTTGTCGGAAACATATTCTGGAGGTATTCCTCCATCCATTTTTTTTGGCTTCGGTCTTCCTCTCCTCCTCAATCCAGAATAGTTTGAATCTGGGATGGAAACAAGCTGAGAGAACAGTTTCTCTGTCCCACAGCAAATGACTAAATCTCGTTTCCACCTGACAACTGAAGATTTTGCGCCCCCTCCTATTTTTTAAAAATGCAACTAGGCAGCTTTCATATACCATTTAGCGCTCATGCATTTCATAAATCAAGTGTAGGAAATATTGAAGACATTTTGAAGATCACTAAGAGGTTGGCATTTTGAAGACTATCTAAAATATCTTATATCAATGGTAGGGAGAGGTGATCCTTGACAATTTTGCGATTTAACTGTCTATAATCTATCCATACTCTAGGTTTACAGTCTTTTTTTTTTTGCTACTAACAATCGGCTTGCGTAGGGGGATGAACACGGCTCAGCAATTCTATTTTTTACCCAATCTTTAATTTGTGCATCAACTATACCTCACTCAGCGAACGGCTGACATTGGGGTGTATGGAAAATTGGCTCATCATCAGTGAGCACAACATCAAGTTCAACATTAGCAGTTTTCATTTTATTGGGCATATAAGCCAATAGGAGCTTCTCAATGTCAGTCTTTGTGTTGATCATTTATACAAGGGAAGTCACGTGTTTGACTAGTGACAACATTAATATTCAACATGGGAGAATTGTCAGAAATTGGCACAATAAAATTTAGAGGTTTTACAGGATCAGACGCATTTGAAATTTTTGAAAACATTATGCCGGCAGGGGAAATGGTTAAATTTGATTTCTGTATTATGTCACACCCGATTATGAGGTCAAAATTTGTACAATTATTCAGCACTACAGAAATAGTGGCTGTAAAAATTTGGTTGTCAATAGTAATATCAAACTCAAAAGTACTGATGATGTTTGTTCGCAGAAAACCAAAACCTGTTAGTACTTTAGCGTTTTTCAATAATGATGGTGAACCTACTTTTATCTACACAGAATTTCTAAGCAACGTCAAATTGCTACCTCTGTCCACTAACCTGGAGAAATTATTATCAAAAATAATAACTTCCTTACACATGTTTATAGAAGGAAATTCACATACAGTATTTACTTTTGCTGATGGAGTAGAACTATCATTCCGAATAGCTCAGACACATTCAGTTGACTTGTGGCCAAAAAGATTACATGCTAGGCACTTGGGGCATCGAGAGCAATCAGGATACCATTTAGGCTTGTGTCTGACGTCATTACAGTTAAGCAACATTGTAGAGTATTAGTTGTGTCAGAAGCATTAAATTTTAAGGGTATTCGTTGTTCTATACTGCGGTGAGAGCTTTCAGGTGCGTGACGAAGTTGATCTATTCACCCGCATATTATTAACAAAAGTTTTATAAGTTCTTATTTTTGTCATAAATTCAGAATAGGATGTTGCCTCAAAATAGATCATTTTGTCTGAATGGGAACCTTCAATGCCATTTATGATGTATTGAATAACAGAGCACTCGTCAATGGCACAATCGCATCTATTTGCCTATGCATGAATGGAATTAAAATATTGCGTAAATATTTCATTGGGGCACATTTTTCTTTTTTTAAGCTTACGATGAATTTCTATTGATGTGACCTTGTCTGAAAACTCATTAACATTGATTTAGACATATTTTAAGTATTTACATTTCTTTGCGACAGTAAAAATGACCTTGCAGGCCCAGTAATCAATCTTTTTGCACGCATTAACTTTTGTTGATCATTTATACAAGGCATACCTGCCAACATGCAATTTTTGAAAATCTTACAATACCACGGTGTCACGCAGTAACGCAATAAATATGCCTACTAAAGATAAAATGTAAGCAAATACAATTTTTAAAATTACTATTCAGATTTAGTACACTATTTTTAATACATATGCACATATAGGAAAGGAGGGGCATTTATTTGGTATCTTTAGAGTACAAATGTTCATAAGTAGCTGATTTGGCTGCTTTTAAAAAATACTTATCAAAGTCTTGCTCATAGCAATGGCCTTTGAGTTTACTTTTTGCAATTAAAATGTCTTCCAAAGTTTCATTAGACAAAAAACTATGAAATAGTGTTCTATTTTTCTTAACACTGCTAAACAAACGTTCACAAGCAGCATTACTGTGTGGTACAGTCAATATGCTTAGCATAACATTCAATCATATTTAAATTTCCCACTAGCAGCTGTTAATTTTCTCAATCTCAATTTTTAGCCCATTTTTTGTCCATTCTTTCTTCTGATTGAACTTCCTCGGACAAATTATCAATTTGCAAAATTGAGATTGAAGCTCATCCCTGACTTCATCTACTGGCTTGCAAACATCATTTCCACATACTTCATGTGAGCACATATTTGGAAATAAATTTAAAAAATAAACTATATCTGAAAATGATTTGGCCTCACCATGGCACAAGTGGTTCTGCCACTGAAAGTGGTAGATGGCTGAAGTGTGAAGGTCCTGGATTCGGGTCCCATCACGCGGCTGTCGATCCGGAGTTTTGGTAGGTTTTCTCCAGATGTAACGTGAATACGCGTTAGAACCCCTTAGAAAGTCCTCCTGCAAAGGCACCCAACCCCCCCCCCCCCGGCAGATCGCCCTAGTGTAGCGTTGCCATAATCACACACAACAACAACAACTGAAAATTATTTGTCTGCAAGATTATTTATGTTTGCTACTTAGCAAGATTATTCATGTTTGATACGCAAATTTGATGTCGGTCCTATACACTGAGCAAAAAGCAAAATTGCATCCCCTTTGCGATTTGACGATACACGGATATTCCTTTGTAAAAGAATCAAGGAAAACTTTATTATATTGTTTATGTTTAATTTTCAACATTTCAAATTAATATTTCACAACTTCAAACTACACTGGACAATTTCATCAACACGTGTTTGTGATTGAAAGTTGTTCTTGCGCTTATGGATGGGAGCCAAGCAGTATTGGGAGGGAGATATTTCTAAACAAATGCGCATCCACCTCCATGCATGCGCAGCAGCAAACTTTGACAAAGCATGGACACTCGGCATATCGATTACGAACGCTCCCATCTCACTTCTCTTAACACGTCACAAGCAAGGCGGCGGGTGGGAGGGGAAAAAAAAATCTGTGAGCCAATCATAGCTTTCGCAGCATCGGAGATCGGAGGGAATTCCTATTTTCCCTCTCGGGTTAACAGTAACACAGCGTATCAGTGGAAGAACGCAGAAGAGGTAGGAGAGGGAGGGGAGTTAGCGTAAATATGGGAAATAAAATGATCTAGTGTTTTTACGTTCGACGTAACGTCAATTGGTGATTTAAATTTTAAAATACTCCACAAAACCACTAAATTTTGAAACATAGTAAATAAAATCACATTAGCCAAAACTTTGCCAAAAAATCGTACAATTTTGCCTTGCGGCCGTATAACCGTACAACTAAGCTAAAATCCGTACATTGTACGGCCAAACCGTACAAGTTGGCAGGTATGTACAAGGGAAGCCAGTGGCAGAAAGTTTTGTAGCTGTCTGCAACAAGCTTTTTACAATTTCATAATCAGTCTGCAAAATGTTGCGTGTAATTTTAGTGGATAATTCATACATAAAATCAACAATTTTAAATCACTTTGTTCTTAAATAGTGTTGACTCCAGAAAAAAAAAGGGCTAAGCCAGAATTAATTAAGGGAAAAAATGGGCACTTAAAAAGGGCACTTTTGAGTTCCACAAGAAGGTACTTTAACATAATATATAAACTGGTTTGAAACAATCTCAAAATGACTAGGGCTTATTGGCAAAATTTTAACATGTAGGGTTGTAATATGTGTTCTGACATTGTTCGCTTTTTTTTAAAGCATACCTTAGTTTTTTTTCTCTTTTGGAGAAAATTTGGAGTAATTTTTTTTGTTACTGTTACTTCTTGTTCCTTAATTTTATCACACTATCACTGGGCCAAGAGTTTTCACACTGGGTCACATTCATATTCGATATTGCACCTTTACTGGTACAAACTTTAAAACAACAAAGGACTTTCATTGCATGTGGATTGTGGATTAAAGTAGATGTGTTTAGCATATAATAAAAATTAAAATTCATGTAATGCTAGATGTATAAAAGTTATCTAAATTAATAAAATAGTTCAGAATTTAAATTCTTTTGTTTGAAAAAATTATTGAATGCATACTAAGCAAAGATTTATATTCAGCAACTTTGATAAACCCTTATTAGACCTAATTTAGAAGTGTAACAAACAATTAAACTTATCCATTAATTGATGATTATAGAAATTAGAAAAACTGAACTCGCAGCACAGAATATTACTGGAATAAATGGCAGAGTCATACAAATTTTGTATTGTATCCAACTGTTGGATGTACAACAGTATTTAAAATCAAGTTACTAAAATGCATTTGTTCTTTTTCTTTCACACACACACTTCTAATTTAATTTTAGCTCATTCATGAAAAGTGAATTTAGGTTTTTTGAAAAGGACTATTCTTTCATCCTTAAAATAAATAAATAAAAATAATAATTATTAATAAGATATGTAAGTTTTAGCCGATATAAATATAAATAGACAATAATAAAAATAATTAGACTAGCAGTATTCTCAAAAGTAGAAAATGTTTAAAATATTTTTAATAATTTACTTTTTAAAAAAAGCTTTGTTTTCTAATTTTTTGAGACATACTTAAAAAGGATCTTTAAAAGCACTAAATTTTCTTTCTTTAATTTTTAAAGTAAAAAAAAAAGTACAGTAGAAACCGCATAAGTGCACATCGACGTGGCAAAAAAAATATGTGTACTTAAGCAGTTTGTGCACTCATGCGAGCTTTCTTAAATTAACATATGTAAAGCAATTTCTCATTGAAAATCTATGTATTTGATATTAAATAGTATAAGTAGTTTTATATATATATATGTAATGTATAAAAAGGTAATTTGGGTTTTACTAGTTTGGGTATTGTTCAAGCGGGTACTTTCACTGTAAGTTTTACTTTCCTGTCATACTTGCCACGCGCGCTCTGGAGCTATGTTTTATTTATTTTGTTATTTGCCAGACATCAGGCCGTCGATTCTGAGTTCTTTAGATGTACACGTGTCCTCACGCCCTCGTAGCCCCGGATGCCGGTCATGTTGGTAAATGTGTGTGGTTCGATCAGAGATAAGAGAGAGGAGGAGTTGTGTCTTCGCAGACCACGTGGGGTGGTAAGCGTAAATACTCCCGCACATCGAAAATCGGGGGACTTCTGCCACTGGAACTGTTTAATGAGTCCACGCTGATTCTTGTACCCGTCTCCCCTCCCCTCTTCTCATTCTAAATGTAACTTAAATGTAATGTTCAATAAACCATATTACCTGCCTTAACTCTGACACTTTACTTGAAATATCTGAGGTCTCAAATGGTAAGCGTAAATACTCCCGCACATCGAAAATCGTGGGACTTCTGCCACTGGAACTGTTTAATGAGTCCACGCTGATTCTTGTACCCGTCTCCCCTCCCCTCTTCTCATTCTAAATTGTAACTTAAATGTAATGTTCAATAAACCATATTACCTGCCTTAACTCTGAAACTTTACTTGAAATATCTGACGTCTCAAATAGCCGACAGGATGATTGCCTGTGTGCCAATTAAAAATTTTAAATTGTAAAAAAAAAATTAACGCTCAATAGTCGGGAGACGGGGTACACTGCTTACCGGAAGATGCGGAGTACGCCGGAGATGCGGCGTTATGCCGACCACCTGCTGATCAGAGAGATACGTAGAACCAACTTGCCCAACACCGACTGCAGATATTTGGACTTCTCATTCCCTGCTTTGATGAAACTACTTTCGCCTGACCTCCCATCGAATCCTCCCATGAAGCCCATCAAAAAATTTGCGCTCCTGAGTTTTCCATAGCGACTAACGACGCTGATGCCGACACGTAAATTAAAGAAGTGCCTGCCCTCCGTTATCTGATATCATATTTCTGTACTGTGTTTACCATCCTGAAATCTGCGCCTCCTAATTCATTTTTTTTTCTTCGCACATTCGCCGCAAACCAAGAGAAACTCTTGTCATCATTACTTCTGCACCCAACAGGCCCCCACGAGAAGTGTGTGCAACTGGTACTGGTGAATTATTTCCCCCTTTTCTTCGTGCCAAATATTTTTGTTTTTGTGCGTATAACTTGACCGAAACTCCTCCTGCCTGCATTGAACTTGTGAGAGAAGATATTTTTTTTGTGTGTGTTTTGTTTATTGTTGAAGAACGACGATTTCAACTTGTGGATATTGATTAAGTGAAGTAAGCAAATTATATTTTCAGAGTTAAGGCAGGTAATATGGTTTATTGAACATTACATTTAAGTTACAAGTTAGAATGAGAAGAGGGGAGGGGAGACGGGTACAAGAATCAGCGTGGACTCATTAAACAGTTCCAGTGGCAGAAGTTCCCCGATTTTCTATGTGCGGGAGTATTTACGCTTACCACCCCACGTGGTCTGCGAAGACACAACTCCTCCTCTCTCTTATCTCTGATCGAACCACACACATTTACCAACATGACCGGCATCCGGGGCTACGAGGGCGTGAGGACACGTGTACATCTAAAGAACTCAGAATCGACGGCCTGATGTCTGGCAAATAACAAAATAAATAAAACATAGCTCCAGAGCGCGCGTGGCAAGTATGACAGGAAAGTAAAACTTACAGTGAAAGTACCCGCTTGAACAATACCCAAACTAGTAAAACCCAAATTACCTTTTTATACATTACATATATATACTAAATATAATTATCTGTATTTGCTTTTCATTGTTAATTTCATAATTACTACTTAATGTATAATAATTATGAATAAAAGTAATTGCATTGCAAAGTTTATTACGCGTAACTACGTAGAAAACAGAGCTACCTGATGCTTAGTATGCACAGCTACTAAGCTTAACTACCTAAAAACTTTTAATATAGAAAATAAAAATTTTAAGTTTGATTATTACAAAAATATAGATCAATTAAATAGAATAATGGTAATTTATTAAATATTCAAACATACTCACGTAAACAATAACCAATTGAAGGAGTTCGTAAATTTTTTCTGTACAAGATTTCTTGATGTATGCTCAAAAAAGTGATCAGTTAATGCAATTAATGTTTTTCATATCAGAGTTATTTGAGGAACAATAATCACTCAAAACCTTTAAAGTTGGCATCACTTCATTACTACCGAGCGTTCTCTCGAGATTTCTCAGATAAACTGCAATTTCCTTCTTTTTGGTTTGTTTTTGGATGTATGTGCACTTATGCAGTCAAATTTCCATTATAAAAACAATGTTTTTAATGTGAAAAATGTGCACTGTAGCAGCTTATGTACTTATGCGGGTTAACAAAACATCAGATGCATAGGGGAGAAATTCAGGGTTTTCATATCTTGTGCACTTAAGAGGTTTATGCACTTACGAGATGTGCACTTATACAGTTTCGACTGTATATTAAATTGTATAAGTTACATACTTTATTTTAACCAACAAGTATTTTAATTGGCTGATTAAAATAAATGACATCCTGTTACAGAAAGTATTCAAACAATCGAACAAAAAAAAAAAACCTTCCAGAAATTTCTAATTTTTTAAAGAACTTTTTGAAAACAAAATACACTTAAATTGATAATAGTTTATTCTAAGAATACTTAACTGTTAGCTTATTGACAATTTGTTTTCTAATGACATACTTTCCCAGAACTAGTTTAATTTTGCTTGTGCATTTTTTTTCTTCTTTAGTAAAACATTGAAAATTTTCAAAATTTCAGAAATATTTGGAATACCAGATCTTCTCAATTGTCTGAATTAAAAAATTCTGAAATTACTCCACTTTTTATAAGCAAAAGAGGGGCGTAATAAGAGAGGAGCGACGGTGTCCGCCAAGGCAGCAAGATAAAAACAGTATAGATAGGCAGCCGACAGAATACTGACACTTGGCAGAAACGAAAGGACCGCATCGGGCACAAATAACCCCAGCTATACCACGAAAGCAAAATGTCACTATTATGCTTAATTTTGACAAAAACATAATATATTTTAAGTGCTGCATTCACAAAATGTCGCAAATCGCTCGATTTTCAGATCAATTACTGGAAATCCCACATAATTTCATAATTGCAAAACATCGTTTTGCTAAGATGCTTTCTATATCATCCGTAATTGTATATCCACATGCAAAAACCCTTAACTGGTTAAAAATTTGTGACGCAGCATTTTACTTTATAGCTCTATGAATCTTAAATATGGGTCTTAAAAATAATGATATCAACTTTTGAGTGACGCCCTGTTGGGAATTTTAAAGACTTGTTTTTAAATTACATTACAGTTACTTTCGTTTTATTTTCTAAAGAAGATTTACGCATTTAAGCAATGCTTTTAATTATGAAATACACTGTCAAATATATCACAATTTCACTGAGTCTATATAATGTATTCAAATGAATTTATTTCAATAATTTAATTTATCTTTTGTGTCACGCTATCCAAAAGGGCAAGCAAAATTTTCATATACATTGCACTTAGTTTGGTTACTATGACACTAACTAAATATTTATGTAAACTTTACTTGCCCTTTTGGATAGTGTGACGCAAAAGATAAATTAAATTATTGAAATAAATTCATTTGAATACATTATATAGACTCAGTGAAAGTGTGATATATTTGACAGTGTATTTCATAATTAAAAGCATTGCTTAAATGCGTAAATCTTCTTTAGAAAATAAAACGAAAGTAACTGTAATGGAATTTAAAAACAAGTCTTTAAAATTCCCAGCAGGGCGTCACTCAAAAGTTGATATTATTTTTAAGACCCATATTTAAGATTCATAGAGCTATAAAGTAAAATGCTGCGTCACAAATTTTTAACCAGTTAAGGGTTTTTGCATGTGGATATCATTACTTTTTAAGGGTATGGTCAGAAGATAATAAATTAGTTTCAAGGGCGAATTTCGGAAGTTTGCTTGACACTAAGTTATGTAAATAAATATACAAACCTGTTTTCATGCAGTATCAGAGTATTTGATTAAAAAAGTCACAGCAAGTTCTTTTGTAACATGTAACAGAAAATTGACATATTTTTGTTAGAATTTTATAATAAGAGACATAATACTGATTATAATCAATAATTTTTTGAGTAATTTTCTATTTATAATTTGGGTCGAGTACAGATTAGTATCCCTGCCACCATCTTTGATTTTATTTCATAAATTTGCATTCAGTTTAATGCTAAACGTAAGTTAACTTTTTTACTATAATTATATAACTATTGGGCCCCATCAGTGGCCGAGCGCATAGCGCTCTGAACTGGGAGACGGAAAGTGCCTGGTTCGAAACCAAGTTGCGTCCGCTGACCTAATCGTTCGGAGTTTTACGAGGTTTCCTCCAAAACAGCATAAATACGAGTTAGGACCCCTTAGAAAGACCCCCACAGAGGGCACCCCACGTCTCGGCTTAGAGCCTACGAGTAGCTATAATCGGCCGTAATTCTAGAATAACAACAACAATATATAATTATTGGTTCTATTGTTTTAATGCATTGTGATTCATTAATTTGCATTCAGTTTAACGATAACCATAAGTTAAGTTTCGTTAAAATTATTAATTTAATAATCTCATTCTTAATTAATGTAATCTAGTTACTCATTCTATTATTTTAATGCAATGTAATCTATTAATGCAATGTTTGCTTTCAGTTTAAAGCTATCTCTAAGTTAAATTTTTAACTATATTATGATACACTAAGTTTTTAACTAAGTTAATGATACATCTCAAAATTGTTGATTAAATTAATTAATGACTATAATCATTAATAAAATAGAAAATTACTCAAAATATTGTTTATAATTGGTTTTATGTCGCTTTTTAGAAAACTAACTTCATACTATGTTTTTTTATCAGTTGATAATTTCATTTTTTTAGAGAACGTTTAGATGAACTACCAGTTTAAGAATAAGGGTCTTGCGCGGTTGACTTTCTTAGTGCTTATGAAGCGTATTTACGTTACATCGTGAGAAAAACCGTCCAAAACTCCGAATTTTTAGATTATCAGCCATCCGGTAGACCAGAACCCTGGACATTTATACTTCAGTTATCTACCATCTTCAGTATCTTATCAACTCGGCTCGGGTGGACACAACATCTTGTTTTAGATGCCATCTCCGTCCTTCAAATGTCTAATACAAAATATAGTGCATGTATAAATTTAGATTAATCAAATTTCTATCTGAAAAGTATTAAACAAAATTTTAAATCTGGTAATTAAAGGAATACAAAATAAAAGTGAGAAAAACCTAAGATTTGGAAAAAATATTGGTTTTAAAATTATAATTCAATAATTTCAATAAATTTTATATATACATGAAGAGTAAAAGAATTATTATTAAAACTAGTTAGTATGTAAAACTACTATTTATTTTCCTTTGAATACTAAATAATTATTATTAATTAATTATGTGAGGTTTCTGAAGAGAAAAAAAAATTCATTGAAATATTAATTACATATTGAATTTTCCAAATAGAATTAATAATATTAGAAAAATAAAGACTTAATTTAATTAGAAATAGCTATCAAAATACCAGGGAAACGAAATACTTAAAGAAAAAGTTAGGAAGGAGTTTTACCAAAAATACTTAAATTAATTATTTTTTAATTCAAAGTCTTAACTATTTTTAATTATTAATTATAGCAAAATAAATTACAGAAAAAATAAGTAAAGTATATAATAATCTGTTATTATTTTTTTAAATGAAATAAAACAAAAACGACAGTAACATAAAGCTCATCTCGCAAAAGTGCTACATCGGGTACAGAACTTAAGTTTTCTGGACAGAACGCGGAAGCGCTTCGCACCAGCTGTCTACGAGCAAACTGGTTTAGGATATAAAGTAACTTGTACAAATCTTGTCACGGATTTACAGCACTGTATTCCTACTCCCTGCCTTGTTTACCGCCGTTGAAACAAGATCATTTTCCGTATTTCCTTACGCGGGTTAAATAGTTCCCTCTTTTAACTGGATTAAATTAAAAAAACGAGTTTTCCTAGCTTAACCGGCAACGTCAGTCATCAAATTTGGCACCGATTAAAATCATATACTAATTGTAAAAAATTCGTTAGAGCAGATTCCGAGATCCAGATGATACACTTTTGAAAATAGAAAAGTTAGCTGTATATATAAGTGCCGTGAAGATTTACGGTTGGTTGGTTGGGCTGGCTGCGTCACTCATAGAAACTGCCGTTCTACATGATGGTTAGTAAATATCTGTAATAATTATGAATAACACATAATAAGGGAGCCGATTAAATTGAGTAAATTGTTCAGAAAAACAAGAAAGGAAGAAAAGAAAAAACTTGCAAGTGTGCAACATCGAGAAGAGCAATAACTATGCAGATGGCGACAAACTCTAGAATAATAATTGTTAATAATTAACAAGTATGTAACTATCAAACGTAATTAGCAATATTTGAGGAAATTAAATATCTAGATGACTAAAATAATATGAATTTCCCAACCATATTTTCTTCCCTCAACTCCTAAGCAAAATGCGCATGTAGTTCTGCCGATCAGATAGAGGATTTTCTTAGTTGAGTCAGCAAAAAACAAAATATGCTAAAGGGGGCACATTTTAGATTACTCAGTTCATGCAAATGAAAACAAAGACAATTAAAAATGCAATTATAGATAGGATCAGCGGGGCGCTGCACCTCAATGCCCTTTTTTTTAAAAAATTTCCGCCTTTTGATTCATGTATCCCGATGATGAAAAGCTTGACACCCACTTTTGCCCGCAAAAGTTTTTTTAAAATCTTTACAGAAGTTTCTTTAGCCTTTTTGTTTTTCCAACTCTTATTTGGTTGCTCACTTTTAACATGCTAATGATACTTGACTAATGAAAGGGATGAATTTGCCATGGACAGGCCAATGCAAAAAGCCGATAACACGCCTTCTTATTGCACCTGTCCTTGAAAGTACTTCCATCCTACCCCAACAGCTGAAAAATTCATGGGGAGGGGGGGCTATAATGGCATTTTTCTAGTGAACTGCTTGACATATACAGAAAATGCATTGTTATGTTAAAAAATAAATACAAGAGCCAACTTGTAATTAGCTTGAGCTGCGTTTAATGGTAACTCCTACCCTCTTTCCCTCTCCTGGAAGTGTGCAGGAGGCCTTTTCAGGGTAGTAGCAGCCCCTCCTTAAAGACTGAAGGTTTGTTTCTGTGATGAGAAGGGGGGGGGAATAGAAATCAGCTGTGTAAAAATTCATTCATCTATAAAAATTTTTTTATTAGTGGACCGATTTGTTTGAAATTTTGAAGATCACCTTTAAATGCAAAAATTGATTCCCGTAGCCAAAACACAGCAACAATGTCGCAGACACAGAAATCTGTTTGCAGATAGTTTTTGTCGACATATTAAAAAAATTGTTTCTTATTTGAAGTCCAAATTTTAAAAAGTCATTAATTTGTTCAAAAGTTGGAAATTTATTGTCAAAACATTTTTTTTCTTTCTTTCTTTGTGGTTTTCTTTCTGAGCTAGACGGGGAGAGAAAGAGGGAGAAAGATGGGTTGAGGTTCTTATCTCCTTTCCGGCTATTTCAATATTGTGACTTATATACATGACCAGCTGGTTGTTAATCAACAGAATACTTACAATGACTGCATGATAATCCTTAAAAAATTTTAGCTTTAGTTGTCCATTAAAAAAAAAAAAAATTAATAAATAACTGGAATTTGTAGTGTAATATATATTGAATGACTGGAATAAATATTTATACCATTATATGGTTATTTTGAACACAAGTGTTATTAATATTTTCATGCATTAACTATAATATTTTATTGTTTGTACTTGAATTAATTCTTGCAAAGACAAGTGAATCATGAAAAACTGAATGAATTATTTTTATAGGCGTAATAGCTTAAAAACTTAAAAAAATTAATAAAAATGAAAATTTAGGTTTAGAGCAACATAACTTTACTGAGTGTTTGTTAATTTAGTTAAACTCTTATTGATGATTCGTAGCAAGCATGGTTTAAGCAGAGTTAAAAAAATTTTTAGCAAAAAAGCTAGAATAAGGAAAAAAGTTTTAGCAAAATGCTAAAAGGATAATTCGATTTTTCTCTCCGGGAGATAATGTCTTATCTCCTTTTCCTCTACTGTTTCTGCGGTGGTCTTGAAAATTGTAGACGTACAGGCTTTATTTTTCAATTCAATGTTGAAAATCAAAAATTGCCCCCACAACCATTCCATAACAGGAACTTTTTACTTTTATCCCTGTTTCTCTTTTATATTTCAGTTCCAATTCTGAATACTTTTTCAAAAAAAGTGAAAACCCATTAGTTTCATTTTAGCATTTTGAAAAGTATTTCGCATTATGCGAAAAATGCGACCGCATCTTAAACCTCGTAGCAAGGTGATCAAATAAATCTTTTATTAAAGTCTGCTTCTTATACAAAATGTTTACTTAATTAAGCATTTTCTTGTCTGTTAGGTATGTTTGGATGATTATTTCTGTTATAAAAAGAAAAAAACCTTAAAATCTTTTAAAGAAATATTCTTATTAACTTAACTATTTATAAATTATTTTAATAACTTAACTAACAAAGTTACTTAAAAAGTAATTAACTCTATTACATGACTTATCTTTATCAACTTAATTTATGTTATCTAATTTTTAATCAAGACTGGTAATTAATTTATTAATAAAGATTACTAATTAATTATTAATCAATAAAGAATTGTTCTAGTCAATTTTTTTTTCAAATTAGAAGTGCTTTTTAACCAGGATATGGACTGCCCTTTTAAAATAATGATGCCCCTTTTTTAAAACCTTTGCACCCTGCCCTTTTTACTACCTAGAATGAGCTCTGCAATTACAATATTTCGATCCGGAAAAATAGAAATTTGAAAAAGGCATTTTATTTAGAAATATCAGCGAGAAAAGTTCGATTTCATAGAAGGTAATTTTGTATAAGGGCTGTTTGCAATCAATCCTATTTTTATGATGAGGTTATTGTAATGAGTCATATTTCTGTGAAGGAGCTGTCTTAATAAACGTATTTTCGAGATGTACTGCAAAACGAACCCAAAATGGTGCAGAAATGTGTAAAAGCTGGACTTAGCTGTTCCATTTCGCTACGCAAGATCTCCGTGGATGGAGTCCATTGTGTTGCATTTAGTGATGTCATCACGGAGCGGAGACGGGTGGCAGCATAATGAGTCACAACATGATGTGCCCGAAATTTGCATACAAAAAAAATTTTTTTTTGGCAAACAATAAAAACAATTTTTTTTAATATGGCAACAAAAACTGTCTGCAAGCAGATTTCTGTGTCCGCGACATTGTCGCTGTGTTTCTGCTACGGGGCAAGGGAATAATTGGAAATTTTCTTCCAAGTCAATAAAAAAACTTTTAATCAAATACAAATCATCTCCTGGAAACTTTCTACTGTTTGCAGATATATCCCTTAAAAGATATCAGAATTGATTAGTCATATCCGAAACTTCGCTAGACTTAGAATGGGAAACTGTGCATTACTCCGCTGGCTAAGAAAAACAAGAGAGCTTGAATCTTGCATCGCAGGAACACTGTTAATGTGAGGGATACCATTAGGGGAATTTGACCTCCATTCGTGCTACTGGCTTCTGCCGATGTGTTAACTGGGTGCTCTTGTTCTGAATCGGATATGTAACTTGTGTCTAAAGAATTTTAAAAGTCTGACAAATTTGTTAGGGCATTAAAAATGCTGTTGCAAATATCTTTTTCATTTGCATTTGATTCCAAATGCAATAAATTTGCCATGGAAATAAACTCTTTTAAGGAGAAATCATTTAATATCTGTGCTTTATGCTTTTCTAGATCTAATTTGCTTGGGAAGGCAGAGAAGTTACACATTTTAGTATGGGAAGAATGATCTAATTCTTTAAATCCAAGTACAGTGTTTAATGCTTTAACAGTTTGGGTTGTGCCAAATTTCATTGAATTGGCTATTAAAGGTATATCTCCTAATTTTAATGATATTTTGAAAAACAATACATATACTGAATGTAAATAAAACTAGAGAAATTCTGAACAATTGTTTAAAAGGAAAGTAACAAACTAAATTTAAAAAAAAAAAATCTAGCCTACTTTGTAATGGGAAGCAGTCCAGCAGTTAATCCATACGTCCAACTATCTAAAATTGCATTCTATAAAAGAGCTGCTGAATTTTATCATCCATCGGGGATAGGTCAGCTTGTAGTCTAGAGGAATTCTTTGAAGTGTGAGAGGACGGTCGAGCCCCCAAAATATGGGAAAAAGGCTATGACCATAATGACAAACAAAGTAAACAAGATGATTACACATTAACAATTAACATTTATAAACACTTAAATAACATAGGATGCGAAGGAGTTAGCGTTAAACTTCCTACATCTGTGCCACTCTATACATGTTTCTTCTTGTTTCTTTTTTGTGCTCCTGGATAAAGGCAAATCAGATCACCTAATGATACGATCATGAAATTGTACATGTGAGGCCATTCCTGATTAACCACAAAGTACATGATAATTTTACACAATTCTCCTTTAAAAAAAAAAAATCAAAACAAAATATTAAATTACAACTGTAGCAGAAATCGGTTATTTAGAGCATACAATAATAAAGGACATATACTGAAGTAAAATAAAACCTTATTTCCCAGAAAATGTCATTTGGATTCAGATTTTTTTAAAGAACACTGTGCGAACCTTTAAATTTTGCTGAGCTTCTCTGTTAACTTTCCTAAAAGTTAAATATGCACTAAAAAAATTGTTTTTTCACACAGATTTTCTGACCTTTTACAGGTTTAAGTTTCTGGGACAAGAGATAAGAAGCAGTGATGTAAGCAGGGGGGGGGGTTGCTGGGGGTCAACTCCCCTCCCTACCCTCGTCAAAAATTTTTTAACATAAAGTCCATATATTTTTCATTGTTTATATAAGATTATGTCTATAACCCCCTTCTTGAATGAAGTCTGTGAATGCTACTGATTAGAAGTCACATAAAAAGAGGACTTTCTGAAAGCTTTTCTAAATTTAATATAAACACTGTGATTGATATCTATTTAGAAAAGTAGACATTTTTCAAATACTTTATTCAATTTTATTTCTGAAATTACTCACACATTCTACAGATGGGTGATGAAATAGCAAGCACCTGTGAAAACACTGGCAGATTTTCACACCTGCATGTCAGTAAGTATTACCTGGCACAGAATTCTGGGAATTAGTAGTTGTATAAGTAAGATAAGTAGCATCTCATATTAAATAATGTTTTATGCATTATGAACACCTCATATGAAATAAAATATTAAACTACAGGAAATTAAAGACCTTGCTTAACATTTATTGCAGATTTATGTCCTATTAAGTAATTTTACTTTAAAGCCCCTGTCAGTCAATATTACCTTCACCAGCGATCAAGTTTGGTGTTTTTCAAAGGACGATGTGCGAAACCTGCTTTTTTGTTTATTTGTTTTTAAATAAATATAAGTGCTTATGGGCAGACTTTGTGCAACTATGTAGCTTTCTGTAATCGATTACAACAAATGATATGGATTACGATTACTAACAATTTCTAATAAGATTATGACTAGCGTATGTCAATTTAGTAAAATGGCAGTAATCTTTAGGGTGTCTCAGAAAATACGAATGTCTGAAAATGTTTGCTTCCCGTTTTTTTTCTGGTTCCTTTTGGTGAGAAATTAAAATGTGTGAAAATTGAAGCCTCTATGTCAACGTTAGAGTTTGCCTGTAAGGCCTTAAATATTTTTTTTTAAATACGAAAAACGTAAATTTCATAACAATTTTAAAAGCTTTATAAATATGTTCCTTCAACTTAAGGAAATAGTTTTTTAAATCGTTATATTTAAAAAAAATTATCTATGTATAAAAATATAGTGCATATCAAGTGCAATCACAACAAGAAAGAGTTAATTTATGCGTAAATTGATGAAAAACAAGCGATCCTACTAGACATTTAAATCAGTCTTCAAATGTTTTTGACAACGTACTTTTTATGATTATTTTATGAAAATAATAAAATGTATCCCCTAACTATATTTATATCTATATATTGCGTGTGTGTATGTGTGCATACCTCCTACAATTTTCTGCGTACTCCAATAATTTTCTTTTGTATGCTTACTCCACTTTGGAGACTTCTACTTTAACCCGTCAAATAATTACAGTGTTCCAACACTTTTTCGCAGTATGAAATCCAGAAGTTTTTAAGGAGAAAATATAATTTTTCCAGGAGTATACATAAATACCTTTTTTAACCAAGCATCATTGAAAACGCATTTTCCACCCAGCATCTTTAGGCAAATTGAAAAGGATGAAAATCTCAGGATGGTTTAAAATTTTACTACTGTCACACGCGTACAGATTATTTTCAACACACTGCTGCAAACGGCGAGCTTTGTAACCATGTACCCCATGTACGAAAGAAGAGATAAGAGCATACAGCTCATACACCAATCACGAGATACTTTCGCAGTGACGTAAAAGCTAGCAGTTAGCGATAAAAGAGTTTGCGAATGCCAACGGGCTTAGTTCAGGAATGAAATTGTTGGATATAAGGAGAGCAGGGACGAATGTCTACAGCGTATCGCACCACCATTGGAACTTTTTGCGGTAAGCTTTCAGCCCACTGAAGTGATTACAATCTTTGTCTCCAAGTCCATGGCAGGAACGTGAATAAACATGGCGGTGGGATATTACACTTTAAACATGAGTTGGAAAAAAATTTTGGCAGATCGCACTTACAAATTTTTTTTTTTTTTTTTTGCATTTTAAATTCTAGAAAGAAAACTACAATAAACAATATTTCCAGGAGTCTATATTAAAATTTCAGGAGTCTACAGAAAAATTAGTAAAATCCAGGAGTTTTCCAGGGCCCTTAATGTTTTAAATCGAAATCCAGGAGTTTTTAAGGATTTCCAGGAGGTGTATGAACTCAAGTAATTATAACTTTTAGCCCCTACTTTCAGTTCTAGGACACGCAGTCCGAGTATATGGAGGGAAAGTTGCTAGGGGTGACAAATATACCTGACAAAACTGCTAAAGTACAAGCTGAAAGAGTTTTTCAATTGACTCAAGAATGGGGTGTATCAGAAAGTATAATTGGCCTTTCCTTTAACACAACTACATTAAATAGGGGATTGATAAATGGAACATGTGTAAGGCTAGAAACACTTTTGGAAAAGAAATTATTTTTCCTTGTTGACACCATGCGGTAGAGTTAATTGAGTCTGCAGTGTGGAAGTCAATTTTCGGACAATCTATGAGTCCAGATAATTTAGATTTTAAAGAGCTTCAATCTCAATGGGAAACTGTTTCAAACAATTTAGAGAATTTCAAAAAGATTGAAGTTAGTGACAGGAACCTAAAATCTTTAAAAGAGGAAGCCATCACATTCTTAAAACTTCTTTTGAGCAAAAATAAGGAGCTCTTTCTTCGTGGAGACTATAAGGAATTTGCGGGAAGTCTTACTTACAATATTAAGTGAAATTCTACCTCGAGGAATTCACTGGCAGAAGCCCGGAGCTTTCCATAAAGCAAGATGGATGTCAACAGTAATTTTTTGGGCAAAAATGTACGCATTTAATACGCAATTAGGTTATGATAAAAAAAAGTTGAAAAACTGCATCAAATATGCCTTTTTATTCTCTTATTTATATTAAATGCTGGTTGAAGGCTCCAAAAGTTGCAGATGCTCCTGTGAATGACATTATGCTTTGGCATAGTTTGAACTAGGGATGTAACGGATATCCGGTATCCGGCTAATTTTTCAATATCCAAAATACCGTCAGATATCCAAATCATAACTACCGGATATCCGGCTTCTCTGCCAGATATCCGGCTATATACTACTAAAGTTCTATCTATAATATGCATGGGACTGGATAAAAATTATGCTTGAACATTCTTGATAAAGTGATACATAAGACAGATGGATATATTTTTTGATTGATGTCTTACCATGCAATCAAATTGATTTGCAATATCAGGTCTCTAGCTAAGATTGAATTCGTGGGTGGGGCTGAAAATAACCTGGGTAGGCACTATTTTTGAATAAAATCTAAGGCTTTCAAAGAGCTTTAGACTAAAATAAAAGTAAAGGAAAACTGTTGTTTAACTCATCGATTATAACAATAATTCAATGACAAAAAATGTAACCCATTAATTGTAGTTTCAGGGCAACCAAAGGAAAGTAAACTGCAACTATTTTAATCAGCACTAAAACCATCCCTCCAGGTTCAACCAATCGAAACAGTAGTTTTTCTTCCAAATCATAAGTAAAACCTTACTTTAATTTCACCAGGAGTTTCAAATGCCATGCTTTTTTTGTTCATGATCAGTTCTAAGATGCAGATAGCCTGATTCATGACACTTTATAAAAAAAACATTTGTTAATACTAGTGTGAGTTACTACAATATGGCTAATCTCAAATCACCAATTTGGGATTATTTTAGAGTTAGTGAAACAGACATAAATAAAGCAATATGTCTATTGTGCTCTTCTGAATCAGCACAGAAATCAATTGTGTGTGGGAAATCTTTGAAATGTCACTCTACTAAACCGTTGTCCCCAAAGCAGAATGTTTTGCAATGTTCTGCAACGCTCTCTCAACTAGCCAAAAATGTTCTGCAGGAAATATACCTTAATATACAGAGGGCTATTATGTTAGGATATTAGTAAGCGTAACCTATATCTAAAATATTAAATGAAATTAGAGAAACTTTGTGTAATTATCAAAGTAACAAGGAAATGAAACATTAACCGAACAAATATATATATGTAGAGAAAATATTTCGAACTAAAGCTTAAAATTCCCGGTCGCCAGTCGCCAGGTGGCGATTTACGACTTTCTGACTACCGGCCAGACGAATTCTATCGTTTGTTAACTCAGGTTTCGCACTAGACTAAGGGATTGCGCGATTCTTGCAATGTCACACAGAATCCCCCTCAAAACAAACAAACAACAACGAAAAAAAAAAGAAAAGAAAAACAGTAGCGGGCTTTTCCTGTGTGCTGGTTTGTTCAATTTTGATGAAGCAGCTAAATATTTAATGGGATAAAGAATCAAATATCATTAAATTCTATTGTTATCAAAATCATTTCTGTATTATATTGCTAATTTTGATATTTATAATCTGCTGAGCTCATTCTAGGCGAGGTCAGTGGTGCGCCGAGCCCCGATGCCCTTTAAAAAAAAAAATTCGTTAGCGCCCCGATGATGAAAAACTAGACACCCTCTTTTGCCAGCGAAGTTCTTTTTAATCTTTAGCCCTTTTATTTGTTTAACTGTTATTTGTTTGCTTACACCTAATGTGTTAATGATACTTGTCAAATGAAAAGGAGGAATTTGCACAACTGCTATGGTAATAGAACTCTCCCGCCCTCTTTCCCCCTCCCGGAAGCATGAAGCACTCGGGAGGCCCAGTCCGGGTAGTAGCGGACCTTGATGAGAAGGGGGATGGAAATCAACTGTGTAAAAACTAATTCATCTATAATTTTTTTATTAATGGACCGATTTGTTTGAAAATTTGGGGATCACTTTTAAATGCAAAAATTGATTCAGAGTCTAAATTTTAGAAAGACATCTTAATTTGTTCAAAAGTTAGAAATTTATTGTCAAAACATAATTTCTTTCCCCTTTCTTACTTTGTGGCTTGGAGTTACAGAATGCTTTGTGGTTTTCTTTGTGAGCTAGACGGGGAGGCAAATGTTCTTATCTCCTTTCCGGCTATTTCAATATTACCACTTAAATAGATGACCAGCTGATTGTTAATATCAACGGAATATTTATTATGGCTGCATGATAATCCTGAAAATTTTTTTAGCTATTGTTGTCCATTAAAAAAAAATTAATTAAGAACCGGAATTTGTAGTGGAATAAATATTGAATAACTGGAATAGATATTTATACCATTATAGGGTTATTTTGAACAGAAGAGTTATTAATATTTTTATGCATTAACTATAATATTTTAATTGTTTGAACTTTGCAAAATAGAGAATGAAAATAAAAGTAAAATAATTTTCTCAATAAAAAGACTTTTGTTCCTTAAGACTTCTGGGTATTTCATATTTAAAATCTTTTCTCTTCCTTTATAATCTTACCCCCCCCCCTCCCTACAACCAAATGCTCAGAAGTCTGGTGCACTTAAGTACACAAGCAGTGTAACAGACCCTGTGTCTCCTTGTCATGAAGTATGCAAAAGTGCTAGTGCAAATATAATGAGACGTTTCTTTGGTGAAGATGGGCCTGGAAAGTTGATATGTGTTTGCACTGCTGACATTTTATATACAGCTTTCTTTCCATCTTTTTCTTGGGAGTTAAATGAGTATGGAGAAAAAGAACTTGCAGAATTCTGTACAGTTTTTAATAAAATATATTGAATTTTTCGATTTTTCAGAAGAGATAATTAGAAAATATAATCGGGCCAATAATTTAAATTTATCATACGCTATCGATGTTAATTTTTATATAAGTAAGGCTAAATATTCTTAATTGCAACAAAAACCATAAAATATTCAAATGTTGCATTCGCAAAATGTCGCAATTCTCAAGATTTTCAGACCGATGTTTCGAAATCGCGTAAATTTTCGGACCCGTTTATAGTAGTTTTGCATTTCTAAATGCATCCATAATTACTTAAAGCATAGTATTATCTATAATAATTATGAATAAACTGTAATAGGAAGACCAGTTTAACAAAACAATCGTTCACAGCATAAACTTGCAAGAGCGCGAAACATCCGGAGCATCGTTACTAACTGCTTTTGCTACGGCGGTAAAATCTGAAATTATGAATATTTATTAAATAATTTGCAACCGTGGAGTTACTAAACATAACTTCTGACATTGCAGTATCAAGATCGACAGGCGGAATTGCTTAATCTCCCTTTCCCTTTCTAAGTATGCGCGCATATTTGTTTGAAAATCCTGATCGCGTTTTCTTGTTGTGTCAGCAGAAAACAAACATCGGAGAGGCAGCTTTAAGGTCAGCTCATAGCTCACGAAAGATGAAATAAAAAAGCTATTTAATAAACATCATATTCAGAAGAGGGTAAATTATTTGCAAAAATGCATTTTAACGGGTTGCATGTATGAAGGTCTAATTTTACTACTTGTAATTTTGAAGTGGCCATTTTAATCGATTGTATTTTTGTAAAGGAGCCGTTTTAATCCAATTTTTTTAAAGGGGTCGCACATAACAATTCTCAGTTTTATATGTTCCTATAATTTTTAAAAATTATAGGAGTATTACACTCAAAGCAAGAGACTTTGTCTCGAGCAGACATATTTACCAGGGGAAAAAACGTAGCTAGAAAATGAATGTGAATGATATTGCAAGTGATAAGCGCTGTCCGTTCTCCACATGTGGGGTCCAAAAAGGTGGCGCTCTCCCAGAAGGAGATGATCAGGCGCCTTTTGGGTGATAATTCACTTTTGACTAATTGCCGCCGTGTCATCTCCCCCCCCCCCCCCCCCCACACAAAGGAATATATTCTTTCTATGCCTGGATGCAGGAGATGAAATGGTATCCCTCCAGATTGCTGTCTGGCTTTTGAGTTTGACTTTCTGTTTAAAGTGATTGATTTCTCCCCTCTCTCTCCCTTTTCAGTCCTCATCCGTAATTGTTCTGCAGCGGAGTTCTTTGTTCTGCGACGCACGTCGCCGATTTCGGCATGTTCTGCGTTGGGGACCGTTGTGGAACCATCTACAATTTAAACGTCCTGATATCTATGGGAATTTGAAAAATGTTGGACATTCTATTAAAAAAAAAAAGATGTTGACGAACCACCTAAAACAGGGGTCGGCAACCTGCGGCTCTTTTGGTGTAAAGTTGCGGCTCTCCACTTCCATACGAAAAAATTAATTTATTATCAAAACTCTTTAAAAAAAGTTTTTAAGTACTTAATTTCCCAATAGCTTCTATTTTCATAATCGTTAATGACAAATCAGCTAATTTCATTCGTTAATTACAATCGCTATGCTTAACAGGACCGTAATGAGATAAATTTGAACTATTGTTTTGTTCTTACGGGGAGATGAGACCCCGTGACCATGTTTATGTTTCAGCCAATTTCATAGAGTATTTTCACGTGACGTCACTGATTTTTTTTTTTTTTTTTTTTTTTCAATTCGGATATTTAGGGACACAAAGCCACGTTTTTGGCCAATGATAATCCTCAAATGAACGAATGTTTGACCAAAAAAATTTGGTTGCTAAGGTGTGACGCAATGATAATGACGTAGGTGAAACAGCTCTATTCCATCTCACCCAAACAGCTGCCGTCTAGAGTCTAGACGTGCTGTCAGACAGTCATCCTGGGATAGCGCGGTCGTTACGTTAAGTTGCATGTGTGTTAATTTAATCACTTGTGGTTTTTGCTTGTCTTTCCGCTTGTTGTTTCAAGAAGAATACGATTTAGAAGCGAATTATCTTTTCAAAGGTATGTACGCGTATAATATAATAAAATAAGTAACAGAATTGGATTACAAATAGGTTTGCCAACCGTCCCGTTTCTAGGCCTCTAGAGGACATGTCCCGCGAAAGGTGTGTGCGGGACGCAAAATGCCCCGCTTTTTTATAGAATAAGTAATTTAATAAAATGTTAAATTATAATGATCTCAGAAGAAATTTTATATATTAAGTTTCTTTCCTAAATAAATACGATCTCAGCAGAAGTGATCGTACACTTCCAAGTTCTTTCTTCTAAATAAGTAAGGATTACTGTGATTCAGTAAAAATGGTTTAATATATCTTCAGTTCTTTTCCAATTAATTAATTATAATAATCTTAGTAGAAGATGTGGTGTAAGACTGAGTTTGTCTAATAGGTAAATTATCGATAACTACTTATGGATTGTTTTAATTATTTTCTGAAAGCCAAAGTTAAAAAAAAAAAGTTTTGTTTCTATTTGTGAAAGGAAATAGGAATTTAATTTAATTGTAAGGGATAGTAATTTTCGTTTTGATTATAAAGAAGGAGATAGAAGAAAAAGAATTAATGTTAATTTTCGTTAGTTTGCCCGATTGTTTTAACTTTTGTTAACTACGTTGCTCGCAGGGGCGTACCCAGAAAAAAAAATCGAGGAGAGTCGAAAACTTTCGGAGGGGGTAACGGTGAGAAAAAGAATATCTCACAAAAGGACTTTATCATTATTATTTTGTTAACAAAAACTGAAATTTCAGGCGTGGTGCGGACTTCCTGGGTAGGTCCTTCGTTTCATGTATTAGTATCAAAGTAGTAAAGCATAATGAGTATCAAACTAGTAAAGCATAAGAAGTTTCATGTATGAGTATCAAACACAGCATAATATTCAATAGTAAAGCATAATATTCCATAAAACTAATTAAAATGTAAAAATCAAATCTGGTTGTAATTGCATTTCTCGCCTTCCTGCTGTAATAAGTAAGCAGGATCCCGCTTTTTTTAGCCATGTCCCGCATTTTAATCGCGGAAGTCCCGCAAATCCGTGCATAAAAGTTGGCAAGCCTAATTACCTATCTGAGGATCGTGTTAATGAAGTAATAATGGTAAATAAATTGTTTGCCATTTTAGATAACTAAGTAAAATTTTTAAAAAATCATTTTTTAGCTCCTTCATCAGCATGGCATCTGGTAAAAAAAAAGAGACGAACTGAGGAAGAAAACCGAGCATTCAATAAAGATTGGACGGAGTCGTTTGCATTCATATGCAGCACAGATGGCGTTCCGACTTGTCTCATTTGCCACGAAAAACTCGCACACAATAAGAAGTCAAATTTGGAGAGAGACTTCACTACAAAACATACGCAGTTTGCTAGTAAATATCCAAACGGTGACTCACGAAAAAAAGCTGTTGAAGAACTCAAAAAAAAAAAAAAAAAAAAACAGTCAAGTTCCATACTAAGTAAGTGGGCTCAATCTTCCAATAATGTTAATTTTGCAAGCTTTGCAGTATCATTAGAAATTGCAAAAAGAGGAAAACCATTCACAGATGGTGAGTACGTCAAAGATTGTTTTATACGTGCATCTGAAGAACTTTTTCGTGATTTTAAAAACAAAGCAGAAATTATGAAAAAAATAAAAGATTTGCCATTATCTGCTAAAACAGTGCAAGATAGAACTGCTAAAATGTCTTCAAATGTAACACATATGCAAGTGCACGGACGTATATAAGGGGGGGGTTAACGGGGTTTGAACCCCCCCCCCCTAGTCTAAGCAAAATGATAGTTTTCGCCAAACACCTTTTTGCATTCATGCCTCATTTAAGTATAACAGTAAAAAAAAAATTTGCGTGTTAATTTTGACAATTTTATTTCAATTATAACAATTACATTAATTTTGTACGCTCTAAATTAATGGGTAATTGAAAAAAATACAAGAAGCTTCGCAGAAACTGCATGTTTGCCGACATCAGAAGGTTGACCGATGTACAATGTCATCTTGATCCACGGGTCACGACGAGTGCGAGGGGGGGGGGTTGTCATCTCGGGCTTTTTCACAATATGGACAATGAGCGCCCAGCTAAAGGCCTGAAGGTATGGGAGTGGACTGGGACTCCCGTCTGCTTTCCTTCTTCCTGTAAGAGCGCCGTGTTGTCCTTCACTGTGTATTTACAACATATAAAGCAGTGGTACTCAGTGTTAGGGGTGGAGAAAAATTACCTTGGTTTCCAAACTGAATTCAAAAACTGTAAATAAATTTAATGGAATACAAAAATATTAATTATTCAAAGTTTTGCGAAAAAGTATTAAATTTTAAAAGTTTCACTAAATGTTGAATGTGTTGTGTTGTGGGATTAAGGCCAGTTATCTACAAGAGGGATCTAGGTCTGTGGGTGTCTTTCTAAAGGGTCCTAATCCGTACTTTCGGTAAGTTCTGGAGAAAACCACGGAAACTCCGAACGATTAGGTCGGTGAACGCGACCTGGTTCCAAACCACACTAAATGTTGAAATTTATGACATCGCACACTGTGAAAACGAACACAAACGGATACATTTGTTATAATTGGCATTTCGTTTGTTATTTTTTGCTCCTTCGCACAAACATCCTTCAGGTCGACATGATACCTCAATGTCCCACGTAAGGTCGCTATGTATATCTTGGTGCACCTCCATGGATAAAATCCTGGCCGCGTCCTTGCTTTCAATACTGGCGCTTGCTCAGTAATAAGAGATACATTGACTCTATTGTTTTTCTTTATAAATTAACAATGTCCCAAGTCTTCAGGCGAATTTCAGAATGTCATGATTTGCAACAATTGTATCACAAAAGAATTTCTAAAAGTAAACGTCTTAGCTTGGAAAATGTTAATAAAAATTCTTAAAAGAAACAACGCCTCTTTTTGTAAAGAATTAAAAGTATGAGAAATAAATATATTTTGTTTCTTTGAGTCAGTAGCGGCCCGTGGTCAAAACTGTTAGTGCAGCCGGAAGCATATGAGCCCCCCCCCCCTTTTTCCTCCGGACAGGTTTGGAAAATCTTGAATTCGAAAGCTGGCGGATTAAGCCCTCACCAAGGAAAAAAAAAAAAAAAAGAAATTACATAAAAAATGTAAGAGATCCTATTTTACTTCCATAAAATGGACATAAATTTCAACCAGCCGCTCTTATCCTCAAAATTGCATTAATCCGTGTCTGATTCGAAGTTTCCTTAGAATTTTCTTTTGTAACGATAACTTGAGAAGAAAAGAAAAAAAAAAGAAAACTTACTTATTTTTCAGTGATGTCCCCATAAAAAGGCGTTGTTTTAATTCAGATATCAATAATTTTAAAAGCTCTTTAAAATTTCCCATGTTTAAAGAATTTTCTCGCTCGCCATGTCCTCTAAATGCCAGTTCTTGCTTACTTAAAAACAATACTGCTTTGATGGGTAATTGTCCATTCATAAGCGTCTATTCAGGCTTACCTTCTTGATAAATTCCGCAATATAAAGTCGAGAGTTTTCCAAACATATATTCTCCTTACTCCCTCCCTCACTTCTCGTCCGAGCTAATCAGTTAGTCGAGTTCACAAGTTCAGCCGCCATTAGAAAATCTTTCATGGGCTGTATCAGCTGCATACTCTTTATGCCGGAGAGGCTGCTCACATAGTTATTGTCATGGCAAGGGTGCTGCCAATTTTCTTTTCAGCGCTCTGGGCTGAACCAAAGATTTTCCCAATTGAATTGCGGGAAGATTAAAGTGTTTTTTTCTGAATGAGCGATCCGGCCACAATATTTTTTTTTTTTTTTTTTTTTTTTCCCCGGAGATTTTTTTAATTTACCGTAGGAATTCCACAATTCTAATCTGAATTTAGGAAAATTAGTAGAATAAATTATTTTAAAGTATGTGCTGATAATTTCAAGTGCAGCCCGGCTGTACTTGCTGTATCCCACGAGCCGCCACTGCTTTGAGTTGTAGATTCAAGTCTCTCTTTGAGATAAAATTCTGTCACAGAAATTCGAATGCAGATCTAAACTTAAATTAGCATGGATAAAATGATTGCGAGCGGCGTGGCAAATCAAAATGAAATTAAATAAATAATATTTTTAATTACTTCCATATCTCAAAAACTGAAAGCATACGGTAACAATATGATCGACTTGTGAGATTATGATCCCTGGTGACACACTTCTAATAATAACAATTTTTGTAAAAAAAAAAAATTGCCATATAACCCAACCAGATGTTACAGGCCAACATTTAGGGGGGGAAAATTACTATTCAGAGAAAAACTGCACCGCAAAATTGGCTGTAGTGCTATTCATTTATAAAACATATTACAAAATACTGTAAGCGTGTCATTCTTTTTCTGAATGTTTCATAATCCTTATAAGCTTCCAAGATTTATACATTACAGTTTTTAAAAAGATATTCTGAATTTTTAAAAGTGTCTGATGTCATTTAATTGTGTTAAAAAATTACACTATTTCTTTTTAATGAGAAGGAGGTATGAATTTTGCTTTAATATACTCATCCATTTCTTCTTCTTTTATTTTATTTTTTTAACGGCACGACACTGGCACATTAAGCCTTTACTGGCGGCCGCCAAAAGCTATAGGCGTTTGTGAAGGGGCACTCAATGGGCGACCGTCATTACCCCTAACAAGGCATCACAGATACCCAAGCTATTGCCGGGTATCGAGCCCGGACCCAAGATATGGTAGAATAATTCGTTAGAAAACTACGCCACCTTGGCCTGGGCAGCAACTCATCATAGCTAAAGATGTAATTAAATTTGTCTGTATTAGGTATTATTATATTCGTATAGTTGAGCAATATTTATTCGGAGCATAGTATAGGTGAAAATTAGATGTCCAGAGAAATATTATTTTTCACTTTTAGTTGCGACTCTCACAACATCAACGAGAAAAAAATAGATAGGTGGTCTTTGGTCTTTTATATTGGGGGTCTTTGGTTATCTAGAAGCATTGAATAGAAACTCTTAACATAAAAAGTTTGCTTCTTATCTTACACTATTGTAAAGCACGCACAGACAATGACATTGCTATCGAATTTCAAGACACTAGAAAGCTTGGAAGCTGGTGGAGGAGAAAGAAATTTATAGCCCCATACTGTTGCCCCCTAGACAAACGATTTATTGCCTAATTCGTCAGTTATATCTATTCCTTAGACGCCCCTTTTTCTATTCTGAGAAAAGGATCACAATAGTTAGTCCATACCACGAAATACGCGTTTACTTTTTCAGTCTTTCTTTTAGTGTAAACACAGTCTGTTGGCAGGCTTGAACCATGTCCGCTAAAAGAAAATGTGAATCAATTTTATCATATTTCAAGAAAAGTGATTAGAGGGAAAAAAAACGTAAGTACATTTTGGAAAATCAATTTTTTCATTTTATCATATCAGCTGTAATTATCATTTTTTTTTTTTTTTTTTTGCATATTTAATGAAAATTTCTCGGCTATATCTGAAATACTCCGAAAATTATATGTATTCTCTTAGCATTTTCAAAATTAAATGTATTATGAATATTAAATATATTTATGCATTTTTGTGTTTCTGCATTTTTATGCATTTGATTATTTAGTGAAGCAATGAACAGTGGTTTGCCCAAATATTCGGCCAAGTTATAGCAGAATTTTAATTAATAAATCCTAATTTCTGTTATAATACTATGACTCGGTATCTTAATACAATTCTTATTAGGCATACTCAGAAATTTAAATTAGTTTTAAATATTTTATTAAAACAATAAACAAAATACCTGGCTTTAAATAGTAAAATATTTTATGTGAAAAAACTGAAAAATGTTCAGAATGAATAATACAATATCCTTCAGTTTTTCAGATACTTTTAGAGGTTAGATAGTTTCAACAGCTTTATCATTTTATTATTATACAAAACATTTTGTTATAAAACATTTTTAAACATATTAAAACATGTTGATTATTATTCCTGTTTTAAATCTAATAATAAAATCAGAGTTTGAAATTTTTTTTTCATTCCCTCTGATAACATTTTATTATAATTTTTATGTATCAAACAAGTATATTTCCTGAAAAATATCCCCTTATCTATTTTCTAGCTTCTCACTAAGTTTTAATCCAAATCTTTAATCAAGCCCCCCCCCCAAAAAAAAAAAAAAATCTGAAATTCATAATACTTATTTATAATTTCTTTAATGTGTAATATACTTAAGCATAATTAAATCATTTTTATAACGTAAATAAATTCAAATTAATAATTTACTTGAAACTTTCAAATAACATTATTTCATATGTACTTCACGTTAAGAAAATTTCAATTATTATTAAATTTATATTTAGTATTTGAAATAAAATTGTGTAAAACATTTAGGGGTGGGATGATATGATGTAAATTGAGAATAAATAAACTGAATTTCTCCATGACATAGAGCTTATACTAGCCAGTCCGAAAATTTCGGGGTGAGGTGGTGGGGTAGGATATAATCACCCTCCTGGTTTGGAACCCCCCCCCCCCAATGTGATAGCTATAGCTACGTCCGCGAGTGGTCCAGTTCCGATATTTCTCATCTTCCACGGTGAAAGATGAAATAAATGACATTTGAATATAACTGTGGTATACTATCAAAGAACACTGTACGTAGAAAGACCGATGTTGAGTTCTAATAAAACTATCAATCAACTTATATAATTTAAAGATGTTTGTTTGTGCGATTACGGCAACGCTACGCTTGGGCGATCTGCCAAGGATGAGGGGTGCCTTGGTAAGAGGACTTTCAAAGTTTTGTATCGGGTATTTACGTTACATCTGGAGAAAAACTTACCAAAACTCCAGACCGTTAGATCGATAGCTGCGCGATGGGACCCGGACCCAGGACCTTCACACATCGGCTGTCTACCATTTTCAGTGACATAACCACTGTGCCATGGTGAGGCATAATTGAAAGAAATCGCTGAAATTTTCATTCTGTGTGAAAAGATAGTTTGGTTTAGGGCCCCCTGTGAAACTGTTGACTGGGTGTCACTGGTGTAAAATGGCATGCAACATTGGGGACAAAATGCTTCCCATTGTAGAAAATACTATTTTCAAATGGGTGATATCTGAATTTTCTTGAATTTTAAGGGGGGGGGGAGCAAATGCCCCCTAAAATTCAGGGGCCCCCTTCAAAAAATTTCAGAGGGCGCCAATCCAGGGGGCCTCTTTTTGGTCGAAGAACGGCCAAAAGGGGCCCTTATGGCCGCCCTCGCTGGACCCCCCCATGTAAAAGCTATAGCTACGTCCGTGTGCAAGTGGAAGACATTCAACAGGCTTCTGCCTTATCACTTGCTATCGATGAGTCGTGCGACATAAAAGACACTGCACAAGTTACCCTTTTCGTCAGGTATATATCGTCCCAAGGTCCGAAAGAAGAACTGTTAGGATTACTACCGCTCTCAGGGCAAACTCGCGGAGAAGATATAGCAAAAATGCCTGGAAGACAATGGAATTGATGTAAATAAAATCGTTTCTTTAGCAACGGATGGAGCCAGAAGTATGACAGGAATACATAGAGGGGTAACATCGATTCTTCAGAAAAAAATAAACCACGAAATTCTAACGTTTCACTGCATAATTCATCAAGAAGCGCTTTGTGCCCAAACATTTCCGGCCGAAATAGTTGAGGTCATGAACTTGGTAATTAAGATTATTAACAGAATCTTGGCAAAACCACTCTACCATCGCCAGTTTAAAGATTTCCTTGAAGAAATAGATAGCCAGTTTTCTGACATACTTCTCCACAATAAAGTGCGATGGCTTTCTAGAGGTAACATATTGCAACGTTTTGCTTTGTGCTTGAGTGAAATAAAAACATGATATGAAGAATGACATATCATGTCATATCATGAATGACATCATCAACCCTCAATGAAAAAAGCATTTACCATCCCGAATTGGAAGGAGACAAACGGCTGCAAAAATTCAATTTCATGGTAGATAACTAAATGAACTAAATCTAAAACTGCAAGGAAAAGGCAACCCAGTCTATGCCTTGCTTGAAGAAGTAGCTTGTTTCGAAAAAAAATTACTTCTTTTTGTTGAAGACATGGAGAGCGGTAAATTACTTCATTTTAAAAATCTGAAGCAATATCGCGATGAAACCAATGCAACTATTGACACGAATTACTTCAGCAAAACTTTAAGAAACATGAAGGATGGGTTCGCTGAGAGATTCGAGCAATTCAAAACAAACAAAAATACTCTCACGTTCATAGTAAATCCTCTCAGCACAAATACAAATGAGATCAACATCGAGCCGTTTGGAATTGATGCTGGATCGCTTCAAATGCAATTGCTACATTTGAAAACCAAAGACTTGTGGAATAGCTAGTTCACAGAACTCAAGAGCAAGTTGGAAGAGTTGGAAGTCCTGAAATGCAAGCACATCGCGCAGCACAAGTAGGCAGCTCTAAAAGAAACTCCACGAGTTGAGGCCCTCATATTCGGCGCTTGGAATAGTCTTCCAGAATGCTACAGTGAGGTGAAGAAGTTGGCATATAGAGTGCTGACGATCTTCGGGTCGACATATTCGTGCGAGCAAGCGTTTTCTTGCATGAATATAATAAAAAGTAAAGTTAGAAGTCAACTAACAAATACAAATCTAGAGTCGTGCTTGAAACTTAAAACAACAAGTTATAAGCCAGACTTGATCAAACATTCAAATGACATGCAAAGCCAATGCTCCCATTGATGTAACTATCTACATTTGTTTAATAATATTCCGTATTTTAAGCCGTTTATTTTTAATCAAAAATCAAATATATATAAGCAAATACAATAATATTGAAATGAAAATGTTAGTGGCTCTTTACAAACTGGGAAATTTTGTAAATTTTAACTTTTGGCTCTTCCTTTTCAAAAGGTTGCCGACCCCTGACCTAAAATATTACAGAAAGATGGTAAAAAGAATTTATACAGATAATAGAAATCGTTTGGCTCCACATAATGCTGAAAAATTTTGGTTCATCATGCAAAACATGAAACATAATAAGTACTCTATTCATGAGTAGAAATAAGAATGCTTAAAAACCTTCATGCAATTTTTGGGGGGAAAATAGTTTTTCTAGAGGGTTTTTTTTTTTTTTGGACTATATTCCGTATACGGTGCTTTGTTTACATATCAATGTTTTTGTTTACAATTCATTGGTGAACAATCTGACGCCAGGGTGGGCGATGCACCGCCAAAGTGAAGTTACCTGCCAGTGGTAGTTGTGACTGGCAACCATAAAGAATACGTCTATCGTCAGTTTGGGTTGATTTTTGATATTGTTTCATGTTATTGATGGAAGGGAATGAAAAATGTTATGTTAATGTATGAAAAGAATTTGTGTGTGTTTGTTAGAAATATGGTGTGAATATAAAGCTAAATAAAAGAAAGCATGCTGGTGTTACGTTATAAGCCGGTGAGTGTTGGGGACATTTCTGAGCAGTTATTTAACCCATTTGTGCCCAGATATTTTTGCGACTTTTCCAGATTTTTGCTAATCCAGCAAATAACAGATAAATTTCTGATGTCAACTTCTTGAAAAGGGATGATTTCTTTTAAAATCGTTACGTATAAAAATTGAAATGCCAGCATCCTATTTGGTCATGTAGAAATATTTTGTGGAATTGAGGTTCAATACTCGTGAATAAAGGTTAGGAAAAATTAATAACGTTTTCGACTGATAGCGAAAATGCCGTCCCAAAAAAGGGACGCTAGGCATAAATGGGTTAAAAAAAAATAAAGGTAAGTGCTATTTTTTAACGAATCTTTGCAATGTTTAAAGTTTTTAATGTGAATTTTAAATTGATATTTGATGTGTTTATGTTTTCATAAGTGCTATTTACGTGCTATTCTAATCATACTGACTTTATAAGAGGTGTACAACTAGGTTGCTTAATCCACTGTTGTTTTTTTAGTTAAAAACGGTCCACTGGTTGCCTAGTTTACATAGCTGAATAACTAGGTTGCTGAATCCACTGAGGTTTTTTTTAGTTAAAAACGGTCCACTGGTTGCCTAGTTTGCATAGCTGAACAACTAGGTTGCTGAATCTACTGAGGTTTTTTAGTTAAAAACGGTCCACTGGTTGCCTAGTTTACATAGCTGTACAACTAGGTTGCTTAATCCACTGTAGTTTTTTTAGTTAAAAATGGTCCACTGTTTGCTCATTTTAAATTGCCAGTTACTGAATTTGCAGACGTGCTTTTGGTTAAATATGGATGTTGTATTTTGTTTTAATGTTTTTGTAAGTGGAATATATGTGCAATTTTAATGTGTTAAAATACTTTGACTTTTCTGATCGTGCAAAATGGTTGGCGACTGTCGCCGTGTTTACATGGGGTGCGCACCGTCTTGTATGATTTTACCTTTTTTGTGTGTGTGTGTGTGTGTGTGTGCATCTTATTGTGTTACATTCTTGGTTTTTTTTTTTTTTTAATGTATATATATATTTTTTTTCAGCTCAGTATCTATCATGCAAACATTAAATTGGAAAGTATATACTATAATTAATTTATTTTCCACACAACAAAGTATTATTTAATCTGCAATTTAATGCTACTTTCCACACTAAAAATTAGTGATGTAACAAATATTCGGCCACTATTCGGTATTCGGCTGTTTTGCCGAATATTCGGTAAACCGGATATTCAGTAGGTCGAATATTCGGTAGGCTGAATACTAAAGAGGTATTCGGCCGAATACTGCTACATATTTGGCTGAATAATTTCAGAAAAAAGAGAGAAAAATATTTTTTTAATGCATTTACAAATAATACTGCTTAGTTATACTTCAATGATTTAATCTCATATAATAAAATATCCTAATTCATTGAATTTTAAGCTGAATGAGACAATTTAATGCAGGGATGGGCAAAATTCGGCACGCGGGCCAAATCTGGCCCGCGAATGGAATTTTAATTTGTTAGTCTGACGGAAATTGAAAGAATATATATATTTATATATTATACATATCCATATTAAGAATTATGAAGATGGCTTGAAAAAAGTGCATTTTGAGTTCAAACGCAGATTTCAAGAGTTCAGTGCCATTCAAACAGAATTGGATATTTTTACCATGCCTTTCAACGTAAATTGTGAAGCAGTGAGGTCCAATTTGCAGCTCGAATTAATTGAATTGCAATCTAACAATCATCTCAAGCAATTGCTTCTAAATATGCTAAAGTTAGAGTTTTGCAAATCATTATCTAAAGTAAGTTTCCCAAATTTAATATCTCACGCCCAGAAAATCAGTGCTATGTTTGCTTCATCATATATATGTGAACAAGTGTTTTCAAATATGAACCTTAGAGAGAATTCTTTCAGAAGTAGACTGACAGATGAGCATTTAGCCTCGTTCCTTAGAATCAGTGCATCTCACATCGAACCTCAATATAAGGAACTTATGAAATCGCAATTTCTTTCATCTCATTAACATATTTAAATTGTAATACAGTCAACTCCCGCTAATCCACGACACTATAATCCGCGATATATTTCAAATGGAAACCAACAAGTTTGTTTACATTTTGAGCGGCATTTGGATGGTTGTATTACTATTATAGAAGTTATTTGATTGGCTGAATGTTATAAAGACATTTATTAATGATTTTCCACAGGTATTTGAAGTAAATAATTTCATATATTTGAGCATATTATCATGTAATTACAGGGTGTCTACCACAAAAAGTAAGCTTGATTTCTTGACCTTTTCTTGACCATAACAAATACGAAACTAATATCAAAAATACATCGTGCCAGGGATGCAGAACATGTTCTGTCCGGCGATCTACGATTGGAGGAAATTTTAGCCATCTGGGGAAATTTGCAGAAAAATATACAACTGATTTTGATTTTAACAATGAATTAAAAAATTCTTCGAGTTTTTCTTTTCCCTGCCCATTTTTAAAGTGATTTTTTTTCAACTTTTTCACTGATCAGCCGTTTGCTTTCAGTTAACTTGGACCAATTGCTATTTTAAAAAAAGAAGATTTGCCATTGATCGCCGTAAAAAGATTTGCAATGTAGCTTGCACATTGCAAATCTTTTTACATCTATGGTAACACAGAACTTATGGAAGTCTATAATATATCATAAAACTTTGGGGAAATTGAAGTTATTAGCTATGAAACATGGGGATCGTGATAATTATAATTGGAATCCAAGTTATTGTTTTTAAAAAAGAAAATGTGGAAAATAATCAAAACACTGAATTTAACAGGGAATGAAGGAAGAAAAAAAATTACTCTAAAATGCAACAATTTTAACCTTTTTTTGAGGAGTGAAGGTGGATAACTGATATACTTTCCTCAAGGTTTGAAGATGCATACTTGCCAACTTTTGAAATTCCCAAGGTGTGAAACAACACGCAGTTGACATATTGAACTATTGTCAGTTCACTATACAACTATTTGGCAGACATCATTTTTGATGATTTCTGCTAAATAACATGTAAATGACATTTTAAATGAATTTTATAAATAGCAAACGAACAGTATTTTAAAGTTTTCTTATGAAATAAACACGCGAAAAACTGTTAATTTTGTCTGTTTTCATAGTTTAAATAGTATAAAATAATAAAATTTACATAACACACATAATATATATTTCTTAAACAAAAAAGAGAAAAAAAGAAGCGACAGCGAAAGGTTTTAATCCTCGCCTCAGGTTGGGAGGGAGAAGAGTGGACACTCAGCAGATTCCCCCCTCCACTCATACACCATTGATACGAGGATAAACAAATCAACTTCCTTTCTCCCAGGAAATCACTCGTGAAATCAAAATACAAATTAAGGAAGTTAAGAAAAGATACATAAAATAATTTCTCTCAATGAACTTAGCACAAAAAATTAGAAACTAAGAATTTGAATGAAGTGGAAAAAACGTAGTTGAGTCGCAAATCGTGACCAAGTGCTTCATTTCTTGACCTTTTCTTGACTTTCGTGACCTTTTTCCCATTTCTTGACTTTTCCGTGACTTTCGTGACTTTTGCATGATGGTAGACACCCTGAATTAAATACACAGAAACTTATATCCTAAGTTGCATGTGTTCAGTGAATGGATGTAAATAACGAACTCCGAAGCAATGCACCGTCCAATCACATCGCTCTACTCTTTTGTTGAATGAAACAAAAAAAAAAAAAAAAAAAATCAAGGAAAACGTTTGCTCTATGAGAAATGAGAGAGAGAAAAACTTGGGAGACAATCGAAAAGATTGACCGTTGCAATTAAAATTGGGTGAAAATATGTAACATGTTTAACTTTAAACGCAAACCGCGATTTGGCAGATGACACAACAGTTGCGCAATTTTCCGATTCTCCCCCTACCTCACCCTTTTGATCTTCTGTCTAGCGATTTATTATGCAACAAAAACTTTCTCCACATAACTGTAGTTCTGCAGAAGAAAGAAAGAAAAGCATAAAGAGACCACATGGCCTTTCTGTTTGTTTACATTTAACTGCCGGAGGAGCACATGCAGAAATAATGAATCATCAGCACTTGAAATGTAATGTACGTGTGTGGGATAACATTCTTTTCCTCTTTAGAGCTTATATAGGCATAGAATATTTTTACATAACGAGAAACCGAAAATTACCTCACAAGATCTGAAATTAATGTAATACTGAGATATCAAATATACAAATGATGCACTGCATGCCCCCCCCCCCCTTCGCGAGCGACCAGTGAAATTCCTCCCTTTCAGATTGAGCTTGTTTGTTTTATAATAGATATATTTAGTTTAAAAACGGTCTTTTAAAGAAATTAAAACAACAACTGCCCTTAAAAAAAAAAATTGTTTGTTGAAAAACTTCCGGATTTGGGGTCCCTTTAAACATTTTGCAAAAGCAATCATTTGTCAGTATCAGTGACCAAGAGTTACTGACAATTAGAAGGCTTCAGGACAAAATTTCTGAAGAAAAATTAAAATCTCTTAAACAAATTACAATCACTGCAATGTTTGAAAAAATGAAAAATAAATAAAAATTTAGAGAAAATTTATTCTTTTAATTTTGTATTAGTAATTGTATTTAATATTAAAAATAGTGTTTTAGTTCAGCAGCATAAATATTTTCTTTCATGTGTCCTTTAAATTCTCTGTAAATTTAATTGTATTATTTATTGTATTTATATTGACATTTAATTGTGTTTTTATTCAACAGCATATGCATTTTCTTTCATCATTTCCTATTTGTTTACAGTAAATTGACTATAATTTAAAGGGAAATTCTAAATGTAAAAATGTAAACAAAAAAAAATGACCTATAATCCGCAAAATCCTGTAATCCGCACAACCCTTGGTCCCAGTGAGTGCGGATTAGAGGGAGTTGACTGTACTTGTATATTGTTTTTAAAATTTTAGAAAAATTTATCTTGGCCAACCAAACTTTTTTTTTTTTCGATTTTTGGCCAGCGATCGAAAAAGTTTGCCCATCCCTGCTCTAATGCAGTAATAATATTACAGAAATGCAGACTTTTCTACTTATTGTCTGTAAAACCTAAAATATGATGTGATTATGTATAGTTACCAGATTAATGACATTTACCATAGCATATTTATTAAATTATGAATATCTCAAAATTAGAGCTGTAAGAAACCGCATGTATTCGTTACTGACATACGGATAATCACTCAGACTCAAAGTAAAGAATTGCTACTTTACGGCTGATACCGTTACTGCGCGCTTTCGGATCGAGCAGCTTCAAACTTCGAATACAAGGGAAAAAACGAGTTCCAGTAATCAAGTACTTATATTTTCTGTTATTTGTTACTGGATTTTGGATCACGGTTTGAAGGGGAAAATCAGTCTTAATATTTGAGGTATTTGAGTAGCAGTAAAAATATGCTCTGCTTTCGTTACTGACTACTAATGGGGTTGTATTTTGCATGTGCCGAATGGTCTCGTTTGGATGAGGTTTGAAAGATCTGTATGTTTTGTTTCCGTTACTGATGACGTAATATCGGATAGATGCAGTATCTGCTGCTCCATTATGATATGATATGGGATTAGACATGGCATCTGTTTTATACAATGCGGGGTTGTACGGTATATAGTATGTTATGCGTGGGTGCCAATATCAGATTTTTTTTTTGGAGGGGGGGGGGGGAGAAAGTGGGGTATAAAAACATCTCTTGCAATTGTAGAGTAATATCTATAAGAATAGAAGCACGCTAGTGCAGTAAGGGGGTGCTCTTGCTTTCTGACATTTTAGTACTAAATAGTGGTGTAATCAGGATTATTTTTCAGGGTGGTCCCGAAGGATTGAGAACTTATTTTATTTAAATGCTTGAGCTACAACCCAAAAAATGAGTAATAAATAACAAGTTATTTAAGTAAGCCTTAAAAAATATTTTTATGAAGTAAACGAATTCACACATTTTTATTATTTAAAATATTATTTGCAAAAAATTTTAAAAAATAAATAAATGAATAAAATAAAAAATATTAGGCATGTAAACTTAAAACACATTTTAAGTTGTCGTTTCGTTTTAAACAAAAATTTCGAGAGGGAACCGGGATTTCAATGCCCACCCCTGGGTACGCCACTGGTATTAAAATAATTCAAAAAAGTTCAGCATGTTTTTGAAATGTTGACGTCTAAGGAGGAGGGGGGTGACTTGACCCCCATCTTTCAAGAATCCATGCTCAGAAGCAACACTAGGCACAAGATTTTCCATTATACCTTTTAAGATGAGAATGTACAGGTTAAACCAGTGTTCAGAATTAAAAAAAGGGGAAGGGAGACTATGGGGGGGGTGCATGGTTTTGGAAGATTTCGATGGGCACCATCTGAGTTATTCGGATAATTTAACATTGTATAAAGCAACACATTTGTATAAAAACATCTATTAATCAGATAAAATAAGCTCTAAATACAACTCTTACACTTTAAAGTCAAAAAATAAGGTATATTTTTATTTGTTTCTCTCTATTCTAAAAAAAAGTAAAGGCCGCTGTCGCCGTCAAAGCTTGTGGACCTATCTCCTCCTAAACCGTGGGGATTTGAGTTTCGACTAAGGTGCCCACAGATTCGAAAAATTCCGAGGAACCTGCTAAGCTAACTTAAATTTCGAAAATCTAATTATTTTAGAAGATATTAATAAAAAACTGAAAAAATAAACCGAATGTTTGCCAGATTTGGCATAAAATCTTTCATTCCTTAACAACAAAGCGTTTCCAAGTATCTAGAATCGCGTGAAATTTACAAAGTTAACCCAAAAAGCCTAATAACTTCTTCACCGTTTGCACGATCCGCTTGAAAATTTTCATGATCATGTATAAAAATATAGAAAACAATCTGTGCTTCTTTAAAAATCTGAAAATCCATCCGTTCCCTCCTTTTAAAGCGATTTTTCGCTATTTTCAGCACCATTTTATTTCCGAGAGTCAAAAAAGTAAATCATTTGCGTGACAAAATTACCCTTTTCAAGTGAATATGACAATTGGGTTTCAAATTTGTTTAAAAAAGCTTTTCCAGATTACACAGTTTATTATCATTTTTTTTTCACAAATAAATCGTTTGCATGGACATGAGAATAGCTGTGTACACAAAACGAAATCTTTCGATTGCGAAAAGATTCCACGAGTTTCCAGAACAGCATGAAATTTAATTTGAGTCTCTCTCTATTCTAAAAAAAAGTAAAGGCCGCTGGCGCTGTCAAAGTTTGTTGGCCTATCTCCTCCTAAACCGTGGGGATTTAAGTTTCGACTAAGGTGCCTACAGATTCCAAAAATTCCGAGGAACCTGATGAGCTGACTTAAATTTCGAAAATCGAATTATTCAGAAGATATTAATAAAAAACTGAAAAAATAAACAGAATAGTTGCCACATTTGGCATAAAATCATTCATTACTTTGCAACAAAGCGTTTCCAAGTATGTAGTATCACATGAAATTGTCAAACATGAATTAGAAATACACCCATTTTACGCCAAAATAAAACCTACATGAAATAAGTAACTCAAAATGTGTTACACAAAGTTGACAATTTTCAAATAGTAAGTTAGCTTAGACAACAGGAGTTTAGAATTAGCGATTATCCGTTTTTCCAAAACAGAATAACTAATATCTTGAAAATGAAAAATAATTAAAATGCTGATTATTTTAAAGCCAGTTCGGTCCAGCTGGATTATTTGCTACCAGTAGAAATATTTGGCGGCGCTATAGCAGTTACAGCACACTTTGGATATTTGCTAGCACGACGAGATGGTATAATTCGTGGTGCTAAGTACGCCAATCTGCAAACGATTATGTAAATGAAAATATGGATAACGGTTTTCCGGTAACCTTAAATGAACAGTAATTATAGGTTGTGAGCATGTGTCAATCGCCAAATAATGAAAAGTCGCCATTGGTGGAAAGCTATCCTATCTGTTCCGTAGCTTTTATTAACTTTACATGTACGCAAGTCGCCAAATAATGAAAAATCGCCATGGGTGGCAAATTCGCAAGGTGTCCAATGGGTTTTACATTATTAAAAATACAGCTAAAACAGATGTTCTGATTTTATTATGCTTTAGCTCCTAATTAAAATAACTTTTAAATGGCAACATTAAATATCATTGCGTTTCTGAGGAGTGCAAATAATTTTTCCAGCGATTATAAACAGGGTTGGCAAAAACCAGGGTTTTTGTACAAAAACCCAACCCACACGGGTTTTTGTTTGATGCCACAAATACCTAACAATACACATTAGAATTCACACAAAATGTGCATTTCGAGCTTTTTGGACAATTATCATAAATATGTAAATATCACATCTCAGCACCAAAATGAATTTGAGACGCGAATTGCAAAAATATCCCCCCCCCCCCACAAAAATCCAAAAATATTGGATAATGTGTCAATTTACAAGGAGTGTTTGAATTTAAACAAGCAGCTCATAATTTTATCTTCAGCTCTTAATGAGCTGCAAAAGGATACAACCACACTGTCACGTTCTGAAATATGGAAAAATTTAATGGAATCAGAAGAATTGAAACAGCACAAGGAAGTTATAGTGAAACGGTATAAACAGATTATGAGACCTGGGCATTTTTTAGCTAATATAATGGATGCAAAGTATGGAGGGGAAAAGCTTAATTCAGAGGAAGAGGAAGAAGTTGAAGCATGGATAATACAGTATCATCCAGAGCGGTTACCTGCAATGATGGCTTTTAAAATTAAAGACAGATTATTTTCCTAAATCACTTCTCTCAGAAAATATTGTGTCACAATTTACAGCTTCAAAATGGTGGGAAATTCTTAAAGAAAAGGTACTGAAGAACTAGTTAGATTCTGATTTTTGTAGTTTTTTTCAGTCTCTGCATTCTGTTCCACCTAACTCTGCTTCCATTGAGAGAATTTTCCCTACATTTGGATTCATATGGTCTAAGTTGCGGAACAGACTAGGCTCAGAGCAGTGTGAAAAATTAGTAAAGATTTACAAATATTACCACAAAAATCAAAGTGAATGTGATTTTGATTGGTAAACTGTAAAATAGATCAATTATAATTAATTTGAAATATATTTTTCATTCTACACTTTTAGTTTGTTGTCATTTAACTTTAATTCGGATTATCATTAGACATTAATCACACATGTCATAGTTTGCATAGTTTTTTACTAGTTGATTATCAACAGTTTATTTTCATTATTTCTTTTACAGTTTGTAAAAGTTGATACATGAAAATGTTCATTATAATGTGGTATCAAAACTTATTTATAATAATCACTGCATATTTGCTATAAAAAAAAAAAAAAAAAAAAAAAAAAATAAGTATTGAAGCATGGAAACAGTAATAATAATAAAAACAGTATAATAGCAAAAAGTAGTCTGTGTGGTGTTTTCAAACTGAAAATTTCAGGGTTTTTTTTTTTTTTTTTTTTTTAAAGTGAAAATATTATTAGTTATATATAATTACATATTTCTTAATGAATACAAGTAATTGAAATATGATTAATATTTTTAAAATTCTTTCAAAGTAGAAAGAAAGCTTGTTTTCTGTGAAGGATCATGGCTCTACCTCTGTCAAAAAGACTGTTGGTTATACTGTCTAGTAGTTTCAAAATTTTCAGTTAAAGAAAATAAATATTTTGAGGTAAACTTCATCTGATTACCATAGATATGACTTATTTTTATGTAATTTTGATAAGAGAAACCATCTAGGTTTTGGACTTAAAAGGTAAAGTGTATTTCTAAATACTATAGGTGGGATTTGCAGACTCAGAAATGATTTTAAGCAAAAACCCAGGCGGGTTTTTGTTGGTGGACCCACCCAGAAAAACCCATGTGGGTTTTTCTGGGCTGGGTCCACTTTGCCAACCCTGATTATAAACGGAGTCCGCACTCCAGGTGGAGTATAGCTCAGCACCCGTACAACACGGATTCCCATAACAAAATATCTTCCGTGTTATGAGGGGGAGGGGATCTACTGTAGTGTGAAGTTTAAATTTTTATGTACCAATGAACATGGAAGAACCAAGCAATGTGTAGCTCTGTAACATTCTATCTGATCCAATATTCGGGTTTTGTCTGTTGAAATTATGTCTTTTTTACGAATAAGCCTTATTAGGGGCCGAATGCCTCATACGAAAAGCGAGCGTAGCGAGTCTGGGGGCCTTGGCCCCTAGTTTAAACCAAAAAAATGTAATTGTATGTAGTATTTTAAACATTCGTAATCGTACATAATGCTATGTACAGTGCAAGGGCGAATTAAAGGGGGGGTGGAGGGGGCGACCCCCCCCTTTAATGTTATAAAGAGACAAAAGAAATTAATGTAAAAGATCCTATTTTACTTCCATAAAATGGACGTATATGTCAATCTTCTAACTAACTGCCCCCACCGACAAACTAACCCCCCCGAGAAACTTGCATTAATCCACCACTGGTACAGTGGCGTAGCCAGTATTTTATTTCAGGAGTGGTGTGTGTGTGTATCAATTGCTAAGTTTCAGTTGTAAATAAATATCACACTGTAAGCTAAGTAAAGGGTCAGATTTAGGAAAGGAGGGCTGCAGCCCCCCCACCCTCCTCTAGATAAACGCTATAAGACTTGTTTCTCGCGTTCGAACTAGTAACGTATACTTAGTAACTGGTAGTGAATTTATATACGAATTAGAGTAACGAATACATATAGGTATTAATATTTTCGTTACTTTTACAGCACTACTCAAAATATAATTATCCTGTTATTAGTGTTTAACTTTGTAAAAGATATTTTATCATGACCAATATTTTTTTTAGTTTTACAGATAATATACTGTTGTTTGTTTTTAAGTACCTACAAATAATATAAAATGAATTTTAATTAATCTTTATTTAGTATTTAATTACAAAATTGAAAAGCAATATTTTATTTACAGTTAAAATTAAATTTTTTAAAATGCAATATTCGGCCGCCGAATATTCGGTATTCGGCCTAAACTATGAGCCGAATATTCGGTATTCGGCCAGAGCTATTGGCCGAATATTCGGTATTCGGCCAAATCACTATTCGTTACATCTCTACTAAAAATTAAAAAATTAGACTCAAAATTATATCAATAATATTTAGTGGCAATCAAAGTTGAAAATTTAATGTAATGTACAAGATAGTAATAATTGAACTTTCCCTGAATATGGTTCTACCACTAAAACAGGTGAACAGATAGTAACCAAATTTGTTTTATAGACTATACATGAAAAGTGCTTAGGAAATTTTGATTAAAAAGTTAGGGTTTAAAATGTTCAAGTTGCTATCAAACATGAAAAAACAGCAAATTTAACACTGGAAAGGGATCATTCAAAATAAACACACAATTTCAACATTTGTTCATAATTTAAATGGTATTTTCATAGCAAGCGGTTGAATACAACTCGATGTTCTGCAGTGCCACTTAGCGGCGAGCTACAGAAAAATGGATAGCATAAAAACATTCTCCATGACAAAAGACTTAAGTGTACCAAATTTCATGGTGATCAGTCAAACGGTTTTGGAGTTTTTCATCGTCATAAACTCGCACCCACCCACAAACATTCATTTATATATATATATATATATATAGATACATGAGAAGTGCTTAGGGAATTTTGATTAAAAAGCTCAAGTTAAAAATGTTAAGTTGCTATTAAACATGAAAAAACAGCAAATTCAACACTTAGAAGGGATCATCTATATAAATAAAACAGTGTGTGAACTGTCCGTTTGTCTGTCTGTGTCTCGCGTAGCTCTGAAACTGGTATTCGTAGACCTACCAAATTTTGTACGGAAATTCTCCAAGACAGGTCTCGACACACCTCGAAGCGATTTTTTCGAAATTCGAATTAGGAAATGTTTTATTTTATGTTTTGTCCGATTTTTAGCGATTTTTCTTGCGTAATACATAATAACGCCGGTAATTGCACTCGCAAGAAAACGATAGTTACATCATCGTATAGAGGAGAAAATTTTCTTTTTAAAAACTGTTTGTTCGGACTGTGTAACATAATTTGCAGATTTTTGGGAATTTTTCAAATAAAATTAAATTTGACGGTGACTTTCGTAAAATATTTTAAAAACTGCTGCATCTTGAATTCTATCTGTCGTAACTTTTTTATATTTGGGCAAAAGACGGAGCACACAATTCGCCCACTTTTAAAAGAAGAACGGAGGAAAAATATAAATTAGGAGAATTTTTACGAATTTTTAAGTAAAGAAGGATTTTCATTTCAGTAGCACATGCTTATGAGTTTCGTTTTGATATCTTGCGGTTTGGTTGTCATGGATACAGTAACAATGATTAAAATTGCCAGTTGAAAAAAATAAATAATAACGGGTCCCGCGCCATATCTCGAAGCGATTTTTTGCGAAATTCGAATTAAAACATCTGTTGTTTATTGCCTTAATGCGCCAAAATACTACTGTTATTGTACAACTAAAAGTCAAAGCCCGTTGTGAAGCAATTTCAACGAGCGCTCTTCTGAAAACGTGAAAAAAGTTTCTCATTCCAAAGATTTCGTTTTGTGTACATGGTTATTCTTATGTCCAAGCAGACGATTTCTTTGCTTGGCTCGATTCCTTTATAAACACTGGATTTATTTGTGAGAAGAAAAATTGAACTGCATAATCTTGAAAAACAATTTTAAAGCCTTTATAAATAGCGCAGTCTTATCTCTTTTCTTTTTGTAAAGGGTTGCAAGAGAGAGTGACGTATTTTTAAAATAAAAAAAATGTCCATTTCATGTAGTGCCAGAGGTATTTAACGCTAAAACGTGAACCTAAAAGACAGCATGTCTGCGGAAATAAGACATTTTGAAAGTGAGAAGTCCACTGCAAACGGTCCATTTTCACTTTTTTGATACCAAATGACGCTGACATAGTTTTTTTTTTTTGTGTTTTTTGTTTTGTGTGTGTGTCATTATATTGCAATGATCTCAGGTTATTACATATATGACGCAAATTTTAAGTCAAGAGTGAAATAAGTTTGCTTTTTCTAGATTCCACATCACTGGAATTAATTCGAATTACACATGTGAGAAAATTTTTCGTTTCCTACCGTGCGAAGAACGGGCACGCAGCTAGTTCAAAATAAACACACACTTTCAACATTTGTTCAGTAGCTTTTGAGCACATTTATAACTAGTTAGACTCATATTTAGAGCTGATTTCATGCTGCAAAGTGCTGTTAGCGGACATTTTCTGAACTTTAAAAAAAAAAACTTAAACACATCTCATGTAGTGTCAATGTGCAAATTTGAAGGTGATCTTCTCATCCTTTTCAGCTGTAGACTGCTGTTTGTAGGGGAAGTTTAATGACAAGAACTGTGTAGTATCATTTGAAAAATATGTGCATTCAGTATACATAGTTTCTCTCATTTTAATACCAAAAATTTTGTTTTTCAACTTGTAGTTTTTTTTATTAAAGAAATTTAATGCATAACCTGAAAAATTCTGTTTTATAAATATTTAAAAGGGATTTACTTTTTATTTATCCATCTCTAAAAGTAATTTAACTTAAAATAAAACTAAAAATCACTTAATGTAAATTAATATTAAAAAATAAAACAGAAAAAAAAAGCATTAAATCTATGTTTGGAAAAAAAATAATTCATCTATCAAAGGTATCTTATCAAAATAGATATCTTATTCTTAAATAGGTAAAATCATACAAGACGGTGCGCACCCCACGTAAACACGGCGACAGTCGTTGGAGCTTGGCAGTTGCCAAGCCCCAGCGACTGTCGCCAACCATTTTGTACGATTAGCAAAGTATTTTAACACATTAAACTTGCACATTATTTTACTAACAAAAACATTAAAACAAAATACAACATCCATATTTAACCAAAAGAACGTCTGCAAATTCAGTAACAGGCAATTTAAAATGAGCAACCAGTGGACCGTTTTTAACTAAAAAAAACTTCAGTGGATTAAGCAACCTAGTTGTACAGTTATGTAAACTAGGCAACCAGTGGACCGTTTTCAACTAAAAAAACAACAGTGGATTAAGCAACGTAGTTGTACAGCTAATGTACCCCGTAGCAGAAACACTGCGACAATGTCGCGGACACAGAAATCTGCTTGCGCACAGTTTTTGTCGGCATATTAAAAAAAAGTTTTTAATTGTCTGCCGTAAAAAAAAATTATTTTTAACTGTCCGCAACTTTCGAGAACATTTTGCCGCGGCTCCCGAATAATAACGCTGTCTCTGCTCTGCGATGACGTCACTAACGCGAAAAATGCGCGAAAAGGAACGGCCGAATCTAGCATTTACACACCTCTGAATCCTCCTGGTTTCACATTTTTATTATGTGCCAACAATCATAATTTTTTATTTCCCCTGCACCATTTTGGATTCATTTTGCGGCCCATCGCAAAAATGCATTTATTTTAAACGGCCCCTTCAGATAAATACGATTCAATACAATAACCCCATCATAAAAATATGAATGACTGATAGAAAACGGCTCTTCTAAAAAATTACCTTCTAAATCGGACCTTTCTCACAGATATTACTCATTAAAATGCCTTTTACAAATGTTCTATTTTTTCAGATCGAAATATTATTATTATTGCTTTTTTCATCTTACGTTTTCATTTGCAAGAGCTGATTACCCTGAAAGTGCCCCTTCGATAATGTTTTGTTTTTTGCTGACTCAAGTGAGAACTCGATCCACAGAACTACGTGCGTATTTCGCTTAGGAATTGAGGGAAGAGGGAAGAAAATATAGTTGAAAAATACAAAATTGATTAAACTCATCTAAGAATTTAATTTCCTCAAATATCGGTAGTTACGTTTGATAAATACATAGTTACGAATTATTAACAATTATTATTTGAGAGTTCGTCGCCAATTGTTTAGTTATTCCTCTTCTCTGTTTTAATTGTTTTGCACACTTGCAAGCTTTTTCGCTTTTTGTTTTGAACGATTTACTCTATTTAACCGGTTTTCTTATTAAGCATTATTCATAATTATTACGAATATTTACTTGGGCGATTTGAGAACTTGGGCTATTTGCGACTTTTACTTGGGCGATTTGCGAATACAGCATTTGAAATGTATTATGTTTTGCCAAAATTAAGCATAGGTGTAGCTGGGGTTATTTGCGCCCGGTGCAGTCCTTTCGTTTTCTGCCACATTCTACTAAAGGTCAGAGCAGACTTCAGTGCTTTCCATATGCTAGAATGGGTACTCAATGTATTTTTCCGTATTTTCAAGACGGATTGCGGAGAAAAGTGTCCCCATTGTATGTTTGGCGTGGTTTTGTGGTTTCACGGGTTATCCTTTGTTTCCCGACTGGTCATTAAAAGCCTATAAATTTTTCGACCCTGCACTGTTTCCCCCCTTTTACAAAGCGTGCATGTGCAAATTGACCTTTAAAAAACTCCCCTCATATCGTGCAGCCTACGGCAATCGCATGCGAGTCTGCGCTCGCCTTAAGTGTCAGTATTCTCCGGTCGCTTATCTTTGTTTTTATCTTGCCGCCTTCGCGGACCGCCAACCCCCCCCCCCCATCCCTCTTATTATGCCACTCATTTGCTTATAAAAAAAGTGGAGTAATTTCAGAATTAGGTAATTCAGACTATTGATAAGATTTGGTATTCTAAATTTACAAATTATATATCTCCTGAAATTTTGAAAAATTTCAACATTTTACTAAATGAAGAAAAAAAAAATTAAAGCAAAGGTAAAGTAATTCTGGGAAAGTAAGTCTTCAGAAAACAAATTGTCATAGTCTAACAGTTAGGTTATTCTTAGAATGAACTATTATTAATTTAAGCTTATTTTACTTTCAAAAACAAAAAAAAACCCAATTTTTTTTTTTATAAATAATTCCGGAAGTTTTTTTTCCTTATGAAATTGCTTAAATACTGTCTGTAACAGAATGTTACTTATTTTAATCAAGTTACAAAACTGGCTGCTTAAAATAAAATTTGTAATTCATACGATTTTAATATACTTTTTTTTTGCATTACGAAATTGAAGTTTAAGAAAGAAGATTTATTGCTTTTAAGGGAACAGTTTACACCAAAGATCAAAGAATCAATTTTCTTTCTGCTTGCTAAATTATAAAAATTTTTACACCTTATTTTATTTTTAATCATATGCCAATAATACCACGAGATGCTGCAACTTTTTTACATACACTCAGTGCAATTTCATTGGCAAACAAACTCTTTAGATGGCTTTTTCTCCATGTTCATAGTTTCTTTAATTACATGTTTTAAACATGCTAAGGCTTTTTTTTTTTTTTTTTTGGTATTTGAGATAAAGATTTAATTTTTTTTTGTACATGTTCTTTATTACAGTTCTTATCTGATAAATCTGTGCATGGAATTAGCCTTCAGTTTTTTTTCTTTAGTATTTTACAGAAATCATATGAAGATATGTTACATTTTATTGTTTTACACTGTATCGTATATTAGTAGAAAAACTATATTAGACGTATCTGAAAATCCATGCACAGCCTTGTGTAATATATATTTGAAATTCTTGTTTTTTTTTTTTTTTTTAATTGGACAATTTTTTTTTTTTTTTTTTTTTTTGAGTAGTAGAGATTTCTTTTAAATCAGTTTTTTAATAATTTTTACTTAAATGTGCAGTTTAAGGAGATTTATTTTTTCAAAATGTACTATTAGTTGAACATTGAAATGCATCCAGTTCATCATTTGTACTATAGTTTAAAAAAATGCTGAAATGGTAAACTATTTCCTTAAAGGGACTTAATTAGCATGCCACAAAAAAAAAATTAAATTTATTTAAAATATTTTTAACATTATTTCTTACATATCTTATTTATAATAATAGTTTTTATTGATATAGTTTAAGATTAAAAGAATAGTGCTCTTTTAAAAACTTATATTCACATTTCATGAATGAGCAAGCATCAAATTAGAAAAGTGTGTGTAAGAGGAAGAACAAATACATTTCAGTAACTTGATTTTAAATGGTGCTGTACATCCAACAGTTGGATGCAATACAAAATTTGTATATGACTGAAAAAGGAAAAAAAGAAAAAAAAAAAGAACTAACTATGTAAGTCAAAACACACATTACAACCCTACAAGTTTTGTGGATAAGCCCTAGTCCTTTTCAGATTATTTCGAACCAGTTTTCTGTAATATGCTATCTACCTATACTTTCTCATGGAACTCAAGTACCCTTTTTGAAAACAGGCTGTCCTTTTTTATTTTTTTCCTGGCGGTCTTTCTTTTTTCTCTAGAGTCAACACTATTTAACAGCAGTGGTTAAAAATTGTTGGCTTTATGTATGAATTATCCACTAAAATTACACGCAAAATTTTGCAGACTGATTATGAAACTCTGAAAGCTTGTCGCAGACAGCTACAAACCTTTCTGCCACTGGGCTAATGTAAACTGGACAAACACTGGCCCGTTTTCAACTCAAAAAAACATCGGTGGATTAAACAACCTAGTTGTACACCTCATATAAAGTCAGCATGATTAGAATAGCATGTAAATAGCACTTACGAAAACATACAATTAGGAACACATCAAATATCAATTTAAAAACCTTAAACATTGCAAAGATTTGTTAAAAAATAGCACTTACTTTTATTTTTTGGTAAAATCATACAAGCCGGCACACCCCATGTAAACATGGCGACAGTCGCTGGAGCTTGGCGGCCGCCAAGCTCCAGCGGCTGTCGCCAACCATTTTCCACGATCAGCACATTAAAATTGCACATATATTCCACTAAAAATGAGCAACCAGTGGACCGTTTTTAACTAAAAAAACCTCAGTGGATTCAGCAACCTAGTTGTACAGCTATCTAAACTAGGCAACCAGTGGTCCGTTTTTAACTAAAATACCTCAGTGGATTCAGCAACCTAGCTGTACAGCTATCTAAACTAGGCAACCAGTGGCCCGTTTTTAACTAAAAAAACCTCAGTGGATTCAGCAACCTAGCTGTACAGCTAATGTAAACTGGGCAAACACCGGCCCGTTTTCAACTCAAAAAAACATCGGTGGATTCAACAACCTAGTTGTACACCTCTTATAAAGTCAGTATGATTAGAATAGCACGTCAATAGCACTTACGAAAACATAAAACACATCGAATATCAATTTAAAATTCACATTAAAAACCTTAAACATTGCAAAGATTCGTTAAAAAAGAGCACTTACCTTTATTTTTTTTTTAAATAACAGCTCAGAAATGTCCCCAACACCCACCGGCTTATAACGTAAAACCAGCATGCTTTCTTTTATTTAGCTCTATATTCACACCATATTTCTATCAAACACACACAAAAGAACGCTCCTTTTCCTTTCAAAACATAAAAAAAACACCATATTCCACACATAAATACTGACGACGAAATTCCCCGATACGCTTACTAACCTAGGATAAAACAGAATCAAAACCACAAGGAAAATCGAACATTAACTTAATCCACTCTATCACCAGCCACAAACAAACAACTATCGTCATTCAATTAGCACTGAATGAAAATCCCATACTTCAAAACACCCAGTGTTTCTCTTTGGTTACTAGTCTAAACAATCACCGGCAGGGTACTTCACTCCAGCTGAGCATCGCCCATGACGGCGCCAGAGCCAACGCCAAATCAATTTGTAAACAAAACATCAAAATGTAAACAGCACCTTATACGGAATATAGTCCTATTTTTTTTTAAATAACCGCTCAGGAATGTCCCTAACACCCACCCGGCTTATAATGTAACACCAGCATGCTTTCTTTTATTTAGCTTTATATTCACACCATATTTCTAACAAAGACACACAAATTCTTTTCTAACATTAACATAACATATTTCATTCCCTTCCATCAATAACATGAAACAATTTCAAATTCCCAAACTGATGATACACGTATTCCTTTTGGTTGCCAGTCACAACTACCACCGGCAGGGTACTTCACTTCTGATGTGCGTCGCCCACGACGGCGCCAGAAGTATCACCAAATGAAACATGTAAACAAACATCGATATGTAAACAGCACCAGATACGGAATATAGTCCCTTAAATAAAAGTATGAATTTCTTTGTGAAAATAATCTACAATTATAGCTATTTTAATAAATGTGTCATGGTTAAATTTATTTCCTTCTGCCAGCACTGTATACATAAAAAGAATATTTTAACTGTTACATTTGAAGTAACATTTTTTATGCACATATATGTAAAGTGCCTAGTCCCCATAAATCCATGAAAAACAAACATACAGGCATCATTAACATGCTTCCTTTTATTTAGTTTCATAGTCATACCACATTTGCAAGAAACATACAAACTTGCTACCGAACCAACTGTCATACACCGGTGAACAACATACTTCATTCCTTTTCCTTCCATGCCATGAAAAATTTCAAATTCCAAACATCCATTCTAGCAATAAAATTCCCTGAGACAGCTTAACTCATAATAAGAGTCCACAAAACGAAAACAAAATTACAAGGAAATTCATATAATTTAATTTGCCTTTATCAGAAATAACAAACTCACTTCTCTTATATATTGAAATTCCTAACATCAACACTGCACTCAAGAAATGTGTGTCTCTTCAGGTTGCCAATACGAGAAAACATACCAGCATGAGGCACTACTCACTTGTGCAGAGTGACAATGGGATGGCAAAAAAGTAAAAAGTCAAAAACATCGTATTTTGTAAACACCACCAGAGAATAGGATTTTCAGTAATTTAATTTGCTACATTAAATTTTGGCTAACCGGTAGATTAAAAAAATGTGCTCACTTATGTCTACTTATTTATTTTTGTCATATATAACCTATTGACCCCACTTTCCAAAACAGCACGTCCCTGCTTTTAAGGTAGTTGTGTTCTAAGAGAACATGCATTTTGTCTCATTATTTGAAAAGCTGCAGTTTCATTATTGTGTATGAACTTTTAAGATCACATTTAACTAATAGGCAACCATTTAGTGAGTGGGTACATGAACTGGCTGAGCAATGTTCTTTCTAATAAACCCCATTCTTCAAGTTAGGGGGAAAAAAATTTTCACTCATAGTTTGCCAATGAAGGTCAAATGTTTAACAGTTTTTTGATATATGAATATAATTAAAATGCTCAAATGAGAGAATAGTTTTGTTATTTAATATAGATGTATACTATTCATAGTAGTGATACAATTCAGCTGTTGCATCAGGTCTTAACACTTGAGTTTTCCACTTTAGTTCTTATTCAGTTCTGAAATAGTGTGCTTGACAAGATGGATTGAGTTATGAAGAAACTTCAGCACCATGCCATGAATTTCCACGAAGCTGCTCAAGATAGTTCAGTCTTAACAATAACAGGCATTATAGATAACACTGTTACAGTATTATTTTAAAAACATTAAAAAAAAAAAAATTCTTCCTCTTTCTTTACGCATTTTGGTAATAGGAGAGGATGCAAAATCTTCAGTTGTCCTAAGGTGCAGAAAACCCTAGCTATACCTTTGCATTAGAACCATGGTTATAATTTATCCCTTGTAATTCAGGGTGCAAGATTTACATTTTAAAACTAAGAAGTATAAGTTATAATGTTTCTATAAGTCTACATGAAAATTGGGCATGACTCAGTAAAATTCCAACAGAGATTTCTGCATGGGTTTAACAATCATTAAAAAGCATAACACCAGAATACCTATAAGCAATTGAAATAATGGAATAAAAAATATAACTGATAAGGCATATTTCTTACTGTTAAAAGTGCTAATTGATTAAAAAATGAAAAGAGTAATATTTTTAAAACGAATAAACAGTTATGAGTATTAATTAAACGGTAACAAAACTTTAATAAATCAAAACATGTTTACCCAAATTTAAACTAAGGTATCCTAATATTAAGTACATTCCTTAATTGCACATTCACACAAAATGTTAAACAAGAAAATATTGGGGTATTTTAAAAGAAAATTATAAATATTAAAAGAAATTCAATGCAATACAATAATAAAACTTTATAAATAAAGAGAGGAATGAAAGAGAAAATTCTACAAAAGATGCGAAAACAATAAATAAACAATCATTTTTGTTGCAACGTGAAAAGAGAATACACGTTATGCGAAACCATAGTAACGAAAGAAAACTAAAGTTTTCGTTCCGTCTCTCTTCCCTCGCCCTCTCCGCTCTCCTCGCTCTCCGTCACCAAAGAGAGAAACGAGTAGCTTATATCCACCTCTCTTTTTCCCCTGGGAAATAGGGAAGAAAAGAGGTGTACTACGGATTCACTGCCATGGGGAAAGGGATAGGGAATAGAAAACTTCATTGTCGCCAATAGCGGTGGACTGAACTATTCGCCAAGTTGCCAAGAAAAAGGCGGCTAGGGATAAACAACTGTTTTACCCGCGCTTTTAACGTAAGTAAATAGTTTGTTGTTTTGATATAATTAATTAAAATTTACTGTTTATGACTGCTAGACAGTAAGTTATTAGTATTTAACTGGTATTAAGTGTTTTTAAAAATGCGTTTGTTGATTGAGTTAAGTATATGTTTTATTAAGTATAGTTTGTTGATGCATTAATATATAAATTTGTTTATACTTACATGCAATTGAAAAGTGATGTTACGACACTTAATAATTTTTTAATTTAACAATTATAATATTTATAGATATAATTGTAAAGTTAGGCTTTTTGTTTCCTAAATCTCGTTCTCCAAATCTTTATATCTTTTTTCAATTTATCGAATGAAAATAACAGAAATATAAAACTTATTTTGAACTTCGCCTGTTTAATATATTTACTTAAGTCATTTTAATTTTGCATTTGTGTGGGATTTTAGTTTTGCCTTGCTGATCTGTTTCCTTGTCATTTATACCTATTTTATCAAGTTTATTTATGTTCTGTAACATACTGAAATTAGCTTTATTCTCCTCATATCCATTAAAAAAAAAACAATTTGAGTTGATTTTGTAATTTATACTAGAATCTGTCATCTGTGTATATCTATAGTGCAGTAAAATGTAATGTCCTGTTATATTCAGTTATTCAATTTTTTTCATTGAAAACAATTATTTCAATAGTGCTATCAGTGTTATTTGAATAAATAAGTTTAAATAATTCCTGGGTAATCATAATGGCTTAAATGCAGAGGTAGTGACTGGCTTAGCGAGATTTCTAATAGATGCTGAATTGGCGATCGTGGCGCCTTTCTTTGGGTGTGTTCCAACTGCCACTTAGGGAGATTGACATCATGCACAGTTTTGGGTACTTACTAGGGGGAAATAATATTGTGGCATGTATTTACTACCTAGCGGAGCCAATGGGAGGCAGCAAAAACAAAATATAAAGCAGGCATGTGATTTTTCTGCGAATTAGCGGAAATCCGCTAATTTTAAATAGCTGATTAGCGGACTTCTGCGAATTTTAACATTTTCAGAACTTCCATGATTTTTAATCTTTTCAGATCTTCAGCGAATTTCAATCAGATTTTCTTCAATCTGGTTTTAATTAAAGTACTTTCGTGTGATAAAAACTGTGTCATTCTTGGCCATTCTGCGCGCTGTTTATAAATAAATGGAATCCGGTTGGCTCACCAAACTGAT
>JAWZYV010011921.1:600000-775867 GCA_038373885.1 Cheiracanthium punctorium | reverse complement strand
AATCTATCGAGCGGTTTTTGAGTTAGAGTGGTCACCAGTTCAAAAAACATAGTTTTGAGAAAAACGCATTTAAAGTTTTACAGTCGATTGATGTACAGTAATACGAATAATTTCAATACTTACACTGAGTCATCTATTCCTGGACCATATAAGAGTTCTTCAGCCGTTGTAGAACTTTCTAAAACATCAATTTGTTGTTGTCTACGTCGCATTCTACCTTCGCGAGTGTTGTTGTTAGCGCGCTGATCAGCTACTTTTACACGTGCACTATCGGTTTTTTCAGTATACCGATGCGAATTAGGCCCACAACTAAGTCCCAGTGTGTTCATTATTACTAATAATGACTTTGTCCCTTCATTAAATATACTCATAGCTACGTATGCAGCAATTTGAACAATGGTAAAACTAGTATTGATAGTTTTTGGGCATATTTTCCACACTAGTTGGTTGAAGCTCTCATTATTATTTTGATTAAATCCACCTACACATCTTGAAAGCAAATTTTCATTACTAAGATCTTCATAAATAGGCTTGATTGCTTTTAAAACTTCAGGAGGTAAGGGAGAATTATGCCGCTAGCTAATTGTTCTCGGAAATATTAGACCGCTCGAGAGCCTTTTATTCTTCGCTAAATAACTCGAAAGATATTTGTCGGATTCACTTCAAACTTTCAGAGAATATTTTTAAGATACTATAAGAAAATGCAAAAAAAAAAAAAAAAAAAAAAAAAAAAAAAATCAATTTTTTGAAAATTCTGACTACCCCTAACCCCTTAAGTAAACCCATTCTATATTTCCAAATATGGAAATTCTTCAAAATAAAATACAATTATACTACGAAATCGATTTCAAAATCAGTCTTTTGTCTCGATTTTGGCCAGCAGTATTGCTGGCCAAAATCACGATTGGAATTTTCATTGCACGATTGGAATCACGATTTTCAATGCACGATTGCAATTTTCAAGCTTATTGACTTGATAAATCAAGCTTGCTGCAAGTTTGATGTGCTGTCTGGGCAATGCCATTAAAATCAGTTATTTTGTATATATCCTCAAAGTGCGGAGAGTTTCTCACAGTCACAACAAAGAGGGGGAGTGGCAGATTAGTTGTTTTGTTTCGCATATATGCTACTTTGAGGGGTGAAAATTCTTTTCCTTTAAAAAGTTTTCAATTTCCTCAATGGGAGTGGAGGTGGGGATACCCTTTAAAACAACCTTTTTCGGTCGCTCGATCCTGGGATCAATTGTGCTGAATTTGATGTTTTTTGTTTCAAGATACTCTTGCACCTTACGGTAGTGTGCAATGTTTTTTGTTCTGATCCTAACTAGTTCTCCAGATAAGTCGGTTTTGGGGGCTTCGCCCAAGATATCCTCTAGTTCGCGAAGCATATCCATCCAGTTGCCGACAATTTCGGCATAAAATGTGGAGCCTCTAGTATTTTCTTCGTTTTGGTTCCCTTGTGTACCAGATATGGAAGTGTCCATATTGGTTGTGTTTAAATCTGGGGTTTGGGCGTGCGAGTGAGTGCTGGGCAGCTCAGCCGAAGTGGCAATGTCCGCAGCATGTTCAGTAATCATAGAATTTTCAGGAGTTTCAGTGTTTGCTACAGAACTAGTGTCATTAGATAAGTTTAGGTCTTTGTTTACATTAAGATGTACTATTGTTAATTTGTTAGATGTAGTAGAAGCTGGTGACTCTTCGTCACTAGAAATGCTGCGTTTCCTACCACTAGATTTAATTTTAGTAAATTGATAAGTGCCGTTTTTAAGTTGTTTAAATCTAATACTGTATTGATTGGCAATACATGCAAGTTTCTGTGGAAAATGTTGCATCATGTAATTAAACAGATTAGACTTACAGAGAACCTCAATGTTAGGTGTCAAGCAAAGAAAATTAATTTTGTGGGAAAATGTACTCACCAGGCACTGTTGTTGTTCTCCCTCGGTGCGTCGGATGAGGTCATCATACACCTGAGTAGCACATAGAAAAAGGTCAAAGAATTCAACCTTATCTTGAGAGAATTTTTGTTTGAAGTGGTCCGTCGAGCTAATTTGCTCGAGAGTAGGAGTGAGCACAGTAGTTTCCATTGTGAATCACAGGAAGCACTTAAGTCACAAATAATAGATGAGGCAATGAAGCGCTATAACAGCAGTCCTCGTAGAAACACACACAGGTGTAGATGAGGCTATGAAACTAATCAGCAGTTCTTATGAAGGCTGACGATGGGCAGTCCTTCGGAAAAGTACACACATAACAAAATAATCCAAGATGTCTGGCGGGTAATCACGCCATAATACTTGTACGTGCACACAAGAAAATAAATCGAGTCGCACAGTCCTAACGGCAGCCACATGGCAGTCCGGTCATAAAGCAAGTTCTTCCGCCAGTCCACGCACGGGCAGAAAAATTCCCCCACAACCTGAGCGGACGGAAGAAAACAACCCTCGCGGTGAACGAGACGGCAGGCCACGGGGAGAAAATCTGGGACGCACAAGCGGGAGCACTAGTCAGACAGGTCTTCACTGTCTTCACAATCCGGAGGCAGACTTGGAACTCTCTGAGAGAAACTATAAAAACATTCTTTTATCATAAGCCAAGTAACTCTGAAAGCATTCTACAGAAAATAAGATAATTTTTTTTTAAAGTCCCGGGATTTTTCAAAATTTCTTTCCCAAAAAACCGGTTTATTCCCCGAATAAACCGGGTTTTTTCCACCATTCACATGAAATTTATTTATTTATTTATTTATTATTATTATTATTATTTTTTACAGATTTATTATCTGTTTAAAAAATTCGAATTCTAAACTGCAGAATTTATAATTTATCAACGCAAAATTTATTTTTGAGAATTTATTTCTTTGAACTGATTTTTTGGTGTATTTCTCCATTGTTATTGACGAGCTATATTTAAAAAAAATTATTATTATGAAATGTCATTAAATAAACTATTTATTTTTAAGACCTCCTAAACGAGAAAAAACTTCGCAATTTTTTGTTTGAATGTATGTTTACCTCTCTAAAATCATGCTGCACTTTTGTTTAACAATTGAATGAGGTCAACGCCATTTTTACATTTCATTTATATATATATATATTGTTCTTGTTAAAAAATCTCTTAAATACCAATTTTTTTTTTTTAAAGTTACTACGTCATAGTTTTTATATCCTTGTTTATTTATTATGATGCTTTTCATATTTCCATTTGTATTGCTATTCCTATGGTACGGCGAATAACGGCGCGTCGATCGTCTGTGGCGTAAGTTCAAATCTAACGGAGAAAGGTTAAAAATGTAAGTAAATATTTTGATTTTTGTGTCGGTATATTATGGCCTCTTGGAATACACGTTTTGCTAATAAGAAAAGATTTAATCTATTTTTTTCATTAAATACTCCCTTATTTTGAAATTTTGTTATGAATGAATTGCTCTCCTTTTTATATTTTGCAAATATACATACTGTGTTATTAAGCCTAAATTTATGAGCATCAGATAATGCAAAAAATCATTTGTATTTTTAAAAACTTACGTTTTTTTTTACTGAGAACATTTTTCAGCGATTTTGCGTTCTGTTTTCTTGCGCCATTTAAATATTATTTCATTATAAAATTGTCTTATATAAGTAAAGAAGCGATTGCGTTCTTATCTTAGCTTGAAAATGGCGTAAATAACGAAATTGCCCCATATTCCTAAATTTTGTTATTCAGAAAGAATTTCGATGCATTTTGCCATTTTAAATAAAATTTGCCGTAGTAAATGAATTTATTTTAATCTGTATTCAAGACTATTTGGTAAAATGATCACTTCATTTGAAAAATACGATTGGCGACTTTGGCGCGCTTTTTTTGCGCCTGGTATTTGTTTATGGTATGCTATGCAGCTTTGTCTAATAATATGAAATTACCTATGTCTGATAAACTGTTCTAGCCTATTCCAATGCTCTTTTTAGCTAGTATTTTCTTTTTTATTGCAAGTTTTAATTCCTATCGATTATATTAATGGGAGTTTATTGAAACATGCTCCGATTTTATAGCTTCTACTTACTCTAGATTTGAATTGGCTGATGAATAATAATCATCCAGCCCTTTAATTTGATGCATTTTTATTTGTTATGATTGTTTGATCTATAAATTTGAAGGTTATTTATGTAACATATTTATAATGCAGTTGATTTGGTACAATTTTATACTTTTGTCCATTTTCATATTAACTAGAATATAACAATTTATTTAAAAAAAAAGCTGTTACATAACATGTTAATTACCTGTATTTATGTTAATATTTTCAAATGCATCTATATAACTCATAAACATACAAAGCCAAAGATAAAGTGCCTATATTGAATATTATAGACCATATGGAATATTATATAATTAAAACAGCTTTACTCTTTATGGCAATAAGTACACCTATGATATATTTTTAGTGCAGGGTTTCACAGTATTTAGATGAGACAGGTTCCAAAAATTTTTCGTATGAGTTGCTGCTGAATTCTAATATTGGTAAAATCTTACAAGCCGATGCACCCCCCATGTAAACACGGCGACAATAAGCTCAAGTTGCTGTCGCCAACCATTTTGCACACTCAGCAAAGTCAAAGCATTTTAACACATTAAAAATGCACATATATTCCACTAACAAAAACATTAAAACAAAATACAACGTCCATATTTAACGAAAAGAACGCCTGCAACTTTAGTAACAGGCAATTTAAAATGAGCAAACAGTGGACCGTTTTTAACTAAAAAAACTACAGTGGATTAAGCAACCTAGTTGTACAGCTATGTAAGCTAGGCAACCAGTGGACTGTTTTTAACTAAAAAAACTTCAGTGAATTAAGCAACCTAGTTGTACAGCTAATGTAAACTGGGCAAACACTGGCCCGTTTTCAACTCAAAAAAACATTGGTGGACTAAACAACCTAGTTGTACACCTCATATAAAATTAGTATGATTAGAATAGCACTTACGAAAACATAAACACATCAAATATCAATTTAAAATTTACATTAAAAACCTTAAACATTGCAGAGATTCATTTTAAAAAAGCACTTACCTTTATTTTTATTTTTTAAAATAACCTCTCAGAAATGTCCCTAACACCCACCGGTTTATAACGTAACACCAGCATGCTTTCTTTTATTTAGCTTTATATTCACACCATATTTCTAACAAACACACACAAATTCTTTTCATATATTAACATAACATATTTCATTCCCTTCCATCCATAACATGAAACAATTTCAAATTCCGAAACTGACGATAACGTATTCTTTATGGTTGCCAGTCACAACTACCACCGGCAGGTAACTTCACTTTGGCGGTGCATCGCCCACTCTGGCGTCAGATTGTTCACCAATGAATCGTAAACTCAAACATTGATATGTAAACAAAGTACCGGATATGGAATATAGTCCCTAATATTAACCTGTGAGAGTTTGATGGTCCATAATTCACATTGTAATTAACGGTTCCTTGTACAGTGTAATGGAGGTTTTTCTTAATGTATAAAATATTATCCTAATTTAAAACAGTACTTACGTATTATCCCAGCGGTCTGCCAAGACGGGCAGTTTTTCACCAAGATAAACAAACACATGAAATTATTGATGGTTTGGAATAAAATTGGCAGAACATTTGCTGCCGAAAAATTAATCCTTTGTGCACAGTACAATTAAAAAAGAACCGGTCTATAAGTACAAGTAGCTTTTATGATAATTACTGCATATAATTATGTAAACAGTAAAGCATTCATAACAGATTTTAAAGTAAAAATAATTAAATTTATCAAAACTTACTGTAAAATAAAACTTCAATGCTGCAAGTCGCAATATTCGCATATTCTGTCAGATATGCAGAACCATTGCTACAGCAGAGAACCATGGTCGCCGCTTGCCTCCTCATGGGGATTACAAAGACGGTAGGCATTATATAGCTTACGTGATGGCCAAAAACAATATATCCCGATCGCTCCCTTGATAACATCATTGTGATGACAATTAAAATCAGTTGCAGCCCTTTTAAAATTTGGTTAAATATTGAAGAAAAAATACTAATTGAAAAAAATATGCGTATAACTAGTGAAATCTCTGTAGTGAAGTATTGGCTTCCGTAATTGGAGCTCCCCATAAAGCAGCTCGAAATTTCAGCTTTAATTACGAAAATATGTTGAGAAAATGCCCACTATTAGAAAACAAAATTTAAAAAACGAGATCATACAGTTAGATCATATACAATTTTGAGAGGAGAAAAGCTAACATTTCATTAATCTTTAGCTATTTCAATGTTCCCCACAAAGACATCGAGACATTCTGAGGCACGCCGAAATAGAGAAGTAATCCACTTTGGCTGGCAAAAAAGCTGCCTGCTTTCTCCCAAACACATGCAGCTGCATCGTAACCCATAACAGGAAAAGGACACAGGGACATAATTTAAATAAGTAAAAGCTCGACTATCCGGAAAGCACGGGAAATGACGTATAAGTGAAAATTCCGGATAGTTAAGCTTGTAAAAGTAAAAAAAGATGTCTGTCGACAAAGCTGTTAAGAGAGGGGGGGATCTAATTGGAAATGTTTTGGAATGTTAATCAATGCATGTTGAAAAACACTTTTAAATAAAAATAGATCGGTACACATGTGTGTACTGATCTATTTTTAATTGTGTGTTTTTAACAAAGTTTTCAATTGTATTTATGATAATATTTGTTTATATTGCAGTGTTACAAGGCAGTGTTATAATACCTCTGCATCTTTGAGGGGGGGGGGGAAATAGTAAATTAAAAATAAAACCACTTATCGATTTCTAACAGGTAATATCTTTATACTAAGAAAATGATTAATAAAATAAATAAAAAGTGATGTTTTCTCTGTCTCCCCTCCTTCCCTCTCGAGCTTCTGTTCAGAGATAACACTGTTGAATCATCGGAATGCAGATGGGCAAAATAAGTAGGTCAGGACTCACTAGCTTTAAATATGCAGGGATGTTAATTCTGTGCCGAACTGCGCTTTTAGCCGATTTTTGCGCCGAGCTGCGCCGAATACGTCATTTTGACTCTTTGTTAATTTTTTGCCACGCTTGCAAACTTTGCTTTTCTTATCTGCATTTATTGTAAGTGTTGACTTTAGATTGATTTTGCAGGGCGCAACGCCCGGTGGCCCTACTTCTCTTCTTTATGCGCCCTCCTGCTTTTACATTTTTATTATTATTAGTCAGCAATCACCACTTTTTATTTCTTACATACCATTTGCGGCCCATCACGAAAATATGTTAATTAAAACGCCTCCTTCACAGAAATACGATTGAGTACAATAACTCAATCATAAAAATAGGTTCGATTGAAAGCGGCCCTTTCACGAAAACAGTCTATGAAATCGGATCTTTCCCACAAATACCTTTTTCAAATATTCTATTCTTTCACATTTCAAATATTCTATTCTTTCAGCAAAACGACGTTTTGCTATGTTTATACCTGCTAAAAAACTTACATGTAGTAATTATTTTTATTTATTTTAAAGAATAGTGCTTTTTAAAAATCTTATATTCACTTTTCATGAATGAGCAAACATTAAATTAGAAGTGAAAGAGGAAGAACAAATATATTTCAGTGATTTGATATGGTATTGTACATTCCAACCATTGGATGTAATACAAAGTTTGCATGACTATGTCATTTATTCTAGTAATCTTATGTGTACTGAATTCAATTTTCCCAATTTCTATAGTTATCAATTGATGGATGAGTTGAATTGTTTGATGCAATTCCAAATAATGTCTAATAGTAATAAAGGTATATATTCAGTAACTTTAAAAATCTTTACTTGGTAATCATTCAATAATTATTGAGAACAAAAGAATTTAAATAAAATTATGATTTATATTATTAAATTTTATACATCCTGCACTGCAGAAATTTTAGTATTTTTATTACATGCTAAACACATCTATCCTAATCCACTTACACTGACAGTCCTTTTCTGTTTAAAAGTTTGTACCAATATAGGTGAAATATCATATATGAATGTGATCCAGTAGTGATAGTGTGATAAAATTGAGGAACAAAAATTAACAGTCCCTCTGCCTACTCCTACTGCCTAACAAATCATGTCTGCCTAAAAATTTCTGAAACCTTCTTCAATAAATGTACTATTCTTATAAATAATAAACATCTACATCACGTAATTTTGAGAAAAAAAAAGCAGAAAATTCAAAATTACTTAGATTAAAACTTCTTTTTTTTTTAATCAAAAACTTCTAGTTATGTACAGATTTAATTCACATATTTATGTCATGTTTAGAGCAAAATATTATCAACAAATCATTTTTCCTATTTCGTTTACACTTACTTCTACATGATATTTTCTCCAAAAGAAGGGGGGGGGGGAGACTAAAGACAAACTGGAAAAAATCTAACTATGCATTGTAAGTTAGAACACATATTACAGCTCTACATGTTAAATTTTCGGGGATCAGATAGTTTCAAACCAGTTTCTAGATATGTTATCTACCTGTACATTCTCGTGGAACCCCAAAGTGCCTAAGTGTGTTTCTTTTTGAAATTTCCCCCCAGGCGGCCCTTTTTCCTAGAGTCAACACAGTGAAATCTTCAATTTTATGCTCCAAAATCATGTTAATTCTGATCCCAAATCTTAGTTTTCCTCGCGGAAGCTAAAACTTTGTGCTTTTGGTTTAAACCATGATTTAAACCGTGGTTTAAACCGACTGGTTTAAACCACGGTTTAAATCATGGTTTAAACCAAATGGTTTTTTTCTCAAAAAAACCAATTGGTTTTTTTAAAAGAATAATTTAAAATTCCAAATACTACAGATAGAATATGTTCTGATATCTTTTTAAATTATCCTTATAAGTATCAGCAATAAGTTTTTATATCAATCTTAATAGACACCTTATTGTCTTATCATTATTAAAAATTATACATTAAACTTAAATTATAGGCTGCATTTTTAATTTGTTTCTAAAATAGAGGTTTTGTGTTTTAACAACTTATTTTTAAACCTTAAAAATATCATTTTGTACAACTTATCACTTTATTACTGATGAATCTAAGTGCAAGATTCCATGTAAAATGTAGCAAACAGTTAATATTGTATTATATTATATACTAAATATAAAAAATAGAATCTCTAAATAAAATATTAAAATTGAATGATTTCAATGTCCACATAAGTATAGTAACAATTGTTTATTTACTTTCTTTTAATTACTTTCAGAAGGAACATTAATTGTTATCTGAACATTTTACAAAAACTTTTATTTATAAGTATTTAACAGGTAATTATAAAAGGATTTAAAGATAAAAACAAAAAAAACCTGGTTTAAACCAAAAAACCTGGTTTAAACCAAAAAAACCTGGTTTTTTGGGTTTTTTTCAGATAAACCGGGTTTTTTTCCAACCCTGGCTCCCAAGATGCTCCCAAATGGAATTTTTTTCTGCTCCCGGGGTGCTCCCAAATCGAATGTTGGAGTTAACATCCCTGAATATGTAATCAGCACTTTTGCTGTTTTGGCTATCGGTACGGAGCTGATTTTTCTCGGTGCTCGTCGGCACAGCTGTAAAATATGTTTTGTCTTTGTAACATGTGTCCATCATATTTGTTTTGTGAGCATTTTGACTGTTTATTTTTTTATACTACCACGATTCGTGGAAATATTGATAACCTCCAGCACTTAGAAATTTGCATCCTCTTCCCCGTTCTAAGTTTGGAAGCTGTGGTTCACAGTAGGAATTAGTCATTTGAGAAGACAACCCCACCCCCTTGGGGGGAGGGGGAGAGAGCCAAAATTTTCTGGTTACTTGAATTGTTACTTTACGTAGTGGAAAAAAAAGTATTGTATCTAGATCGGTGAGCCTTAAAACAGAAAAGAAAAAAAAAAACTGAAATCGGGGAAAGTGCCGGTTATTGGAATTCCGGATAAAGGGCCTAATACTGTATTGAATCTCAACCGTAAACCAATACAGCAAATCATACAAGGAATATTTAAACAAATCTTCTATTTAATTCCTAACTTAATGGCCTTGATGCATCAAAAAGTGCACAAATAAGCAGAATTTAAGCCTATCACGGATACGTTTAATAATCTGCCTAACAAACACTTTCAAATTTTCATATACAACACATACATAATTCATACACAACACATCTTAACATAAAGCAAATTCATAACCTTTTAAAAAAAAACTTATCCTCATTTAATATAAAAAAAATGAAATTTCACTTCTTAAACACCATATTAAATAACTGCATACTTTTCTACCAACGAATCACAACAAACAAGGATGTTCAACGGTTCATTTCAGGTTCAGTTACAGATAAATTCTTTCAACCAATCACATAATTCCTTCAAACTTAACCGTATTCCTAGTTAATTTCTTTGACCAATCCCATAATTTCTAATAACATCATGAAACAAAAACACAACTCAACTACACCTCAACTGCTTATAAAGGTTACTTGAGAACATCTCGCCATCGTAAACAAGTTTACCGATCTTCAGAATTTGGCGATGTTTCATACTTGACGACCTGCCCCTGGTAACTGTACGATTCCCCTAAAGTCTGAGAAAAGTGCATCAGTACAAACATTTTAGTTTGCACGACTTTGCACAAAATCTTACTCTCTAATTTTTTTACAGTGCATGAACATATTACACAAAAATTTTATTATTCGCACAACCACCTCCATACGAACTTTAACTATACCGAATTTCACACTCATCTGTTTGCGCAATGTGCTGCAAAAGGAGCACGAAGATTTTCCTTAGCGTATTTATATATACATAGATAGTTGTAGAAAACTCTTTACATTTATTCATATACTGGTCATACCCAAGCTGTAGAACGTTATTTCAAATTAATGACGGAGGCTTCAGTTTTAGTTGTAGGACCTGAAAATCTTGATGGATTCAGAGCAACACTATAAAAACCTGACAATACAAAAATTTGACAGCAAAAAAATATTTCAATATTGCATAATTTTGTGTTCCTTTTTAATAATTTTGTCTCAGTGTTTATGATAATATTGCCTAAATTTAATTTAATTCTTTTATTATCAAATTTATAAAATTTTCACTACTATATAAAAACAACTCGCTGAAGTCCATTAAAAATTTCTTTTCTCCATCTTTATTCCTATTTTCTATAATTGGTAGAGACCTCAAGATATATTTATTTTTAAAAAGTTATATATTATATTATTTGTGCTGTATAGGAGCATTTTTGGGGCGCTATTACTTTTCTTAATTTAAATATTTTTGCATATATTGATGGCCCAGCATACTATACAACTATTTCGATCTTCTTCAGTAGCAGTCCAAGTCATTCACAGATTGAGACAAGGAACTGAAAAGAAAGTAAACAGAAAACACAGGCGAAGAGCAAGTTGCCAATCAGAGAAATTGAAATAGCTAGAAACCAAGAACAGGGTTTGCTCGGTCATTAAAAGTAATTAATAACTGATTAATTTTGATCAATTATCAAAAACCGGTCCCTTATAGGACTTTTCTAAATACCTTTCTAAAAAAATTTTAGTGTCAATTTAAATTCGGGGCCACGTTGTGTTGAGGCTACTCAACGCTGCCTGAAATACACACGCCCTTTTCTTTATATGGGGCTGTATAAAAATTCAAATTATGTATTTTTTAAGATTTAAACTTTAAAAATGTTAATCACTATCGTATAAAATTCTTAATTTTGTGATTTATTGTCCATATCTATGATCAATATTTAAAGAATAAACGTTTAGGTCAGTGTTTTTAAGACATCCTGTATGTAGTGACAGGTAATTTATTTTTTGTAGCAAATAATAGCTGTAAGAATAAGAGTAATTTCTTAGATGTATATTTTAAGAAATCTTTCCTTATTATTTATTTAAGCTGTACAATTTAAAAAAAAACAAAAAACGTGAGTGGCCACTTGCTAATTTTCTGAACTTTGACCTCTTCTCCCTGGTTTCTTGCTTTTCTACTTCCTCATATTTTCAACTTGCTCTTCGCTCGCGTTTTCTGTTTATTTTCTTTTCAGTTCCCTGTCCCAGTCTGTGAATGACTCTGATCACTACTGAAGAAGTTCGAAATGTGACAAGTAACTTTTATGGTGCTATTTTACAAAGTTTTTTAATTATTTATCTTGCAACATCAGTTATTATTATTATTTTTTTTTCTTAACTCTTAGAACTGCCTGATAAAAAATATCCTGTTAACAGTACTGGTGTATGGATTAATAAAGCTTTTAATTTTTGAATTGCAAAATGACTTTATTCTTTCTATTACCTACTTTAAAATCACTTATTTTTGCAATTTCGCAAGCCCGTCTTAAAACACCTTACAGTTGTCTTATACCTAATGCAAAAGGGGTTCTGTATTTAGATACTTTCGGGACAGGGTTGGAAATAAACCCGGTTTCTTTGAAAAAAACCAAAAAACCGGGTTTATTTGGTTTAAACCGGGTTTTTTTGGTTTAAACCAGGTTTTTTAAAAAACCCTTTTATAATTACATGTTAAATATTAATAAATAAAATTATTTGTAAAATGTTCAAATAAAAATCAATATTTCTTCTGAAAATAATTAAAACAAAGTAAATAAACAATAGTTGCTATACTTATGTAGCCATTGAAATCATTCAATTCTAATATTTTATTTAGAAATACTATTTTTTCATACTTAGTATCTACTTATATAATACGCTAATGTATGCGGTATCAAATTTGACGATATTTTTATGCTGGGAGCGGCAAGAACTAGATGTAAACATTAGCGTAATAACAATAACACGCATGCAAAAATCCAGATTAACAGTTCAATGACGTCAAGTGAAGCAAGCATATTCGTTACTGGTTACGTGTGTCAGGCAGTAGATAGATTGCAAAATAACAATGTATATGCAAAAAAGTAAAATCTTTCGGATTTTTTTACTTCGTGTTTATTGCACATATAAAAAAAAACCACTTTGCAGTGGGTTGAAGCATATATAGCCGTTTCCCGTTTCCATACATGAAAAAGCGAAATGTTTCTTTTTGGTTTGATTAATGGCAACGGTACTCTGAGTGATCTGCCAAGGATAGGGGGTGCTTTGGCAGAGGACTTTCTAAGGGGTTTTCATGCGTATCCACGTTACATCTGGAGAAAACCTACCAAAACTCTAGACTGTTAGATAGACAGCCGCGTGATGGGACCTGAATCCGGGACCTTCACACTTTGGCCATATACCATTTTCAGTGATATTACCACTGTGCCATGATGAGGACCCCAAAATCTTTTGGATCTATTCACATGTCCCATGGCCCAAGGTTTAAGATACGGTCGCATTTTTCGCATAATGCGAAAAAACTTGTCAAAATGCTAAAATGAAACTAATGGGCTTTTGATTTATTGTGAAAGTATTCTGAAAAAATTTGGAACTGAAATATAAAAGAGAAACAGGGATAAAAGTAAAAACTTCCTGTATAGAATGGTTATAGAACGGTTGTGGGGACAATCTTTGATTACCATATTGAATTGAAATATAAAGCCTGTACGTCTATAATTTTCAAGACCACTGCAAAAACAATGAGAGGAAAAGAAGATCAGACATCGAATTATCCTTTTAGCATTTTGCTAAAGCTTTTTTTCTTATTTTAGCTTTTCTGCTAAAAAATTTTTGAGCTCAGCTTAAACCCTGCCATGGCCACTATCAGCTTTTGTCATGATACCCCCAAAATTTGTAACAACCATAACCTAAATAAATTTCATGACAAATACTGTTTAAAGCATGAAATAGGATTTTTGTTGAAAGGACTCCGATAAATTGGACAAAACTGACTGAGTATATATGGTAAGGTGTGGGGTGGCGAAGCTGACTACCTTAGCAGCTAGTATAATATAATACAATAGTAATTGTTTACTACATTTTACATGGAATATTGCTCTTAGACTCATCAGCAATAAGGTTGATAAGTTGTTCAAAGTAATATTTTTAAGGTTTAGAAATAAGTTGTTAAAACACAAAACCTCTATTTTACAAACAAGTTAAAAATGCAGCCAATAATTTATGTTTAATTAATAATTTTTAATAATTATAAAACAATAAGGTATCTAGAGTGATATAAAAACTCATTGTTGATACTTATGAGGATAATTTTAAAATACATCAGAAAATATTCTATCTGTAGTATTCGTAATTTTAAATTATTCTTTTAAAAAAACCAATTGGTTTTTTTGAGAAAAAAACCATTTGGTTTAAACCAGTCGGTTTAAACCATGCCAACCCTGTTTCGGGATTTTTCAACTTTCGGTTCTGTTCATAATTCACAAAATTTTCAGCTCGCAAAATGTTTTTGTTGTTAATCTATCTGTTAATGTAATGATATTTTAGTTCTTTTTGCTTAAACATTATGATTTTATTTTTCAGATTTTCGAAACCTTGTGTTTTTAAACAGTGTATGAAGAACTGTTATAATGCCTCGTAAAGCTAGTCAAGCTGCAAAAAAAGATACAGCAGCTGCTGAATCAAAAAGTGAAGGGGTTAGTGTATTTTCTTCTTCTTCTTTTTTTTTTAAGAGCTTTCTTTCTGCTTTAAATATATAAATTCTTAAATGCTTTAAATAATGTAACCAAATATTGTAAATTTATGTAACCAAATGTTTTAACAGGGTTCGTATGCCTCCTGGGAAAACTCCTGGATTTTCATTTTTAAAATGAAGGGCCCTTAAAAACTCCTGGATTTTAAGGCAGACCCTGAAATTTAGTAACTACTCCTGGAAATTGTGTATTAAGTTTTTCATCTGATATTTAAGGTGCAAAACTGTTTTTCTATACTTGCAGTCTACCAAACACAATTGGCGATTATTATTCTCTGTAAACAAACCACTGCCATGTTGTTTGACATTTTCACCAGCAAATTCATTCTTAAACACTACCCGATTAGTTTCTGAACTCAAACAAGTCCACCCACGTGATAGCCGGAGGCCGAAACTGGTATGTCACAGCTAAAGTATCCCATGATTGGTTTATTGTTCTGTGTTTATCTCCTTCTAGCAGCTAGTGATATAGATTTCAGCTTCAAGTATGTGCTTAATGGAACAAGAAAGACAGACAAACACGACACACTCATGGATTATGATGCTTATTCCAATAAGTATTTAAAGTGATGAAGTATAAATCATTAAGAATACGATCTCCGCATGTGAAAATACGAATACGCAGCTCAATGAAAACTTTTGTTCACAAATAAAGTACATTCAAAGGGTATCTCTCCCCATAATCTCTCCTTACTTTGGTAAACTAAGTGACGTCATCATAAAACATCATTAAGAAAAAGATCTGCATGTGTGAAAACACAAATTTCAAGAGAAGAAAAAAAGTACCCATTATTTCCTTTTTTAGTGTTATATTACAGTTTGCCTAAAAAGTCACCATAGTAACTGAAAATGTATAGTTTTCGCCACCTTGCAAGAGTGTGTGGGAGGTGTGCTAAAGTAGGAATCAGCCAACTAAACAAATTAGCAATAAACGTGCCTATTAAGGAATTTGAAGACACGTAATTATTAAAACTGCATTAATTGGCAACCCAAAATAAATAAGTAATGGAATGCTGTACTTACATGTAGTTCTAAATCACGGTTACCACATATACAAAATGTCATGGTGGTAACTGCATATATATAATTATCGCTACCTTGGCTAGAGTCGAGGCATTAAAGTAGAAATCAACCCAGGAAGACAAACACAGCACACTCATGGATTTTGATGCACATTCCAAAAAATATTTAAAATGGTGAAGTACAGTTGCAATATGCTTGGCAAAGATTGTAAAATAGTTTTAGTAGGCGATTTTAAGATAGATTTCGATTCCAAAGATGTGTTTTATGGAACAAGGAAGAAAAATACGGCACACTCATAAATAATGGTACACTTTCCAACTTAATGGAATAAGGAAGAAAATTGGGACAATGCATAAATTATGATTCGTATTTAATATATATAGCACTTTAGTAACATCTGTTTAATTGGCCAGCCATCACCATACAGTTACACTAAAAAATGCATTTATGCATACTTTTTTTTCTTCTCTTGAAATTCGTGTTTTCACACATGGAGATCTTTTTCTTAATGTTGTTTTACGATGACGTCACTTAGTTTACCAAAGTAAGGAGGGGAGAGATACCCTTTGGATGTACTTTATTTGTGAACAAAAGTTTTCATTGAGCCGCCCAAGTTGTGTAGTGGCTAGAGAACCATTTTACTACATTGCAGGTCCGGGCTTGATTCCCCGCATGGCTTGGGTGTCATTTCGTCAGACCCTTCATAGGAGGCAATGCTGGTCCCAGGAGCAGAATTATATTCAGTGTTCTGCAACATAACTTCAAACAGTTGCAAATGTTCTGCAGGCATTTTGTCCAAGTCTGACAGACCATGGTAAAATGCAAATTAGGTATTAAAATTGTGCAAAAAGTGAAGAGATAAGGCATAGCATAAAGGGCAAGTCACTTTAATTACTCTGCAGAACATATCATTTCATATATTCTTTCTTTTAAAATATGAAATGTTCTGCAAAGATTGTGATTGTTCTGCGATGTACGTCGCACTTTTAACCACTTTCTGCTTCTGGGATGCTGGTATACCTATTAGATGCCTCCATAATAAAGAGACCAGTACTTCCGGCTTTGTTGTAGCCAATGCCTATAAACAGCAAGTGCCCGCTAATAGAGGAAAAATTTTAGTTATACAGTGGTAACCCGTTTCGTACGTTATCCCGCTTCGTACGTTTTTTTTTTTTTTTTTTTTTTTTTTTTTTTGTCGGTCCCGAGAAATTCCTATTCTGATAATGTTGAAAATACCTAGATTCTACATCAATTACTCTTAATGTTTCCCACTTGGTACGTCATACTAGACGAATTACCTTCAGAAATTTTGTTTTCTTTCACCCATAAAAAAAAATCAGAAGAACAATACTTTCCATATGTTCAACTAGTTGTAAAGAGTGTGAACCCTATTTTAAATAATTTCCAAATTAGACTTCATTAAAAGAACTGCACTGTACTAAGGGATGGCACTGTAAAACTATTCTAGTGCATTAAGGCAGGCAACCTAAGATTTAGATGAGCACAAAACCAGGGGTACAGAAAATGTTCAAGTCTAATTCTCCAGATAAAGGGTCGGGAAAAAACTTTTTTTTTTTTTTTTTTTTTTTTTTTAAACCAGTTTTTTTTAATACTTTTATATATATACATATTTATAAGCAAAATTATTTATAAAATGTATAGATTAAATAACAATTAGGGTCATTCCATTTCAAATCAACCAATAAATTTCAAAAATGTCACCCACCGTCTCGGATTTCTTTGAAAATTTTTATAAATGTAGCCATTAGTGTTCTAACTAACAATATAAAATTTTACTTCAATATCTCTAATACTTTTTAAGATAAAAATTATTAAAATAATGGGAAAGTGACCATAAATGGCGTTTTTGCAAACAATTATTTTAATGGTGCTTTTTCAGATAAAAAAATAACTTTCTTTATTTTCAATATATTAAATTGAAATTTATACCAAAATGTTCACAAAGGTTTGGAGATTATAGAAAAAAAAATTTGATAGTCCTGTTTAGAACTGGAGCCCCCCAAAAATTCACTAACTTTGTTTTTTTCAAAAAAATTTCATAAAAACAATAATTTTCCAAAAGCTGTTTCAGAAAATGGTGTAGCTCTTAACAAAGCAAACTATTTTTTTACTTTCATGTAAATGTATAAAGTAAGATAATTTAAAATAAAAACGGTGGGTATTTGAGTCCTAATAGGTTAATTTAATTAAAAACCAAATATTTTGAAGATTTTTCTTAAAATGTTATGCTGCATGCAAATGTTATTATAAAATAATTTTTTATTTATTTAATTTAAAAAGGTGCTTATTTTATTTAAAAGTTAATATTGAATTAGTTATTTTACTTAAAATTTAAATTATTTGAAAATTTAAAATTTTTTAAACAAAATCGGAAATACATATAGTTAACATGCGTCAAAATTTTTCTAGCTTTTTTTATTGTCAACTACAAATTAATACTTTAGTTAGAAAACAAACATTTTTCTTTAAAAAAATAGCTGTATGCAATTAAATGTGTAAAAAAGGATTTATTTAATTAATACTTTCTTAATTTAAAAAATTTAGACAAAATTTGAACATTAATTAGAAAATGTGTGCTGAAGATTTTTTGAACATTTCTTTGACTCACTGACTACAAATTAAATAAGAAGCATACTAACTTGCTTTAGCATAAAATGAAAATATTAATTATTATGACTGATTGTGACACTTATGTTCAGTATTTTACCAGAAAAAAAAAAGTAGTTCCGTTCCTTCAATCAATCAATTTCAATGGAGATTCACCTGTGTTTTGTAATGATACATTAACATCTTCTAAAGCTTCTTGTTTTGAAATTGACAATTTCAAATTTGTGACAGTTTCATCACTGCCAGTTGATACTTTGTCACTGGTATCACTGCCAGTTGATACTTTGTCATCAAGCTCAGAAATAAGTTTGTTTCCCTTCTTCCTACAAAAAATACATTTTTTTTTTTTTGTCCAGAAATCGATTTTTCACAGTTTGGCAATTTGTTAATTACCTCAGATAAATTTGAATTAATGGTTCTCAAACATTTTTTTCTTTTTCTTTTATGGCACTTCAATGGGTCAAAACATGATGTTTGAAGTATTTCAAATTTATTCAAATAAAATAATTTTTGATGTTCACAAATATTAAGTAAAAGCTCCGATTGTACATTACTTCTCAAACTTATTAAGTTCAAGTCTGAAGGCTTAATAATGCAGTACTTGATGAGCCCGGGCTCGAGCTCTGTAATTCCCAATTGCGTTCGGGCTCGGGCTCGTGAAAAATTTCTCCTGTATTGAACATACTCCTTGAAACAGATTTTAAAAAGTGATTCATGAGGAAAATAAAAGTACTTAGCGCACGGGCGCCTAGAAGGTGCGTGAAGTTCTTTAGGTATTTCAGAAAGGCGGCTTATATTGCTTAGTTAATCATCAGATCGGACATTATTTGATAAACATGGATATAAAGAATTAGAAAGTGCATTGAGAGTTTGCAACTATATTTGTCCTTAATTTGCACAAACAGCAAAATTTATTGTATTCTATCAATGATGTAATTGATTTTTTTTTAATCTTTAGTTGAAATTTCGGGCTCGGGCTCCGACTTAAATAATATTGCTCGGGCTTGGATTAAAAGTTCTCGGGCTCAGGCTTCAAAAAATGAGCCTGAACTCATCTCTAGTACTTGATGCAGTTTCTACTTGAGCATAAGTCTTTTTATGGCATTCAGTTCAGTTCCATTTTTCTTAGCCAATACTAGAACACGTCTGGGAATGTTCTGCTGCCATATTAAATGTAACTGATATTCAGTAGTAGCACAAAATAAAAAAACATTCTAATTTACTTTCAATAAGATTAAAAAAAAAAATGAGCTTACATATCAAGCTGAATAATTTAGCTTTATAGTGCGTTCGCCGAGTCAAGAGAACAAAACTAAACAATTGCACGTGTAAACTGGCGTTGAGTAAACACCTGGCATTTTGATAAAGTGCCAAACACAGTGTGAATTTCTGCTTTCTTCCATTTACGCTGCTTGGAATTAAGAAAGGTTAAATTCGCCTAACTAGGTATTGGTGCCAAAAAATGCAATTCTTTGGTAACCCGTTTGTTTACTTTCGTTCTCTCGTTTCCGCGAACAGACTATAGATTATTGGTTTAACTCTTTAAAATAACTTCAACAATCCCAGAGAACATCGAAAACAATTCCAAATTACTCAAACAACATTTTCACTTAACCAAAGAAAGGCAAAACTGATTCAAATTCCCTTGGAAGCATCTGACCAAGAAAGAGATATTCACAACAAGAGGGTGACTCATTGGAAGAGGGAATGGACCCCACCCCTTTACTATCCTACACTACTCAGTATCTCCCCCTGCATCTTCTCATATTACACCAGCTCCTTACCACACAACAGACAGAAAGCATGGGATCTGATCTAGTTACAGTCCAAAAGCCTGTTGACTGAAAAGAGACTACTGTCATAGTTCTTTTAAACTGATGTAAAAAGAAACAAAATTATGATAAAAAACAAAACAGTTTTTAAAATTGTTTTATTAAAAATTAATATAAATTGAATTTATAAATAAATAATTGTTTTATATATAAACAATGCCATACAGATATGCCTTCTTCATGCCTCAGGCAATTTACCCCCCCCCCCCCCCCCAAAAAAAAAAAGAAAAAAAAAGAAAAAAAAAAAAAGAAAAATACATTACAAAATTGGCTGAGACAACATTTAAATTTGAAATTTTTCCGACCGTACAGCACATAAATTTAACTATTCTTTTTTCTACATGTTTCATTACTGTTAGAATAACTGTTCCTAAAAGTGCATAGTACAACTTCTGAAGAGACATTCTAAAAAACTTTGAATCTCTAAATTAGGATAACTTAATTGCATGAAAATAACTTTAAAAGTTACATCATTTCTGAAACTAAAAAAGCAGCCTGTTCTGACTTTCTCCCCATCTCCCATTTTTTTATTATTTGTTATTGACACACTCTCTCTTTTTCCGTTTTGCTTAAACTGATTTAAAAAATACCGATTTAAACATTAATAAACTATTTTAACTTTATTTCCAATGACCCATTAAAAAATTTTCAATTAAAAATAAATAAATATCATGTTTTTACCTGACAGGTGAGGAGATTCCTATTATAAGCAAAGCATTGTCTACATTAAAAAAATAAAATTAACAGTTATATTACTCCTCTAAAATAAGTCAGAATGAGTGTAATTTAACTTGTAGTTGACAATAAAAAAAAGAAAAGCTTCCAAGTTTTGACGCATGTTTACTATATGTATATTCCGATTTTGTTAAAAATGTTTTATATTTTAAAAATAAAAAAATTAAATTTTAAGTAAAATAACTAACTCATTGCACTAAAAGTTAATACTTTTAAATAAAATAAGCACCTTTTTAAATTAAATAAATTAAAAATTATTTTATAATAACATTTGCATGCAGCATAACATTTTAAGAAAAATCTTCAAAATATTTGGTTTTTAATTAAATTAACCTATTAGGACTCAAATACCCACCGTTTTTATTTTAAATTATCTTACTTTATGCATTTACATGTAAGTAAAAAAATAGTTTGCTTTGTTAAGAGCTACACCATTTTCTGAAACAGCTTTTGCAAAATTATTGTTTTTATGAAATTTTTTTGAAAAAAACAAAGTTTATGAATTTTTGGGGGTCTCCAGTTCTAAACAGGACTATCAAATTATTTTTTTCTATAATCTCCAAACCTTTGTGAACATTTTGGTATAAATTTCAATTTAATATATTGAAAATAAATCATAAATTGGAAGTTATGATTTTTTATCTGAAAAAGGACCATTAAAATAATTGTTTGCAAAAACGCCATTTATGGTCACTTTCCCATTATTTTAATAATTTTTATCTTAAAAAGTATTAGAGATATTGAAGTAAAATTTTATATTGTTAGTTAGAACACTAATGGCTACATTTATAAAAAAATTCAAAGAAATCCGAGACGGTGGGTGACATGGCCTGGTTGATTTGAAATAGAATGACCCATTATTATTCCTTCTGAAAATAATTAATAAATGTGCTGGCAAACTTGCCAATCATATTCCGAACCATCAATTATGTCATGTATCCGGCATTTAATCTTGGCAAATAATCGCTCATCTTGGCAGACCGCTGGGATAATACATAAGTACCAGAAAAAATTTAAAATGCATCCTGTAATTTAAGTTTAATTAATAAGCTTTTATTTATTTTTTCTTGTTTACATTTGTGAATGCTAAAGGAAAAAGAAGAAAAATGGATGTCGTGTTTTGACAGTTGCCAAAAAATGCTTAGGATTTGCCGGCAATTTTCTTGTAGTGTCATAAGCGTCTGCAAACGTCACACATGTAGCTTAGCTGGCGGGCAAAACAGCGACCAGATTTTGTGTTGTTTTATAAAGAGTCATGTTCGCATGGATTGCTATCCTTTTTTTTAAATCAAATACATATCTGGAATATTTATATTAAACATTGAAACATATGAGTAAAAATGGAAGTATAATGCTATTATATAATGAAAGGCTTAAGACAGTGTTCATCCAACTAGACTTCCAAAACACTGAAATTTGTTTGATATTTTTTCACAATAATTTCATTAAAAGTAAAATAATGTGTTACGTTAAAAAAAACAAATTCTACCCCTTTATGTAAATATTTCTTAGTATTTTGAATATAAAAAATATGAACAACAACAACAAAAAAAAAGGTGACTATTATGAGTTTCTAAAACATTAACCTTTATCCAGCAACAATGAGGTTTGCATATATATATTTTCATTAAATTTTGTAATGTGAAGTGGCTCATTTAAAATCATTTAATTTAGTCACATGTAAAATAACAAATAGATTCAATGCAGCCATTAAAATAATGCTACTCAATATTTTTTCCCTATACCTTTTTTGGGGTGGGAGGGGAGGGGCATATTTTCTTATCAAAATTAATATTTATTAATTTAGTGTATTTTCTTTTTCAAATTTCTTTATGTATTTCTAATTTTAGGGTACCACTCGAAGATCAGGTCGAGCTACTGCTAAGCAAGAACTTAAAAAAGATGATGGTAAAGAAGCTACTCGTTCCCGTCGCAGTTCAACTGCAGCTCAAACAGCAGCCTCAGTTGCTGATTCAAAAACACCAAAAAGAAGTGCAAGCTCTCGAAGGGACAGTGCATCACCCTCTGATGGTAGGCAGAAGAGTCGAAGAGGAAGTGTAGAATCTCCTGCTACTAGGGTTAAATCAACACGGAGGGCTACTGGTCGAATAAATTATAAAGAAAGCGATGGTGAAGATGAGAGTGTTGCACCAAAATACGATGACAATTTCGAAAGTAATGAGGAATTTGATTCTGAATCTGATGAAAAAAATAAACCTAAGGGAAGAACTCGAGGAGTTAAATCTCCTGCAAAAGGCCGTGGAGCAAAAGACAAGCCGAAAGGTGGCAGAGGACGCAGAGGAAGGCCTAAGAAGCAGTCTAGTGATGAAGATGAACCAATAGAGTTATCTGAAGAAAGTGTTGAAATAGAATCTGAAACTGTTGGTAAAAAGCCTGAAGAATCTCCTAAAGAGACTAGCAAAAGTGGCCGAGGTAGAAAATCCAAGGCAGATACTGAAGCAAAATCTGAAGAAAAACCAAAGTCTTCACGAAGAAGTGCACGAGCATCTGTTAAAGAAGAACCACCAAAAAAGAGACCTTCAAGAGGTTTACAAGCAAAAAAGTACACTGAAGAAGAGGAAGAGGATGATGACATTGAAGAAATTCATGATTCTAAAGCTGATGAGGAAGTAAAGTCACAAGATTCCAGTCGTAAGCGAAGAAGAGGATCTGCTACTGAAGCTAATAAAAAACTGAAAGGGGAGGATGAAGAGGAAATTACAGAAAAAGATGATGATAAGGAAGAAGCTGTTGATGAAAATGATGAATCAAAGCCAGTTGCAGAGTCTAAAAAAGAAAAAGCAGAAAAAGATGATGAAAGTATGGAAGCTGATAATCCGGAGGAAGCAGATCAGGATAATAGTAATAAAACTTCCCATCCCACAAAAGAGAAAACTGAAGGAAAATCTGAATCGGTCAAAGAACAACAAAATGAAAGTAAAAAGTCAGACGAGGCAGGTGAGGGAGTAATTAATACTTCAAAAGAGAAATTAAACCTTTCTTCTAAACAAGAAAGTGTTGATAGTTCTGAAAACTTGGATGAAAGTATGCATAGCTTTGACTCAGATCAGGGAAGTAGAGCTGAGCAGTCTATTTCATCAGGCTTAGAAGATTCTCAGGATACCAAAGAAACAAAACCAAATGAAAATGAAGTTAATCCTGAGGTTTCTACTTCTGAAAAAACTAAATCTAAAGTTGAATTCCAACAAGATAGTTCTAACAGTTTTCAGGATCTTGATGACAGTTCAGAATCTAAAAGCTTGAATGAAACGTGCATAAACAATGAGCAAAAAGAAGAATCTATTGTTGAAAAAAAGGAATTGAATCCTGATCAGAAAGCTGATAATACAAAAGAAGTTTTACCAAATGCAAGTAATGTGCAAGATAAGAAATCAGTTGAATTTGATATTACAACTGTGACTCCACCAACAAGTTCTGTTCTTGTGACAGCTCCACATTCCAAGGAATCAAGCATTGGATTAAATGGATCTGAGAAAGTGTTGAATCCAAGTCATGCTGTTCACAGTTCTTCAGCTGGTAATTTACATCCTGAAGATTCTGCTCCTAAAGCAAATGGAGCACATGATTTAGTCAACAATTCAGTGTCTGATAATGATCAGTATTACCCATTTCCTGGCCGTAAATATGTTGTTAACACTAAATTAAATGACAGTATACGGCAATCTGTTAAAGACAAGTCTTTTGGGTTTGTATCATATAATTTGGGGATTTCTTCATCTGACTCATCTATTCAGAAAGAAAAACTTTTGAATGAACTTAATAAACTTGATGCCCACATAATTTGCATTCAGCAAGTGTCAAAACCTTTTTATTGTGGTATCCTGGAACCTAGTCTTGATGCTCTTGGTTTTAAAGGTACTTTTAGTCAACCAGATGACAGTGAAAAGGGTGTGGCCACTTTTTACAAAAGTTCTCTGTTTAGGCTTAGTGGACAGACAGAAACATCTTTAAAACAACTTATTGAAAAAGTAAGTTAAAATGGTTATCTCTTTGGGTAGACTACTATAACAAGGTTCCTTTTAATCAGGAAAAGTATTTAAAACTATAATTGTAAAATATTCTTTTCTTATTGTGATCAAAAAGGTTTCTATTCTTTTTCCTTTTTACTTCCTAGTACAGAGTATTAAGTTAGTAATGTGATTGCAAAAAATCTCAGGGGGCCAGATTTCGGTAAAAAACCCAATTTGGTCTACCTCTAAATTTACTTTTAAGAATTTTTTTGATGTATCACATCATATGCTTGCATGCATGTTCATATAAATGCATGTGCAACCCATTTTGACCAGTTTTTCCATGATGTGTACGTGCATATGTAACTCACATATCTCAAAAACTGTTAGTTGTAGAATGTTGAAACTTTATATTTAGGATTGTTGTAACATCTAGTTGTGCATTTTGGTCCCAACCGACTAGATTGCTTATCTACAGGGTCGCCCAAAAGATTCTAAATACATTATGCTCTATGGGCCGAAATTCATTAAACTCGCAAATTTTAAAATCTATTAAACGTAGAATTTTAAAACTTTATTTTTAAGATTGTTGTAGCATCTATTTGTGCACCTCCCCTTTCTATCCCATTCGACTGGATAGTTTTATGTACAGGGCTGCCCAAAAGATTTTAAATACATTAGGCTCAATGGCAGGGATGGCAAACAAATGGCACGCGACACTATATTGTGGGCCTGCCACCGAACAAAATGGTTTGCATTTTAATTAAAAATAACAAAGTTCACTGTGAAGTATTGTGATCGAACAGTCACTAAGTCAAAATTGTTTGACGGCACGTCTATGGTCTCATTAAACATTTCTTTAAAGAAAATGGTACATTGATCGATTGATCCATGAAGGTTTGCCACCCCTGCTCTATGGTCAGAAATTCACTAACACATATTTTAGAGGTATTAGGCTATTTCAAAAGACTCGGAAGTGATACATGTTGTTAAGGGTTGCAAAATGAATTTCTCTATTGAAAATAGTGTCTTCATCATTTATAGTTCTACTACAGGAACACTCAAAGGATTTCCAACGCATTTTGGTCAGTAACAGTTTTAGGGGCATTTATCCATTTCAAACACAGTACCGTCCTACCACATAGTTAGGTAATGGTCTGACCACGGTCACGTGCCTTCCTCAAGAATTATGCCAAAAGAATTAGGACTGTAACTTAGCTTTCGTATTAAATGTACCAATATTTGCTTTTCACTTTTCTTGGAAATTCTTTTATTCCTTCCCCTTTTGACATTACATCGGGAGTAAAAGAACTTGCTTTTATTGCAATTGCAAATGTCTAAAAGGGATTTTAAACATGTGTATTCCTACACATCCAACTGCCGCACAAAAAGTAAAGCATATTCATCATTCAGAAGAAGAAAAAAAAAAAAGCAGTAGTCATAAAATATTAGTCTTGATGGAAAAGTATGTATCCAGATCCGAATTTTAAACTATTTTAGTGGTATGCTATCTAACAGCAATTATGAAAGTAATTTAAGAATATAGGAAATGTCTTCAGTAAAGAATTTTTTTGTCAATATGTTACCAGTAACTAAAAATTTTGTAAAAGAATGCCAGTGTTAAGTCATTCAGTGCAAGATTATTTATGGTTGTCTACACCAGGGGTGCAGAAAATGTTTAGGGCCCAATATTTCCCTAGAACACAATTTGTTTTGTTTAAAATTTTCCCAAAACCAAACCATATTTTCATTTTAGTTTAAGCAGCTACCTATCGTTAACTTCTTTTCATAACAACTGAATCTCTACAAAAATATATTTTTACCCTTTTTCTTTAAGTACACTCGGGACAAAAATTTCTCCAGAGTTTCAGAATTTTCCTCAAACCTCGTTTGTGCATTTAGACATATTCTGCACCCTTGTTCTACACCACTTCCTGAGATTCGGATGAAGTTTGATACAAAGTATATTTAGACAATTACAAAAACCCAGATTTCAGCCCCCTTAGTTTTCGTAAAATTGTTCAATCTAAAAATTAACGACCTTTACAAAAATCCTATATACATACATGTTTTTGCTGATTTAAAATAAAGACAAATGTATGCTGCCTAATGCACATGGGCAATGTCAAGTAACTGAGTAACCTGACATTGCCCATGTGCATTAGGCAGGGTGTTTACCAGTCAGGAAAGTCTGGAAAAAACCAGGAAAATGAAATTTTTATCTTTACAAATAAATATTATTGAAAAATTAACGTATTTACGCACTTATACGTCGATCCCGCGTGCAGGTTGAGCCCCCACTTTTCCCGATCAAGAAATTTGAGTTTTCGTTAGAAAAAAAAAAAAAGAAAGCACTAAATATGCAATAATAAGGTAACAATATACAAAATTAAACTGATAATTAATAGTAATAAATGACACAACTGATAGGATAAAGTAGTAATATACAAAGTTAAACTGATTTAAGATCCGATTCAGTATTGGACTCGACAAACAATTCACAAAATTCCTTGATCGTCATCGGCTCATCTTGATAAATGTTTTCAATCTCTGTATCGCTACATTCTTCCTGGTATTGAATCGGCGTCACTGTGTTTTGGAATGCAGGAACAGAACAATTGTCTTTCAAAGAGACATTTTTGACTTCTGATTTAAAAAAAATATTAATGACCCTCGTATAAGTCGATCCCCCCACTTTAAAGCCTTTTTTTTGCTGTCCAAAATTTCTCAACTTATACATGGGTAAATACGGTAAATAAAATGTTCAAATATAAATTTGCATCCACTTAAAGATTTCATTCTCTAAAAATTGAAATCTTTTTTAAAAATGTATGATCATGAAACAAAGCTTTTGAAAAGCATTTTCTAGACTTTCTAATGATTAAAAGAAATATAGTTGAAAATTCATCCTGGCTAGAACACACATTCTAACTTTCATTGCAGTAGATCTGGATCGTAAGAGTCAATAGATTATCTTTTTTATTTTTAGAAACTTTGTTGATATTTACCCGTGTTCGAGCAATCTTAGGATGTTGTAATTTTTACATTTTAAATTTCTGCTAGAAATTTTTTACACTTTCAAAATTGCATTTCTTAAGAGGTACTTTTGATATAATAACTGCACAACGTTATAATTTTTTGATAATGAATTTTCTTCTTTGAACCAGCAATTTATATCTTTCAAGCCATCTGTCAGTTTTAGGAGCCATTTTCAAAACAAATCTTATTTTACATCATAGTCAAAGCAAAATTATAACACATTATTATTCTAAATTAACCAAATTTTTTATCTCAAATTGCAAACCCAAAAAATAAATTCAAATATGACAATGGTTATGTTACATTATTCAGTGTAGAAAAACCCATTATTGTTTTACTATACACCTCAAATTTTTACTTGATGCTTTAAAAACTGGATGTAATTGTTATCCTCTTGTGGACTATTCAGAAAGGTTGTGTTGCTGCATTAAGAAACTGACTTTAACTTATCATTTATATAATTTAATTTAATAGCACATTATTCATAAATTGCTATGACTTTATTTGCTGCTTAATATTTACCGTATTTATGTTTTTTACTCTTCAGGAACTTGAAGCCTCTTCCCTGGATGTGAATGATCAGACAGCTGTAAAATCATATGTAAAAAAATGTGGTCATGTCCTTTTTACGCATTTTGCTACTGTAATTGGAATGCATTCTTTAACTGTGGCAAATGTCCAGGTCCCCCCAACAGACCTTAGCATCCATGCATTACAAGTAATTAATGTTTTTTATTCTATATTTTAAATTGATTTATTTTGTTCTCATACTGTACGTTTTGTTTTCTCTTAAAGTCGTAATCTTTATAGAAAATGGGTGAAATTATGTAAATTTTTCAGTGAGAACTTTCTATCATGTAAAACATGTATAAAAGTTTATTTCAGTTAAGATGCATGAATTTGAAAATAAGAATTCTTTAATTATTTGTCTGAGACTAAACCAATGGCATTTGCAAAACTAGAAAAAGTTAATTGCTGTTTTAATGATACTGCTTTGCTAATGAATTTTTTTTTTATCAAGACCTCCAAAACAAATCTGAATAGCCAACAATTTTTAAAGTATACTTGCCAACTTTTATGGATTAGCTATTAAATTTACTAAATTCTGTGTTAATTTACTGATGTACAAATTACTGGAATAATTTTATGCATTTTTTGACAATCTTCAATGTTCTAAACTTTTTTAGTTAAAAAAATCTGTTTAATTTTCTTGTCAGTTGGCATACTGTGTCCAGTTTGACTACTATATTTGTGGCAAAATAAATCATCTCCCCTACCAACAATTTTAGTTGCTTTCAACCAAGTAATGCTCAGTAGGCGAGGTGCATGTATGCTTTTGCTGACCAATATGCTTGTCTTGTTTTTAGTGCTAAGAGTATGGAAAATCGTTTTTTGCTGAAAATTCACAATGGCACTAAACATGATGAACACTTCTTGTAATTTAAGAAAATCCTAACAAGGAGTTTTCGATGATGAAATCCTGAAATAAAGATACAAAGTTGGCTTTTTGTTTGGTGTGCTACTCTGACTTTATTGTCATACACAATCTGCCAATGAAAAGTACTAAAGTAGACTCGATTTTCAAAGTGACTGGTGATTATCCTGAAGTCATAAGGGTGTCTGCCATCATAAGCCAAGAAGTAGAAGAACTAAAGTTATGCTAAGTCAAGTAAAGTTCAAGAAATTGAAGTAAATACTAGATCATGCTTAGCTGCCACGTGCTCGTATTTTATAGTAGTTTCTCCAAATTTTGTATATATTTCATTTTTTAAAAATCTTATAAATTCAGTTTATAAATGCAGTCACAGAAATCTGAAAATTCGCAGCATTTTTAAAGATTGGAAATACAGATTCTATTTGCAGAACCAAAAATACTAAAGCTTAAAATTTTGACATTTCTGCTCCAAATTCAGCAAAATGCGTGCTTTAAATTTTTCCATATGCTGCATTTGAAAATCTCCTGAATTTGTACTAAAATTATTGCCCATTCTAAGCATCCTAATTTCACTCTTCTTTCAATCTTAAAAAGAATATTTTTCCTTTGACATTCCTTTGTTTAAACCTCCAGAGCCTTATAAGTTGAATACTATTTTAAATTAAAAGATTAAAATGAATTACAGAGGATTTCCGTAGTTACAATGTGGATAAATACCTAATTCCTCCGGAAGATATATATTTCGACAACATCACGGTCATCCTCAATCTCGATCGCCACTCCTCAGCAAATGCCATCGTACTTTGTCGCTCTCTCTTCTCCCGTTGAATCTTCCACTGTATGACGTCATTCCATATGCTGTCGATGCCTGCGTGCGTCATGTCGTAGATGCTGTCCTCTGTAGTTGATACTTCTAACGATTCTCAGATATAAGCATATGATCTATTTGTTAAAATTTGCTATTTTCTTGATTCCATCAAAGTCTGTTGTAATTGGTTCTTTTATTGCTAAGCGTGATACGGCAGTGTCTGTTTATTAAACTTAATGTCGTTAATATGTTCATTTTTACTGTCTTTGATTTTTCTTTTAGTTACTCCTATATAGCATCCTGTATTATTTGTTTCATTGTGAGTTAAGTTAATTTTGTTAATTCCGGTGGTTTGAATAGGGTTAATCTTCTTTCCAGATCTTAGCATTGGAAAATAGCTTGGTTAGGTTTAATTGGGATTATTATATTTTTCTTAATTGCAGAATTCGAAATTTTGCTAGCGATGCCTCTACAAAATGGAATAGCTGTGGTGAATTGTAATTTTGGTTTTTGTCCATTAAGTTTTCTTTTTCGCTCGTTAATTTTTAAAATAAATTTAATTTTTTTACATTTTTAAAAAACTTTTTAACCAGCAAAAAAGTAAACTTAATATAATTAATAATGGACAAAAACCAAAATCGAAATTCACCACAGCTATTCTTTTTTGCAGAGGCATTGCTAACAAAATTTCGAATTCCGTAGTAAAGAAAAGGATAAGAATCCCAATTTATTGAAACTGCCGGAATTTACAAAATTAATTTAACTCATAATGAAACAAATATTACAGGATGCTATATAGGAGTAATTAAAAGACCGTAAAAGTGAACATATTAACGGCTTAAATTTAATAAACAAAGCACCGCCTTTTCACGCTTAGCAATAAAAGAGCCGATTACAATAGACTTTGAAGGAATCAAGAAAATAGCAAATTTCAACAATAGATCATATGCTTATATCCGAGAAACATTAGAAATATCAGCTACGGGGGGCAGCATCAACGACCTGATGCTCATCGGCATATGGAATGACGTCATACCGCTGAAGATTCGACCTGAGGAGGGAGAACGCCCAACTACAACGCCAGTGCGGCTATCAAGACTGAGGATGACTGTGGAGATGCGGTCGAAATATATATCTTCTGGAGGAATTAGGTATTTATCAACATTGTAACTAACTATACTATTTTAAATTGAATAATTTTATTTTTGATGGTAGTTAATATAGTAAGTGAATATTAGTTTTTTTATTATTATTATTATTATTATTTAAAATAGATATTTTGTATAATAATGTATAAAATAACTGAATTATTTCATAAACTTCTGTCCCCACTTTTGAAAAAAGGTGGGGAGTGTCATTTTGTCGAACTAATATTTGAAATTTCATTTTAAAAATTTTAAATTGGAACAAGTAGTTTTAGCCCCATTTCAGATGAAAAACCTGTTGTCTATGAATAAAGACTTAAGATTTATCACTTCTAACTAAAACTGGTCAAAGTGTAGATTTTTTTATCTTAAATTGTCAAAAAAATTAAATAAATTAAAATCTGAAACACTTTCATACTTTAACTATGCAAAAAAGTTCTATATATTAAAAACATATCATAATCCATGAGTCGTACTTATTTTTCCTCCTTGTTCCATAAATCAAATCTTAGGAATCGAAATCTATCTTCAAATCACCTACTAAAACTGTTTTACAATCTTATGCCAACTATACTTCACCATTTTAAATATTGTTTGTAATGGACGTCATAATCCACGAGTGTGTCATGTTTGTCTTTCTTGTTCCCCAAATGTTTCTTCAGATTTGAAATCTATATTAAAATCGCCTACCAAAACTGTTAAGACTCTTAGTCAGGCATGCTCTAACTTACTTCACCTTTATAAATCAGGGTGTCTACCGGTCATGAAAATCATGAATGTCATGAAAATGTCAAGAATTTGAACAATGTGTCATGAATGTCATGAAAATGTCCCGAATTTCTATAGGATGTCATGAATTTTTTTTTCCTACAACCCAGTCTCCTGTTGTAGGGAAGGGAAAAGGACTGTCTTGCGATCTCACTGCCGTGTGGCAGTTTATCTTGCTGATTAAGATAGCTAAATTTCATTTACTTTTGACCATTTAATTAATTAGTGACTATTAAGAGTAATTAATATTATATTTATATATATATGTATATATATACAGGGTGATTTACTACCAGGCTGACAAACTTACAGGGGTGTAGGGGTACAGAGATAGTTCAGAATCACAGAGCAATGTGGGGTCGAAAACGTCCTCTTCATGTACCTGTTAATAATCACTTTGGAAGAAGTGTTGAAGTGTGCGTCTAATTTCTTAATCAAGTTTCATAAACAATGGGCTTTCCTTCGACAATTTCATAAATGTAATGAAAGAAGCAATTCTGAAATAACTATTTTTAGCAAGTGCAATTGATGAACGAGGGATTAGCTTTTGAAAAACCATGGCTGGAAAGTTTACTATCACTTGAACACTTTTCCTAAAGTGTACAGGTATATGAAGACGTTTCCAACCCCGTATTGCTATGTGATTCTGAACCGTCTCTGTACCCCCTGCAAGTTTGTCAGTCTGGTAGCGAATCAACCTGTATATGTATATGTATATTTATATCTATACAAGGTGACCCAAAAATAGCTTCCAAACTCTGCATAGTCAGATTCCTCGTTGGAAGTACATAAAAATTTCCCAAAGCACTGTACCTGTACAATCCATAGTTTACAAGAAAAATGCAAGACAAAAGCAGAAACGTCCTATCCAGTGTACTGAAAGAGCCTTTATTGGAAGCATGAACATAGGTTTTCATGCATATGCTTTCATAGAATGATAAAAATTCCACCGTGACTATCGAGGCTTGGGTGCAGCGTGTAATGGCTAACTGCTCGCTCTGCATCAATCTGGTGCCCGTATAAATGCACACAGAATGAAGCGGATGGACTGAATCACTTTTTACTGTAATTAGATCAATCCTTTCAAACGTTTTCATTGGAAGGAATTCAAATGTGGCACATTTGATGAGCATAGCAGTCCCCCCATATCCAGCCCAGTGTCCAATTTAATGTTTCTAATTGATTTTCCTTTCACTGGATGCGACGTCATAATTTGATTTTCCTATTTTTTTCGAAAACTATAGGTCGTACAGGTACAGTTCTTTGGGCAATTTTTATGTGCTTCCAACGAGGAATCGGGCTGTGCAGAGTTTAGACGCTATTTTTGGGACACCCTGTGTATATATATATATATATAATTATAATATGACTAAAATTAGTTGCATTTCAAAAGTCACAAAATGGCGGTATGTCATGAAAATTCCCTTATGGTCATGAATTTTTTTTTCTGCACTCCAGTAGACACCCTGTAAATACTAATTGGAAAGTGTATTGTAATTTATAGGTGTACCGTATTTGTCTTCCCTGTTCCATAAAATACTTCTTTGGTATTGAAATCTATATTAAAGTCACCTTCTAAAACTATTTTATAATCTTCCCCAGGCATATATATAGATATCTCCAGGCTTTGTTAGGTTTTGAAGACTTATTTTTTGGTGCCAAACTTTGCGATCAAAAATTGCAAACCTTGTGCAACTTTCAATTGACTGTTGACATTCTTATGTCTAAAAGTGACTTTTTTTTTTTTTCCTCCAAATTACTCAAATCTGTTTTCCCTGCTCCAAATTGCTCCAAAATTTAATTTCAGCTGGCACATCCCTGGAAACCATTTAATTAATGCTATTATCTTTCTTTTCACACATTCCCTTTAAAATGGATAACTTCAATTTCATGAAATCATTTTTTAAAACTATTTAAACATAAATGTGGAATAATTGTAAATGTATATGACACTTTTCCCATTTGCAGGTTTCATGTTTAGCTAAAGAAGTAGTTAGAATAAACGGAGGAACTAGCAGACCATTCTTACTAGGTGGTGAGTTTAATATGATGGAAGCAGAAGCACCATACCAGTTACTTCGTGATGGTTACCTTAGCAATGATATGATCGAAGAGTTACAAAGAAGGAAGGATGTTGTATTACCTGGAAAAGAGGTATTATCGTCTATATAATATAATCAAATGAATTTATTTCAATTATTTAATTTATCTTTTAGGCCACGCTATCCAAAAAGGCAAGTAATATTAACGTAAATATTTACTTAGTGTCATAGTATCCAAACTAAGTGAAATGTATCTGAAAATTTTGCTTACCCTTTTGGATAGCGTGACACAAAAGATAAATTAAATGCCATGTCACAAATTTTTAACCCGTTAAGGGTTTTTGCATGGGGATTACTACTACAGTGAAATCTGTGTATAATGATACTGTAGAGGCCTAAAATAAATATTCTTGTAGACAAGTTAAACTTTTACACATTATTTGCACACTTAAAGTTGTTTTCTAATAATCACACACAAAATGAAGGTAAGATAGATACACTATACAGAATAACACTATCAGGGTTGCTACACAACCGGGAAAACTCAGGGAATTTAGAAATCGTGAAAAAAACAGAGAAAACTCAGGGAAAATGAGGAATTTTTATGAAAACCGGGAAAGTACAGGGAAAAATATATTTGCAGCGAAAAATTCATTTATATTTTTTAATTAATACAAATTTTAAATTTTTGTTTGGGAAAGATTATGCCTGTATTTCGTATTTCAGTAAAAAATGAGATCGCGAACCATAACCTGTTCCTTGTTTATTGAAAAGCCGGAGTCACGCCAGTCGAAGCGATTGATTGGCGCCAGTGGTATGCCTATGCTTCCAAGAGAGCTTGCTAGAGAACGGGTATTCCCCTTTTCCCCTCTCAGCTCCGCTCCGTCGTATACTCTCTACGGAACGTTCCTTTAGAAAGGGCGATATTCCCTTTGCGCTTCCTCCTGGTGGATTTTCCCCCATCTGCTTGTATGTGGGCACTGCTAGACACACGTCGGGTGTTTGTTTTTACTCTTTCTCGCTGTTTAGTCTTGCTTCTTAAAAAATCTTTAGATTTACTAGTGAAAGTGTTTATTTTATTAAAATTTACTTTTTTTTCTCCAATGAGCAGGCACTTGTTCATCAATCATTTTGCCATTCCTAAGGACCAAACTGCTGGCAATATAATTAATAATTTTAATTTACAGGGATAAAAATCTTCCACGGATTTGCGGAATTCCGTATTTTAATTATTTCCATTTTTATTTAAAAACAATAGATTATATAATCACGGCAGAATTCCGAATCTCGTATCTGCCAACTCAAGTTCAATCTTTTTGGTAAATGAGTATTTCCTTTTCAGTATTTCTTTATAAACATTTCTAATGCAACTACAAAATACTTGAATGCTTATTTAAATTTGTGTTTATAAATTTCTTGAATTTTAAATGCTTCTGAAACTTTGAATGTTAAGCTAAAAAATCATAAGAGATTTAAATAAGACATTGATTTGCATAAATTGACTATGAGAAAAAGAACTGCTTTTCTTTTAAGTAAAGGTAAATGCAGTTTTTAATATTTATTTTTTAATTAAATTAAGACTTTTTGTTAATGCAACTAATTACACTGCAATATAGTTTTTACTCTCTGATGATAGTTTTGCAAAAAAATAAGTAAATAATAATAATATTAAACCTTTCAAATCAGCCTTTTTATGTTATTTTATTTGTACATAAAGAGATTGTCTGAAATCCATTCATGAAATTATTCTTGACCTTAGATTTATGGGGAATTTGCTTAAAATCCTCTTTTTAAATAATGATAGCCTGTTTTTCTATTGAACACTCTCTATCTAAAATTGATTATTAAATACTTATGTATGCATGAGTACTGGGAATTATTTTAATCACGATAAAAATAATTAATTTGTTTTGTGATTGATATTTTATGGAAAGCAGTGTGTGATGCTCGTCGAAATATTTTAACGGTTAAATTCAAGCTTACGCACTTTTCCTCTTTTTTTCTCTTCATGCATTCTCATCCCTAAATTTAGTTAAGTTGATAATTTTAATTTAGTTAAGCTAATAATCAATGTGATATTATTAAAGATGCACAACTATTTAAAATATTAGATGATATTATATTGCGTTATATGCCGTTATTGTGCTATATCGTGTTTGTCCCCTTTTTGATCATGAAAAGGACAGGGAATTTCATTTCAGGATTTGAGTAGCAACCCTGACTATCCTCAATGTATATTGATTTTAAAGAAAGTTGATGAATTTACTTTAAAAATATGCATTATCTTCTAGTTCCATAATGTATTAATTACTTTCTTTTCATTAGGAGTTTACTATGTCGTAAACCCGAAATCCTTTGTGCGCTTTCATGTTTCGATAAATTGAAAATTTTTAGTTAGAATATACATAAAAGGTAGATGTAAGAATTTTATTGGGTTAAAACATTAGGCAAAAAAAAAAAAAAAAAAAATTAATGCCAATGTTTTATGCCATGCCATCATAAGTAAAAGGTTTTAGCCCTAAAAAAAAAAAAAAAATTGAAATGAAAAAGTTTACTATTTTTTTCACTCACGTGTTCAATCTTTTACTGTCACATATTTTAGACAGCAGGTTGTATTTTCCAGAATAAACGTATCGGGATATACCTACCATAAAAAGTTTTCTAAGTATTAAAATTATCATTATAGACAGGCAGATTTAAAAAGTGAATATATCTCAGGTGAATATATCTCAAGTGAATATATCTCTGCCAAAGAATATATCTCTATAGACAATATCGTTATACAAGTTTCACTGTATTTTGTACTCTAAAATTTTGTACTAAAGTGACTATTTTTGTAGCTGAGTCATGGTAGGCACCCTGTATTCATTATACCCCCTTTTCCTCATTTTCATCCTCTTCCCATTGATAAGCATTGTCATGGTTTCCAAAATTTGTAAATTTTACCACATCAGCACAGATAATTTCTAGTGGAGTGGTTTGGTATAATCTAGATTAAAAAGTGAACTTTGCATACACAATGCCTGAGTGTAATTATTCAGGAATCTGTTTAGGCGAAATTTTGGGTCCGTTAACGGACCTTTCACAAAATAATTTATCCTGAAAACAGGCCTTAAACAAAATATTTAACTTAAAAACGGACCCTTCACTTTACTTTTCATTTGAAAAATTGACCATGAACTTTCCTTCCGAACATAAATAGCAGCGTAAACAATGCTTTGCTTTCCATTTCTTAACTTGACTGGGAAGGTACAAGATGAATGCATACCCTCCAACATTGGCCTTCACCTCATAAGTAGCACTTACGCGATATCACCTTGGGGGGGGGGTGTTAGGGGAGTCATTACCCCCCCCCCCCCCCCCCCCATGAGGAATTTTTTGCCATACAAAATGTATATTCTTCACTCCCTTGTCACAAACACCTATACATATGTATGAGTTTTCTCAACACTGGGTGTCTACCAAATTTCTGAAAGTCAATTTCCTGACTTTTGGGAGGTCCCGGGAAAAAAACAATGCATTTTTACTTAGGGAAATTGCACAATGCTTGTCTTTATATTTGCATATTTTGTACAACTTCTTTAAATCAATTTTGACTAAAGTATACAGGATTAAGCTTCCATCCATTGAGAAACAGAAGTAGTTGCACTTTCTGATAGAATTAACTAACTGTTCTTGGAAATACAGTCCTAATATATAAGTTACCAAGTAAGCTAATTTGTCTTTTACCCTCACGTCACGATTGATGAGTTCCCCATTTTCTCCTCCTTATACAAACACATCGCTTGATGCTTTCGCGGTCCGAAAAATGCGTCGCAGTTGCTTTCGGTTTCCAGTCTGACAATTAGAGAGAAAGAGTAGAAAAAGCAAAGACATGAAAAAAATTGATTCTTTTGGTGAATTTTCCGGACCCATTTTCCGATTTCCCGGCTTTTACCAGACTTTCAAGAGCGGTAGACACCCTGCAACATCATTATTAGAGGTTTTTTAAAATATCAATAGTACTATCACGTTTTAAAAAACGATCCATGTGAACAAAGAAAACAACGTGCGCTGCACTTTCCTTCCACAAAAGAGCTAAGCTTACATCCAAACACAGGACGGAGCAAGATAGGGTGGCGGGAAATGCGAGAGGAGACGTGACGTAACAAGAAAAGGAGCAGCTAACGGCATCCCCCCCCCCCTCCACACGCACACCACACTTTCGCTGACACAAGTTCGCTCACGGCTGCCGGCGCCGAGGGAGAATGTTGAATTCCCTTCTTTCACGATCGGCGCCGACACACAGGAGTGTTGACTCACAACAAAGCAGCTAGGGTTGCAAACCGTACCTCCGTGCAGGCATAATGCCCTAAAAAAAGTAAACATTTGCTCAATTCCGTAGTTTTTTCGTACCATCCGTAGCTCCGTAGTTCATGCTACTTATCCGTATAAACTACGGAAAATCCGTAGCAGTTGGAGGGTATGTGAATGCTATGACCTGCTTCTACAGCTGCAGATGATGTCATTGATCATCGTTGCCACTCTGCATGTAGCACATGAATGGCGTGGAAACAGAGAGGTGATTCAGCTTTTCTCTCTCTGAAGTCATGAATCCAGAGTTTTTTTTTTTTTCCAATCTCTTAAAAGTTTCAGAGTGGCAACATGGTCGAGTTGTTTATTTCGCTGCATCTGCATGTGACGTTTGCTGTTGTTGTTTACCACATACCACAGGTTTTTGCTTTTTGTCATGAAGCATTTGTACCAGAATTCCGGCTCAAGAAAGAGTGATTACAGTAGAAGACCCAAAATCCGCAGTCTGTTCAATGTAAACAATGAAATCTGCCCTGCCAGCTGCAAGTTCAGAAAAGTACACTCTAACCACAAAGTAAAACGAAATAAGCTATTCCTACTTTAAAAAAAAAAATATTTTAAGAGTTTGTGATCTCGGATGGTAACATTGATATCCTTGAAATGACTGGCAGTCACATAATTAACACTCAATTATGATCACGGGACACAGACTGACACAGTAACAAGTGAAGATGATCAAAAAGTTCATAAAATAACATTTAATCAAGGTTAGGCTCTGAGAAAGAAATATCTCAGATTTGTAAAGCAGCAAAGCTGTGTTTACACAACAGGAAACAATGAATGGGGAAGGGGAAAAAAAAAAAAAACTATAATTAGAACATCCCAAACTACTATTGAATATACATGTTTAAATAAGTTGTACTATAATCTCATAATTTTGTATATTGTATTATCCCTCTGTATTTTTTAGTATGTAGTTAGTTATGTATATCAGGATTCTGATAATAAGTAACATGATTTGTTTCTCTTGATCTTTATAGTTTTTTTTTTTTTTTTTTTCTGGGTGGGGTGGAGGGAAATAGAATAAATTTCCTATTATGACCCAAAATCTGCACAAGGTCTGGAACCAAGCTGTGTGTATTTTAAGTCTTCTACTGAACTATATAAAAAAAAAAGTTAAACTATTGGATGGATGCTAAAGGATGTATTCCCATTAAATCTTTTTTTTTTAAGAAAGAACTTAATAAACAGGAAGCGACACCTGCTACCAAAGTTGTGCAGATTGAACAATCGAGGGAATCAATTGTTTCTATTAAAAATGTATTCCCTGTTTCAGATGATTTAGTGTCAAACTCTGCATTAGTTTCAGGTACAGTGCCTGCAACCAATACTGATAAAATTTCAGTTGCTGAGACTGATTTCGACTGAAGAAAACTTTTCTCCAAATATTGAACATGAAACATTGCCGTCAAATAAAGAACAAGAAGAATTGGCACCGAATACTGGGTGCGAAAGATTGCCGCTGAATATTGAACGCTATGAAAAATTGCATAACTGGCTGTATTACAGCATTTCAGCAAAAGGATTTTTGTGTAAAATATGTTCTGTTAACAGACCTTAGATTAACCGAGCAGTAATGCTTGGTGATCATCTTATCAGACTGATCAATACCAAAGCAGTTCGAGACATTGTTCAGCAGCTACAATTGGAAAAAGTGCTCCAAACAAATTGTTACAGAAAACATTTACTGAAGGAGCTGAAATTATTATTGAAAAAAAACAAAGACAGCAGAAAGCTTCTTACCAAATAATAAAAATAATTTTATTTTATGATTAAAAAAACTTGGGCTGTATGAGAAAATTTCGCTTCTTTGGTGAATTTCATTGGCCAGGATCTCGTGATCGAGGCATTCAGTCTTACTTAAAAAAACATGTGGCAAGAATGCTACATCAGGGTGTCAACAGATCAGGGAAATCATGGAAAAATCAGGGTACTTTATCCATCTGGAAAAATCATCGAAATATCAGGGAATTTTGCAAAAATATTTAAAAATCAGGGAACTTTCGTTTTTTCCTAGTGAACTAGATCATTTTTAATTGTCAATCTTATGCGCGGTTCCGTTCTGGATCACACGATACTCAACTGGTGCACAAATACAGACATTTTACAAATCCGAAACCAGAATACAGATCATACGAGAACATAGAAATATGAATCCGAGACTAGTGATGTAGGCACTATCGCTATACGAATCCGAAAAAGCGCATGTATTCGGACTCGTTCTAAGATGCGGATCATACAAGAAACCGGATATGCAAATCATATCGGCATGTGAATTGCTTCCTGAATAAAGTTGTGGATAAAATGAATGGTAAAAGATGATTTAGTCTTCTATTGCATCGTTGTGATAGTGCTCATTTTTAAGCCTTTTTACATATTCTTTAAAATTTCAAACGATACATTGATTGAAATAAAATAAGTTGACTAGGTGGCCAGTTTATATTGATCAGTCATCCTTACGCTTAAAATTAAACACTATCTTTATAAAACGAGGAAACTTTCTGCTACATATTGTCTTTTAGTGTTCGAATAAATTTTATGTTTAGATTTATGAAACTGGACTACAAATTTATTAATATTAAGCATTTTTGTGATTTATTATTTACTAGCTGCATGCCCGTTCTTCGCACGGTAGGAAACGAAAAATTTTCTCACATGTGTAATTCGAATTAATTCCAGTGATGTGAAATCTAGAAAAAGCAAAATTATTTCACTCTTGACTTAAAATTTGCGTCATATACGTAATAACCTGAGATCATTGCAATATAACAGAGATGCCAACATCTCCGGAAATTCCGGAATTACTCCGGAAATGCAGTGTAAAATACGGTAGTACGGAAATCAATTAAAAAATACGGAAAACTGCTCGTACGAAGTTAAAAAATGAAAATTCCCCAATCCTAAACTTTGACTTGTGTTCGATGCAAGTTGTAAACAATATTTCTCTCTTTTGCTTCTCGTATATATATATCTCCTTTCGTCCTAAAAACGTAAGCAATAATCATCAAATCAAAGAGCAGCCTGTTAAGGCATCACTGGTGAATGGGAGACTCCGCCTTAAACATAAAGTATTAGCGAATGAAAACGTAAGGTGGATTCATATCTGCCGCGCCTCACCGCAACCACGCCGTACTGTTTCGCCGTTTTGGACCGTTGGCTGTCCTCACGGCGAGCTTGCCTTGCCGCAAGTAAATACACCAATGCTCTTTTGTAATTGGCTGTAGCTGTAAAAGCTCTTCTGTAATTGGCTGTAACTTTGCAGTCGCTGCGGAATATCTGTTCTCGCCAGATAATGCGCAAACCCTCGGCGGGCGCCGTGTTGCTCCGCCACGTGACGTCATTGCGGCGTCTTAGCGGTGCGGTACGGCCAGTATGAATCCGGCTTTAGTAGACCATAGAGTTGATGACGTCAGCAAATAGCTTTGCCTGCATTCCTATTTTCACCCCGTCTGTCAACTGCGATAAATTATTTCGTAGTCTAATCTAGTTTTTAACAACAACTTTAACTGAGTATAATAAGCCGATCATGCGTCGTGCACAAGGATCCCGCGTGTGTGAGCCAGAGCACGAGTATTTATTTTTAAGATTCACGTCGATTTGTCTGACTTGTAAGCTCTTTTTTGATTCAATTATCGTTATATTTTTATTGTGATACGTATTTAAGATGGATAAAAATGATCGTCTGAAGAAGACTCTGAATCAAAAATTTCTTCCGAAATATTCCAAACAGTGATAATAATGCATTATAATGAAAAATCAAACAATACTTTTAATATGTAGCTGGGGGAAAAATTAAAAAACGACTCCTGAAATGTACGTAATTTGACTCCTGAAAGATGTCAAAAACTCCTGAAATTTAATCACTTTTCTCCTGACGTCATCTTTACAATGTTGGCATCTCTGATATAATGACACACGCACACACACACAAAAAAAAAAACTATGTCAGCGTCACTCGGTATCAAAAAAATGCAAATGGACCATTTGCAATGAACTTCTCACTTTCAAAATGTCTTATTTCCTCAGACATGCTGTCTTTTAGGTTCATGTTTTAGCATTAAATACCTCAGACACTACATGAAATGGACATTTTCTTTTTTTTATTTTAAAAATACGTCACCCTCTCTTGCAACCCTTTACAAAAAGAAAAGAGATAAGACTGCGCTTTTATAAAGGCTTTAAAATTGTTTTTCTCAGTTTAATTTTTCTTCTCGCAAATAAATCCAGTATTTATAAAAGGAAATCGAGCCAAGCAAAGAAATCGTCTGCTCGCGGGACCCGTTTTTATTTATTTTTTCAACTGGCAATTTTAATCTCTGTTACTGTATCCATGACAACCAAACCGCAAGATATCAAACCGAAACTCATAAGCAGGTGCTACTGAAATGAAAATCGTTCTTTACTTAAAAATTCGTAAAAATTCTCCTAATTCATATTTTTCCTCCGTTCTTCTTTTAAAAGTGGGCGAATTGTGTGCTCCGTCTTTTGCCCAAATATAAAAAAGTTGTGACAGATAGAATTCAAGATGCAGAAGTTTTAAAAATATTTTACGAAAGTCAGCGTCAAATTTAATTTTATTTGAAAAATTCCCAAAAATCTGCAAATTATGTTACACAGTCCGAACAAACAGTTTTTAAAAGAAAATTTTCTCCTCTATACGATGATGTAACTATCGTTTTCTTGTGAGTGCAATTACTGGCGTTATTATGTATTACGCAAGAAAAATCGCTAAAAATCGGACAAAACATAAAATAAAACATTTTCTAATTCGAATTTCGAAAAAATCGCTTCGAGGTGTGTCGAGACCCGTCTTGGAGAATTTCCGTACAAAATTTGGTAGGTCTACGATCACCCGTTTCGGAGCTACGCGAGACACAGACAGACAAACGGACAGTTTACACTGTTTTATTTATATAGATTTCCCTATATGAAGCATTCACCTGTTGATGCATGATACACAATGGTGATTACATGAAAGATTATGGTATGTATGTAATTAGTTCTGGAAATTTGATAAAGATAGTCAGGGTAATCAGGGAACTTTTTTTCTCAATTTCTGTAGCCACCCTGTACATGCTTGTCAAATGTTGCGGTTGATAGTATTTTAGGTGCAATTTCCCTATATCTAGAGGAAAAAACAATAACACATTTGGAAGTAGTTGATTGTTTTGCGTTGTTGGCTGACAAGAGATGAATCTCAACATGAGCAGCTTGGTTTATAGCTCGTGTTAAGCTAAAAGTAGTTCCTGGAATCAAAGAAGATTATCTATGAGTAATAAATTTAGCTGCAATTAATGCAGAGAAAATAACTAAGGAAATTGAAACATTTATGATGGTTAAAGGAATTAATTTGATGAATTGTTTCTTCCTGGCATTAGATAGAGCCAATGTAATGAGTGGGGATATTTCTGGGTGTCCAAAGAATTTGCCATTTAGCCTCACATTAATTGTAGAAACCACAGATTGGCTCTTATTTTTGCTCATCTCGTTAAGAAGCATTCTCTTTTGCAGGATGTAGATTCCCTGCTAATTAGTTTATGGAAACTCTTCTATTACAGTCTGTGGAACAACAAGTTTTTAAAGACATCCAAGCAAATGTTTACTGTCAGTATTTTGAAAACTCTAAAAGTTTCAGTTATTAGATGGCTTTTTCGCATGGACTTGCAAGTGAAAGAATGATAAGTCGTTATCAACAACTTGTTGAAACTATTGCTGCTTTGTTCAATAAAAAAAGAGAGCCAGAGCTTAAAGGGCTAAGAGAAATATTACGAGATGCAGATATACTACTTTGCATCTTATTTCTGTCAGATTTCTTAAAAATCATAAACAAATTAAACCTTTGGCTGCAAAATTCTTCAATTTTGTTTGGTAATGTTAAAGAAAATGTCTCAAATATCTGCACAGAAGTAGATAAACTTTCCAGCTATCTACAAAATGCAAGACATTTCCAGAAAGCTGAAGAACTTTTAAAATTTGCAAATGAGTGTACTGAATTAAGTATAAAGAGATGAAAACATAAAAATGGAGATATATTTGATAGCATACAAAATTTCATGAAGGATTTTGTAAGAGAATTCATAACCCACTTTAAATTAGAGATCTCTGTTGCATTTGAAGCATTTGACATGTTTAACGATGATTTTAACATTGATCACAAGATGCCAGGAAATGAAGGACAAAGTAGCATAGCTACTTAGCTGTCCTTTTATGGACAAAAATAAGTCGATGGATTTCAGGGCTCATTAAAAATATCACCATCTTTTATAGATTGTGCAGCTGCTGAAAGGGAAAAAGATAGCTTATATCACTTGCCAAACTTACTTTCAACATGAATAAAAATGCTGAAGCTCAGTCTCTTCTGAAAAAATACAAAAAAGATGAAGCAAAAAACTGCATTGAAAAAAAAGGCAACTCCAGTCGATATTTCGGACTTAGTGGGAAAAGATTTACACAATTGGAACATTTTTCCAAATCTGCTTAAATCTTGCTCACATTGTCGACAATTATTCCAATAGACACATATTGCTTTAAATTTTGGCGGGAGCCTTGAATATACCATGATCATGGCACACAGCACACCATTTCCAAGTATTATGTTAAACTTCAAATTGGACAATTGACAAGTTTTTAATCACAATACTTGGCTTTATATTTTAATATTTTATAGAAACTTTCTGCAAAATGATGTTTAATGTAAATTTTGATATCAACTGCTGAGAAGAAAAATTCAGTAAGGTATGTTGTCAGTTCATTATTTCAAACTCACTTGATTAATTACAATAAAAGTAATAAAATGTGAAGTATTGGTTGTTACTGCTGTTTGTAGAAAACCACACGATTCATATGTAGTCACACACATAACATAACATGCGTGACATACAAATTTAGGCCTAGAGGGAGTCAAGAAATGAGTGATTTTTGCTTTTTCCTACAGAAGATCACTTTTTGTGAAATTACTCAAATACATATTTTTCACAAATTTATGAAAGCAGGACCCTGTCTGAAAAGTCTGGACAGACCCCTGTTTTTGAAAAGAAGTAAGGAGTTTCTAAAGACTTGATGACAGTGGTGATCTACCTTCTGAAAAGTTTTGTCTTTTACAGGTTTTTATCGTATATTTTAGTTAATTTTCACTTGTACCATTAATCCTTTTTTAACTGTAATATATCTTGAGTTTAACATATGGAAGACGATAGTATCTTAATATATATTTTTTTCATAAATAAATAAATGTTTTTCTATTTTTGACATATTGTTTGTGCATTTAGAATGCAGCATTGGTTAATCTTCTTTGGAAATCTTTCCAACACCCGTCCTCAACTCTGTGCAGCTGTTATAAGTCAGTCTTGGTAAGTAAAATTTCATGTAAATATCTTTATTTTAAATTAACTTACTTGTAATTTAATGAACAAAGCAGCAGTTAAATGTAAACTTTTACCAAAAATTTATACTAATTGAATTAAAAAAAAAAAAAAAACTGAGCAGATGAGATTTTTAACTGTTATTTGCAAAAAAGGATCTTTTATACCCTTTGTCATGCAGGATTTATAAGTTTCATCCAAAGTGAAAAAAGTTGAAGGAAAAATTGGTTTCTTAAAAGTGGAAGAAACTGTTATTCTTTAAGAATTCACCATGTAAGTTGCAACTTCAGAAAATACAATAAATACTCAATCAATCTATTATACAGGGTTGCTACGCGACCGGGAGAACCTGGAAAACCGGGAAAACTCAGGGAATTTAGAAATCGCGAAAAAAACCGGGAAAACTCAGGGAAAATGAAGAATTTTCATGAAAACCGGGAAAATACAGGGAAAAATATATTTGCAGCGAAAAATTCATTTATATTTTTTAATTAATACAAATTTTAAATTTTTGTTTGGGAAAGATTATGCCTGTATTTCGTATTTCAGTAAAAAGTGAGATCGCGAACCATAACCTGCGCCTTGTTTATTGAAAAGCCGGAGTCACGCCCATCGAAGCGATTGATTGGCACCAGTCGTATGCCTATGCATCTAAGAGAGCTGGCTAGAGAAAGGGTATTCCCCTTTTCCCCTCTCAGCTCCGCTCTGTCGTATAATCTCTCTACGGAACGTTCCTTTAGAAAGGGCGATATTCCCTTTTGCGCTTCCTCCTGGTGGATTTTCCCCTTCTAGTTCTTCCCCATCTGCTTGTATGTGGGCACTGCTAGACACACGTCGCGTGTCGCGTGTTTGTTTTTATGGTTTTTACTCTTTCTCGCTGTTTAGTCTTGCTGTCACCTCGTGTGTACTCTGTTTTTTTTTTTTTTTTTTTCAAAATCTGCAAGGAGTTCATACCATGATGCCTTGCAGAGAAAGAAAGATGCTCAACAAAAGTTGCAAGATGAAGGAAGAAATAAATGAAAAGTTTCTGAGCAGATCAAAATATTACAAAAGAAAATACAGAAAATTATGGAGGAACAATCTGCTGGATTGTCTAACATCAACCAACAGATTTTGGAATTAAAAAATAATAATAATAAATCTTTAGATTTACTAGTGAAAGTGTTTATTTTATTAAAATTTACTTTTTTTTCTCCAATGAGCAGGCACTTGTTCATCAATCATTTTGCCATTACTAAGGACCAAACTGCTGGTAATAAGTAATAATTTTAATTTACAGGGATAAGTCTTCCGCGGAATTCCGCATTTTAATTATTTTTATTTTAAAAAAATATGTAGATGATATAATCACGGCAGAATTCCGAATCTCGTATCTGCCAACTCAAGTTCAATCTTTTTGGTAAATGAGTATTTCTTTATAAACATTTCTAATGCAACTACAAAATACTTGAATGCTTATTTAAATTTATGTTTATAAATTTCTTGAATTTAAATGCTTCTGAAAGTTTGAATGTTAAGCTAAAAAATCATGACAGAGATTTAAATAAGACATTGATTTGCATAGATTGACTATGAGAAAAAGAACTGCTTTTCTTTTAAGTAAAGGTAAATGCAGTTTTTAATATTTATTTTTTAACACTTTTTGTCAATGCAACTAATTACACTGCAATATAATTTTTACACTATTTCTGATGGAAGTTTTGCAAAAAAAAGTAAATAATAATATTAAACCTTCCAAATCAGCCTTTTTATGTTATTTTATTTGTACATAAAGACATTGTCTGAAATCTATTCATGAAATTATTTAATTTGACCTTAGATTTATGGGGAATTTGCTTAAAATCCTCTTTTTAAATAATGATAGCCTGTTTTTCTATTGAACACTCTCTATCTAAAATTGATTATTAAATACTTATTTATGCATGAGTACTGGGATTATTTTAATCAAGATAAAAATAATTAATTTGGTTTGCGATTGATATTTTATGGAAAACAGTGTATGATGCTTGTCAAAATATTTTAACGGTTAAATTCAAGCTTACGCACTTTTTCTCTTCAATCATTCTCATCCCTAAATTTAGCTTAACTAAATTAAGTTGATAATTTTAATTTAGTTAAGCTAATAATGTGATATTATTAAAGATGCACAACTATTTAAAATATTAGGAGATGATACTATATTGTGTTATATGCCGTTATTGCGCTATGTCGTGTTTGTCCCCTTTTTGATCATGAAAAGGACAGGGAAAATACAGGGAATTTCATTTCAGGATTTGAGTAGCAACCCTGTTATAATAAAATCCGGAGGTAAACAAGCACGTGTAGGTATATGTATGTGGGCCTATCTCCTCCGGAATGGCAGGGAGTTCAGTTTCAACCAAGGTGTCCACAGATTCGAAAAATTCTGCGGAAGGTCTTCTGCTAACTCAAAAATCAAACTATTTTAGATCTTGATTTAAAAAAAAAAAAAAAAAAAAAAAAAAAAGGCTAATTTTTGCTTTCTGTAATTCGAAAAAAGTGGGAAATAAGCACCCTGGTTGCGGCGTGTGGGGATTTTGCCGAATAAAATGTTTTAAATTCCTAAAGTAAAAATAAAAGAATAATAATGTTTTTTTTTTTCTTTTTTTCCCCTAGTCTATATTTGTAAGGTTATTTCCTTAATTACTATATTGTGTGCATGGGAAATCAAAGCAAGAATGAAATATTTTGTATGTAAAATAATAAGGATTGAAGATTTCCAAGACTATTATGTAAAACTTTGTAGTTTGGCAAAAAATAACCTGACTGATATGTCGATTTTGAGAAAGTGAGTTCTAGCACTTTGCACAGTTTTAGGCTTTGTGCAATTTACTGAGAGCTTAAGGAAATAGCATTTTTGAAAACAAGTGTATAGGTTGTATTAGAATGCAGCGTTAAATTTTAATTATCTGTGCAGAAATAATACAGTTATTAAGGGATTTCAAGCGATCTATCATCTTGCTAAATTTCAGAAAATTGAATTCTTTGCATTTAGTACATCGAAGTTAAGGATGAATAAAACATGCTGTAATTGATAATTTAAAAAGCTGCTACTTTTCAAATAAATGACTGCTTTACTTTTTGGCGATTAAACCATATAAGTGACAGATATTTCCCATTTTGATTGCTGCTAAGTCAATGCATCGAATGATTCCTTGAAAAAAATCTTGAAAAATGGTGTATGGCACTTTGTCTATCGAGGTATCATACATGTAATAAAAAAAAATTTTCTTATTTGTTAAAGCAGCACTGCGGAAGTCTCGTTTCACATGACAGTGATCTATGAGTGGACATCATTGAAATTTCGGATGAGTACATCATGGGAGAGTTGAATGTGGATGACATAGTTGGATCTTCGGTTATTGACACTGAACATCTGTCAGACAGGGCTATCTTGTGTCCCAAGAACGAAGATTCATTGAAAATAAATGATGGAAGTTTTGAGGAAACTGTAGGGTCAGGCTAGGACATATTACAGTGCAGACAGCATAACATATGATGATACGAATGAACAGGACAATTTTCGTTAAGAGTTTGTCAATTCCCTAACTCAGCGTTTCTCAACCTTGGGGGGGGGGGGTGCATTATTTTGAAGAAAATTCGACTAAATGTTCATTGTTAAAGATTAACCCTCTGAGCGTCTTGGAAATGGGCAAATAATGTAAAGTTGTTTTCACTGAAAATTTTTCATGCAGCTTTAAAATTATTTAAAAAATAAAATTTTGATAGAAAGATTTGTAATTATTAAAAATTTAACTCCTAAAATACACATAAGCTTTAATATAGAAATATATTTTATGATGCCTTGGTGTTATAAATAATTTAAATTATACATGCATTGCAGTGAAAACTGGAATGATTTGAACGGGATTTTACATCTCAGCCGCTTGGAGGGTTAAAAAACTGAATGTATGCTGAAAAATGTGAGGGGTGGGGGAGCTCCACGGTAAGTTAGCCTTTGTTGTGGGGGGGGCAACGTTAAAAGGTCTAGAAGGTTCTTCAGAACAGTTAAAGCAAAGTGCTCTTTATGCTATCTCTTCTCTTCAGTTTTCATATCTCTTTTGTATTTTACTGTGATCTGCCAGATTTAGACTAAATGTCTGCTGGACATTCGCAACTGTTTGAGGTCATATTCCCCCACGTAAAAAATGAAATGATAAAGAGTGCTATTAAGTAAAGTTAGATTATTAGTTTGCAAATAATTTTCCCCCTTCTTTTTACAATATCAACTTTCTTTATTTTTAAAGGATCAGGAGGTATCCATTCCTGAGAAGAAAATCACATCACAAGATCTCTTATGGTACAGTTCTGACAGCTTGTATACAGTTGGTGTTCTTGATGTTCCGGAGACATTGAGTGATCACCACTTTTCTTTGAAAGCTGACATAGCATTTTCTGTGTGAAAAGATTATTTTTTTTTTCCCCGTTTGACTTTTCCCCTGTCATTTGTGGGGAGTACATTAAATTCATATTGTTTCTTTAAGTTTAAAGTAACTAATTAAAACATCTTGCTGGAAATCTTTCTTATACTTACAGTTAAAATTTTATTTCTTATTTGTTGAATTTGCTTTACCAATAGTTTCATGAATGTCATGTTAGCATTATATAATGTTCTGAGAGGTATACAGTAGTGTGCCAACTATCTGCTGTGGTGTTACAGAATTATAATTTGAAATAATTATAATTGTTAATACATCTGTACTTTGTAATGTAGGAAGTGCAATAAAACATATATTTCCTGTATTGTATTATTTTATTATTTTTTTCCATTAAATTAATTTTGTTAGTGACTATTGTATTATACTGTATTTTTATTTTGATGTTCTGGAAATTAAGCAATCTGTAATTAATGCCTTATATATATCATGCTCACAAGAATTATTGATATATGAATTACAGCAATGAAAACAATGTATATTTAACGCTTAAAAATTTGCAGTTTGACTGTGAATGTTTTGTGAAACAAGCATTCACAGTATGTTTCTTTGAAAAAAAATTTAATCACTATATTGCACGAGTTATTTTCTTATTAATGCATTTAATTGAGTCGAATAATAATTTAAATACCTTTAAAGTTCTAAACAGCAGTAAATTTAATGTATCTTTTCATGCTTTTTAAATATTCAGATATTTGGGACCCTACTGTTCCATTTCTGACTGGTCTTTATTGAATACTTACTGCATCTTTTGAAACTATTGGTATCCATGTGCCATTTGTTATAAATAATAAGAATATCGAAAACAATTTGCTTTGTTTATTTTGAAAGCCAGTTCATCCCTTCCTCCAGCATTTTAACATTAATCATAAAAATATATATTTCATATCTTGTATTATGTGCATTTGTGAAACGTCATTTATTAGATGTTAGGGGCAGATAAAAAGAAGAAAAAAACCTTTAGTCCTAGCATAAGTAGTTCATAAAAGTGTGATATTTCCTTTCAAGCTCCAAAATGTGTTGTATTATTTGATGGCACAGAGCAAAAGTTCCAAATATTTCCTTTTTTTAAATTGTAGATCTGATTTCCTATTAACTTAGATGTTAAATTCACCTCCATTAAAAGTAATTATGGGTTCTATAACAAAGGAAAACAGTTAGGTTCTGCAAAGAGAGTTTCTCCACATATTCTGCTAAAGTGTTTGTACAGGATTGCTCTGGGTCTACTAATAGTTTTCTGCATTTTAACTCACTCTTTCTATATATCATATATGTATGAATTCAAAATCATACATACAAATTTTTAAGGCAGATAAGAAACACAGATGGAAACTGTATTTACATAGGAATTTATGATGAGATGTATCAGTTTATGCTCATGATATGTGAGGTTGTGAAAATCACTAATGACCAATAAAAACAGTTCCACGGGCATTTTCTGTACACTGAATCACAGAAGTAGATAAAAAGAAATGACTATTTTTCTTGTGAATGCAACTGGCAGTCCTTTCTAATGAACAATGCCCTTTTTTGTGAAATAGCCCAGGTATAGCACATTTAAATTGCATATTTGGACCTACCTTTGAGAATACTCCTTTTTTTTTTTTTTTTTTTCCCCTGCTGTTTTGTGTTCCTACTTGCCTTTAAAAGTTTGTACATAAGTATTTGAAACACCAATACATGTATGAGTTTATATCTTATTCACTATGCAACCTTGTCAGTTGAACTTGATTTATTTTTACTTTATATGAGAATGTTTTGAATATTGGAAGTATGTTGATAGATAAATCAAAAGAATGGATCTTGTGTGTAAATTTACTCATGTATATTGTATAGTATTATCTGTTATTTCATTGTATAGTTTTGACTCAAAAGTTTTTCTCACCTCCTTACAAAAAGATTACTAATCCGGTAAATTTTTCCATGCCTTTACTTCACTCATTAGAGTTGATATATCTTAATCTCATGTTTTCTTGATTTCTTTAAATCTACTAAAGCCTGAGAAATGAAGCCCTTATAAAGTGTTTACGGTTTTATACATTTATCATTATTTTCCCCTAGCACAAGTAAAACTTATCAAAAATGACTTCTTATATTATATTAAAAAAATTTATAAATAAATAGCAGACCACATTGTAGTGCCACAGAAAAGAAAAAAAAAATTGATGCAGAAGAAATTTATAAATGTTGTTTATTATATTAAAATAATGGCAAAAAGAAGTCAGCACTCCAACCTATATGTTAAATGTTACATTACTGCTATTTATATAAATAAATCTTAATCATTGGGTGTACCAATTTACTTTCGGATGAAATGTAGGATTCAACTAATATATTCCTACTGTAACATGAATGTTGTATATTTTAAATCTGTATATATATATATCAATATAAGTATACTTATTTTAAAAGTGTATTGTTAAAGAATGTCTACAGGACACACAAGATCCATGGGATGGAAGCTTTGCATTTATTATGTTGAGTATGTTTAAAATGTGTAATTCACTTTTCTTTGTGAATTGGTGATTGATCTTTTTAAGGGATTGATGTTTTGTACTTTCTTTTTTATTGACTGGTAAAATAGTATTGTTTTGTTTTCTTTTTTTATAATTCTTGGCGTTGTTATATAGATTTTCTTTCCAAGAATTTAGTGTTTAAAGAAAGATATATCTACCATCTCTTTTGTGTGCACCTTTGGTTCATGTATTTGTCTGTGTTGTATTTTGCATTTTTTCATTAAATTTTTTGTTATAGTTTAGAAAGATGTATGTTTTTAAGTTTTTTTTTCCCCCTTCTCTTTTTTTGCACATTGTGGAGCCAAGCAGTCTCTAGTCTGGCTTTTTGTGTTAATAATGCTTATGTAAAAATCAGAACTACTGGTGAAGTTTATGTAACTCTTTTAAATTTAAACTGTACAAAAATATTTGTATTAATACATTTTAATAAGAAAAATTCATGTTTAAAAACCATATACATTCCCTTTACCTAATCTGTGTAGTTGAATTTTAACATACAATTGGTAAGATTTTTTTTTTCTTTATGGTACTGTATTTTTATAGTTGTTATAAACATTTAAAGAGCATTTGAGATTAACAAATGCATTTGTTTAAAAATGTTTTTCTCAGCAACATATATACCAGACTGGCAGTTTATTGTAATATGTGCCTACTGTTATATCTACTTGTTCCCAATGTGCAAAATTAGCACATCGTACCATGCTATGAGCATGCTGGTTTTATAATTTTAGCCCTCATTAAGTAATTCATATCACAATTAAATGTTTGTACTTGTGTGTTGATATCACAACCCCTTGCTGCTTTCCTGATTTTCTTTGTGCAGACCATTTGATCAAGCTCTTAAGTAGCTTAAATAGCTTATGCAAGAAATTTAATGTATACCCCTTCTCTCAGTACTTTGACATATTAAGATTTTTAGTCTTGCCAAACTTTTAAAATTTTGTTCTTTGGTGTTCAAAATTTTAAATAAACTGTAAACGTTCTTCCTTAGCTTTTAGTAACTTTTTTTTTATTTTTTAAAAATTGACTATTAAAATTATAAAAAAGAATTAGATTAAGAGTTAGAAAAGTGCTGTTTTGGGTTCAATGCAGTATATGTGTAATTTTTGTTCTGTCTAACTAGCTTCACTTGTATAAATGTAAAAATTATTAATTTTGGGATTTTTTTTATGTAATTCAATTAATTATGCATAAAACCTATTGTGAAGGCATATAAATATACTTATTTTATGATAAAGAAATAAATCCTAGGCATGGATTTTAATAACTATTCAAGAGTTCTTTTACATGTGATCTTTCCTCTCTCTCTCCCCCCCCCCCATTCTCCCAAACCATATATTTCCTGCATTGTATAATAAATAATTTAAAATATTCATTTTTATAACATAAATAACTGTATATTTACATTATTTTTTACACTAGATATGTGTGCATCTCTATTCAGGGATGTAACCAGAACAGCCTTGTTAGCATCCTTTCTAGCTTCAAAATTTTGAAATTTCATTGAGAGTACTATTTAGGCCTTTTGATCATATCCAGCTCCCACCCCGCCTAAAGAGACTTTTTATGCTACTTACCTGTGTTTGTTCTTGGAAATGTGTCTGGTAATTATGTGCTAAGTGTATCACTTAACGCAATTATTATTGTTGCAAGACAATTCTCCAAATTCATGCAGTAAGAATCAATGTGTTGCTTCAACACACAAGTCACAAAGGTTCATTAACTAATAAATTTAGGTACATGCTTAGTTTTTTTTAAACTGAGCTGCACCTTGAAATGAACTTGTCATATTCACACAAACCCATGTCTGAAATGCTGCAATACGCTGTAATCATATTGTCTGTTGGAAATGGAGCTTACTCACAGCTCATGAAAGAGTCTTTCAAGTCTCTATAAGAAGTACATAATGTTTGGATTTTTTATATTGAAAATATATGCAGTTGCGTGTAATTTTTCATGAATGTTTATCTTCAGTCATTGCCAATGTAAAAAACTCCCAAATCATTTTAACATGAAGTATGACTTTTGTCACGCAAGTACAAATAGCATAGTTATGATCAGACTTAATTACCTTTTTAAAATTATATTTTGTTATAGAAAATTATAGTTTTAAGAGTGTATTGATGCTTAATTTGAATGTAATTGAACTTAATAATTTGTGGTGCCAAAAGAAGGCCTGCCCCAAACACATGTTGCTATTAACTTGCTGACCTTCTTTTTAAATGCACTACTTGAGCAATTTTGTGCTTCATTTGCATGAGCAAAGTTAACTTACTAAAAATGAATTTGTTTTATCAAAAAGAATTTTTTTTTTTTAAATTTTTGAAGCGTACTATTAATTTTTATCTTTTGAAACAGTTGTCACTTTTTACAAAGAATATGTATAGTATGAATGTTTAAGTTCATCATTAAATTGGTGTCTTTAAAGAATTATGTTTACTCTCTTATTTCATTGGCAACATTTATCCAATTTGTGCTGTCCTAATATATATACATGAAAGAATTTGGAATAGCCGATTAAAATTATAAACTATTGAAGAAAGAATTTTGAGTTTCAAAACTTTATTTTAGAAGCTATTACATCACTACTAAGTTTCTTGTTGTACTACATTGTTCGTTGTCTTTTCACCATTGTTGGTTTGGGGACTCGAGTGAGTTGGCTGCATGTTGAACATCTTTAAAGAAACTGAAAAGGTTAAAATTATGTTATTGCATCTACATGGACCTTCACCACCTTATGCATATCATGTAAAGGAAAATATTTTGACTGCAACATTTAAAAAAAAAAAAAAAAAAATGATGTAAACACTGTTGCATCAATCGCATTGTAGTTCGTATTACCAAAATAAAATAAAGCCATTTCTGCAGTGATATTCAAAGAAAATGCTATTGTTCTGGCAGAAAAAATTGGGATGCAAATTTCTCAGGCTTCGGCTGGTTAGCTAGAAAAATTCATAAAATGGGAACTGACACATTTCACATTTTGAAAATCTGGAAGAAAGAATAACGGAAATGCGAAAAATGAAGCAATTGAATCTTTTTGATTTTCTTGAAACCTAATTTTATTGTATTGCTTGTTTTTACTACCTTTTTTTAAGGTAACTTAAAATAATTTTTTGTGGATAAATAATATAATGATAATAAAAGTAACATCCTTAAACCCCCAATATATCAAGACAAATATTCACAATACTAAGAATGTAAAGTGTGAAGGGTTGGTGTTGTAGGATTACGTGGGATCTAGGCTGACGGGTAGGGTGCACTTTGTGAGGGCTTACTAAGGGGTCCTCATCCATATTTACTCTTTTAAGTTTCGGAGGAAAGCACAGAAAACTCCGAATGGTAAGGTTAGCGGACGCTACCTGGTTTTGATACAGGCACCTTCCGAAGTGTAAAGAGATAATGTAATTCTTTTACAATTTCCTTTATTTACAACAATACTTGTAATGGTGTATGAATCCTTCTGGACTAAACATAATTTCTCTATTTACAAAAATGATAGAGCTTTTATTTTTAAACGGAGGGGCAAATTTTATTGACTTGCTATCGGCACAGTGGTTGGAGCACAGTGCCCAGTTTTATTTGCAAAGCGGAACCTGTCTAATGCGACTACCCTTGGGAAGAACAAAACTGATCACCTTACAAAGGTGGTAAAGTGTGATGATTGTAAAGCAAAGTTGCATAAAAGTTGTCACTATAGACAGACGATCTCTTTACCAAGGTAGTCACTTTAGCAGGTTCCACTGTATTTGAATGGACGACGGGACACTGATACGGGGAAGAATCTTCCGTTGCTCTTTCTATTTTATAGGGGACGAGGTTTGCAGTTTAGTGCAAAAATCTTTTATCGGTGAAGACCGAATTGTCATTAAAAAGTCGTAAAATTCGCGATGAGAATGCCCTCTTACCCACTGCAGTCACATTAGACGCAGTGGCAATGAACATTGGCCTTAAGTGATGCTGAAGCATAGACGAACAATCCAACTCTCCCATTTGTACAGCTTTCATTCTTTCAACAGCTCTCATAAGTTGTCCACACCACCCAGACGTATGGGTACAAATCCTCATTATGAAAGTAAAATATACCTAAGATATCAGACCAAGCAAGTGCCTGGCAGTGTAGGTGGTCTGGTTTCAAAAAAGAAATATCAAATTGTAAATAGCAGGTAATATTGATAATAGTTGTAAATAGCAATTGAGGTTGGTTTACTACAGTCCTCACAGAAATGAATGGAAATTACTTAATCTGGGAAATTTAATGCCATCTTAAAATGCAAAAGTGTATGCTGTGAACACTATATTGCTCGGTGGCTGTTAAATGGATTCAATAATGCATTCAGCAGTTATACTCTGTACACACTAAAATGATAATGGGTAGAGCCTGCGAAAAACAAATAAAGGTCGTCGCTGATTAGCCACGTCTTTGTCGTTACTACAGGGGTTAAATCGACATTCTTCTGGCGAATTTTACATTTTTGTAATGACCAGTCGGGATCTACCAACAAAAGAAGACAACCAAGAAACATTTTTTTCCCGTATCAGTCCCGTCATCCATTGAAACGCATAGGAAGCGTGGCTTATAAGCATTGGCCTTAACTTGATCTATATAGGGAGCACGTCAGCCACGTTCCGAAGCCATTCTACCCGCCCCGGATCGGACCAGTCGGGCTTTGTTAGTCACCTCAATCAGGGCCGGCCAGATAAGCAAACAAGTACCGTAATTTATGGAAGAAACGCCGCGGCGTTTATGAGTTTAAAAGTTCAAAAATAGTAAGTGCGGCGTTTACAATATTTTTAATTTTTTTTAGCCGATCTTCAACGAAAAATTCGTTTCGTGATAATTTTCTCAAAAGATGGCGCCACCACCGACACGTACTCTTTAGCGTGCACAGATCACAGCGTAGCGAATCAGAATGCGAACCTACCCCCATAGAAAAGAGGTTTGATCTTTGATCCAGTTTTGGAGAAAGTCAGAGCACCCTAAGATGGGTCCATGTCTCGTGCTCTGAAGTGGATGGCTTCATGCATCCAACAGATGTCTCCTCAATTAAGTAAAAAGAAAAAAAAATAGAAGTAAATCTTTTACATCTACATTTTAGAACTATAATTAAATTTTAATGAAGTTTTGAATATATATTTTGAAGGGTTAAAGTTCTGTAAAATACTGCAAAAGTGCACTACCCTCTATTAAATGCACCCATTTTTCACATGAACCTCTATTGTTCTTAAAATACTGAATTTCAGCCAAAATTAGTCAATTGAAAAAACACTCAAAATACTGGTGTTAAACGATAAAGTAATTAAAAAAATTGACTAATTTTAAAGTAATTAAAAAATAAAGTAATTTTTTAATTACTTTAAAATTAGTCAATGTTGCGCATGGTGCGAGTTTAACCCTTCCCCCCCTACCAAAAAATAAATAAATAAATAAAGTTAATCTGAAAGATTTTTTTTTTTTTCGCAGTGCGGCTTTGCACCCTGTGCACTCTATGGAATAAACACTGCCATCTAATTGGTATGCTCAAGAAATGCCGAGTGCTTTTAAAATAAATCCCAATGTTATAAATATAAAAAATAATAAATAAATACCATCAAGAGTTGTTGCACAACATTCAGTTTAAAGCAACAATTTGCTGAAGCAAGCTCATTACGTAATCAACAGCTGGCCATCCGCAGGGGGGGGGAGGGGAATGTTTATTTTTAACTGGAGACTCTTCTCACACATCGATTACTGTTTTCATTTTAATGGCGCCTGGTAGTCTATCCGAACTTTGTGCGGATGCAAGAAGGTTTTTAGAAGTTATTTTTTTATTTCTATAAATTCGCCTTTGTGAATATAAACATTGATATCTGATTATTTGAAAAGAGAAATCGTAAGCTTCGTAAAATAGTGGCAAATACTTTAAAACATTCTATGGGAAGGGGGAGAAAAAATCAGATTTTTTTACTGTTTATCTAATTTCTCCCGAAATATATCCGATCAACTTAATAGCTTTTTTAATAAATTAGGTCTAATAAGTAATGCAACATATTTTTTATTTATTTATTTTTTGTTAAATAAGAAATTATTTTAGAAAACATTGAATTTTATCTGGCATTGACTTCTGAACACGATCACCCCCCCCCCCCCCCCCCCCCCCACACACACACACACACACCAACGATCGCGGCTGCAGCGTTTTTGACGATTTTCTAGCTAACTAAGCTCATTTTCGTGGGTGCGGCGTTTCTTCCATAAATTACGGTAATCATCGCAACGGGCACCGTTTTTTGTTTATGAAGGGGCACGATTTGCTATTTGGAGATGAAACATTATGGACGAATTCGTTTTTCAACATGTACACATGCATTTTTTTTTTTTTTAAATTGATATTGTACCTTTTTGAGAAAGAAAAATGGAGGAAAATGTTTTTTTGGTGCAAAATAAATCTGCTGTCTAAATGAAAACTTAAAGGAGAAATCAATACGCCTTTCATAACTTGTTATTCGAAAAGTTTTTATGTATTCACACTGTTTACAAAAGCGATTCATATGTTTTACCTTTTCGAGCTTTAAAAAAAAAAAGCCCCCTCCTCTGAAATGGGTAACGATCCGCCACAGCTCTATGTAAGAAGAAATTAATAAAAAGAAAAAAAAACTAGATAACTTATGATACTTAATTTGTAATCTCATTATTAATTTCTCATAATCTTAATTTTTAACTTCCCATAATTCTTAATTTCTCTCAACAGTCATTAAATATTTTTTGTTTGCATTTGCTTTGTACATTGTGTTCAAGTATTATAGATGAATATGTAAATATTAGATGAGGTTAAATTACTGATACAAAAGCATATGCTATTAAAAGTACAATTATTCTAACCATCAAATTTATTTTGTTTTCGATACTGCTTACCAATTACGTGTTGTTGTATAAGAGGTATAATATTTAGGTTTTCAAATATCTCCATTTAGTACTACTTGTGATTTGTAATAGAACCAAAGAATGAGATAGAAGCTTTTGTTTTAAAATTTAGTTTTCATTTTATTTGTGCTCTCTTTTTCGAGAGGAAGACTCCCTAAATAATTCTGAAAAAGAAAAAAAAAGGGACAGGGATTGGCAACCTGTGGCTCGGAAGCCGCATACAAATCATACTCATGGTTCTTGAGTAGGAAAAAAATGACTTAACCACAGAAAGGTTGCTGACTACTGATATGTATTGTTTTTACCAAGTTGCTGATAGCATAGCCTGTATACACCCTTTTTTTTCCCACAGCTTTCCTAAAGTGCTTTCAAATAGTGTTTTGCTTTTAGCAAATGGTGTTTGCTCGCAAACTTTGCTTTTCTTGTATGCATTTATTGTGTTCCTTAATCTTCAATTTTATTCTCCAAAATCATGTTAATTCTGATCTCTAATCTTAGTTTTCCTCTCGGAAACTATTTTTTTGTGCTCCCGAGGTGCTCCCAAATGGAATTTTTCTGCTCCCAAACAGAATTTTTCTGCTCCCAAATGGAATTTTTCTGCTCCCAAACAGAATTTTTCTGCTCCCAAATGGAATTTTTCTGCTCCCGAGGTGCTCCCAAATGAAATTTTTTCTGCTCCCGGGGTGCTCCCAAATCGAGTGTTGGAGTTAACATCCCTGAATATACCAACTCTATTAAAAGACATATTTTGGAACACAATACATGGTCGACTTGAGGAACACAGATCACAATATCTTCATCTCTCCAAAACGAGAAGGGCCTTTCATACGTCATCTAGAGATGTCTGCTTGTCACAATATCTTTGAAATTAAAATGTCGTGACCGGTATAGCTGTACCTGGCTATGTAATGGGTGCAAAATACAGTTTTATTTGACAAATCTTTTATATATTTTTACTAAAGGTCTTTTTTTGGGGGGGGGTGATCTCCGTATCCAGCTTCTGGTAGACGAGATCTACGAGTTTATTCACCCTCAAAAAGCCATAGGCTAACATAGAAAAATGTAATTGGTCGTCGTAAGACAAACTCCTAAGACTATGTGCTGAAGAAGCCTGCTCATTGCTTCATTTCAAGTAAATCGGGTGGGTGTTTCGACTACCCTGAAAGGCAAGGCTTCTTAGATGCCACTAAGAAAGTGAGAGAGTGCTATCTGGGCGCATCTATCGCAGTTCGTAGCGAGGGAGCCACCAGGGGAATCTGCACGGTACAAAGAAAGTGCCGCAGGGACAAGCCAAGTCATTTTATCAGTAAATTTTCTTTCAGAATTCAGCTCAAAGTAAGTCACGGTGGTGGGGTAAGACAAAAATCAGTAGTGAGCAAGGCGAGTTTTGCGATTTCCCCCATCCCCACCCTACTATTTTAGGGGGGGCAGTTTTTGTTTGAAAAGCTGTTTGTAACCCTTTTCTGTTATATTAAATAGAAAACGCACTAATAAAACTTGTGTTGATGTATTACTTGATTTTTTAAAATGTCAATCGATTCATTAAAAAATAATTTGTTGCCTTCTAAATACAACACGCAGGAATGTGGGGTTGGAAAAATTTGCCTGTTAATAGTAACAATAATCAATCTTGTAAACAATATGCAATCCGTGCTTGAATAATCAATCCTGTAACTTATCAATTTTAGTCAAGTGAACCATGATCAGAAAGTTCACTAATATTCCTATGTGACTATTAACAGGTACATTAAAACGACGTTTCCGACCCATATTGCTATGTTATTCTGAACCATCTTCGTTCCATCTACTACCCTTTACATGCTTTTATAAGAGTTTGGAATCACCTTGCATATAACAGGGTGTCGACAAATCAGGGTACTTTTTCGATCTGGAAATATCAGGGAATTTTGCAAAAATATTTTAAAATTAGGGAACTTTCGTTTATGCCTAGTGAACTAGATCATTTTTTATTGTCAATCTGATGCGCGGCTCCGTTCTGGACCACACGATACTCAACTGATGCACAGATACAGACATTTTACGAATCCGAAACCAGAATACAGATCATACGAGAACATCGAAATATGAATCCGAGACTCTAGTGATGTAGGCACTATCACTATATGAATCCGAAAAAGTGCATGTATTCGGACTCGTTCTAAGATGCGGATCATACAAGAAACCGGATATGCAAATCATATCGGCCAGGGGCGTAGCCAGAAAATTTTCATGGGGGGGGTTACGACTACTGCAACTCCCATACATGCATAGATGTGTGTGATAAGGGCGGGAGGAATATACATTTTCTATGGCAAAAAATTCCTCATGGGGGGGTTATGACCCCCCTAACCCCCCCTTGGCTACGCCCCTGATATCGGCATGTGAATTGCTTCCTGAATAAAGTCGTGGATAAAATGAATGGTAAAAGATGATTTAGTCTTCTACTGCGTCGCCGTATTTTTTAAAGTAATGAGACATTTGAATGATGCCTGCTAAGCTCCCCCGCAAGACGATTTTTTTTTTTTTTGTTATTATAGATAGTGCTCATTTTTAAGCCTTTTTACATATTCTTTAAAATTTCAAACGATACATTGATGGGTATACGTATGTAAGGGGTGGGGGGTCCTGCCCCCCCCCAAAATTATTAAGTAATTATTTAAAAAAATTATATTAACTCTAGTAACATAAAGGTTTAAAATACCTGATCACCCTCACCCCCAAACGGAAACATATAGGTACTATTGAAAACTCTACAGTATCAATAGATTTTTCCTTGTTCATATTCATAAATCTTATACATTATAGCAACTTGCCTATAGGGACATGTTCGAAATTAATTTCTATTCTGATGTCACTATTATTTACTCTGTTTCTCTGTAAAACAATAGTGTAAGTGATCATTTTTTATGCAAAATATTCTACTTTCCTTGAATGTCAGATTGCGATTGCTGAAGTAAACTACTACTAAAAATCTGATATTTTACAAAATGTATGACTTTTCGAAAAATTTTGCTGTACAATTCCAAGACTAAGAATTTTTTTCTAAATGTTTCATAAAAGGCATAGTTTTTTGATTTATTATAGTGTCTAATGCAGCGGTTCTCAACCTTTTAATGGCACCCCCCACACACACACACATTTTTCAGCATACATTCAGTTTTTTAATCCTTAACAATGAACATTTAGTCGAATTTTCTACAAAATAATAATATCAGTAAAGCTTGGATGAACATTTTAAGCAAAAATGGTTATATTTTTGAGTAAAATATAGAATAAATAAGATGATTTTTTAAAAGCATGCATCACTACTTGCTCTTTGATTTTTATAGCCCCCCCTGCAAATGCTCTGCGCGCCACACAGGTTGAGAAATGCTGGCCCAATGCATATTATGAAATCTCATTCTGATTTTCTTTTGAGTCCATAGTTATTTTTATTTGTGCACCACGACCGTGAGTCAGGTTCTGTTTCTTCGAACTGGACCCTTAAATACAGGGCTCACAAATAGTCTCTTTTTTAGTTAGAGCTCTCTAAAAGTCCCTTTTCCATGTAAACGGTCCCTATTTTCTCTTTTTCACCATGGATTCTAGAAATTCCGAAGTCATGCCATGGCAACTTTCGAATGATCAGTACTTGTAAGAAACCTAATTGCAAACCAACTGAGAAACCCATCCACATAAATGTTAAATACAGGAATCTTTACTGGTCCTGCTTATTTGCAAAAGAAAATAGAGTCTGGATCTTCCTTTTCACCCTCACTTTTTAATGATACAATCTGAGAAGATAGGGAAACACAAATGCAGATTTTTTTTTTTTTTTTTTTAACACCTCAGTGATAGCAGGTTTTTTAGTGTCGGCATAATTTGCCTACACAATTTATTGTGCTGAAGCATTTTTTTCAAATGTGTTTGCCAGATAACAAGAAAGGAGGAAGGGGGAGAATAAAATGTTGAAAGTCGCACAAGGTTTGCAATTTTTGATAATTGGTCGCCAAATTTTGTATCGAAAAGTCTTCAAAACCGAACCAAGCTTGGCAACATCTTCCAAATTTGGCTAGGAACTGGCAAACACTGACAGTTTATTACAAAGGAAAAGTATAGATAGAATATTCCTGGCAAAGATTGTAAAATAGTTTTAGAAGGCGATTTTAATACAGATTTCAGTTCCGAAGTGTTTGTGGAACAAGAAATACAAACATGGCACTCTCTATGGATTATGATGACCATTCCAAGCAGTATTTAAAATAGTGCAGTACAGTTCGAATATGCTTGACAAAGATTGTAAAACAGTTTTAGAAGACAATTTTAAGATAAATTTTGATTCCAAAGATATGTTCTATGGAACAAGGTAGAAAAATAGGAACGATGCATGAATTATCATACACTTTTAATACAGAGCACTTTAGTGTGTATTTAAAATATGAAAGTGTTTCACATTTTATTTATTTTTTTAGCATCTACTTTAAATTACTGCAGTTGTTTACACTTGTAAACATGTTTAATTCTGTGCCATGGTGAATATCAAATACTTAATGGGATACTTACAATTGTATGGCAACATCAGGATGGATCCAAGTCAAGTGCACAAATAATTCCCGATTGTAGGATTAGCACCGAAAAGTTAAAAATTCTAAATACTGAAAAAGAAATAGTTACTAATTTTTTTTAAAAATGTATTAAACAAAATCATTCTTCTTTAGTGTTATTTTTCTTCGTTCATACAGTTGTTATTATTATTATTATTATTTTGTGATTCTACGGGAATTCTATTCTCTTGCAACCCCCCCCCTTTCCCCCCTCCATTTTCAAGTCATACTTTTTTTATATATTGGTATATTTTGTTCAAATTTAAGTTTGTGTGTGTACACTTTTGAGGAATATTTTAATTTTGCACAAAAATGCAGATAATGGTGATCCACCTTGACTTCAATTTGTTATAGCCACTTAAAATTGAAATATGTTGACTTAAAAAAAAAAAAAAGAGAGAAACACTTTTTTTTTATATTTTTAGTTTTCAGACTCATGTAAGGAGTCCTAAAATTTATTACAAAAAAAAAAAAAAAAAAACCCCTCTATGTGCATCAGATTTAACCTCCTCTCTACCTTTTCCTTGGCTTTTCCCTGCAAATTTCATTTTATTTACATACTGAACTGTACGGAATTTTCACATATCTGGTATTCAGTGTTTCCCAGGCTTTTGCTGTATGTATATTTCTATTCATATGAAGCATTGGATACTATGCATTGTTGATTAAGAGCAACAGACTGCTTAAAGGGATAATTTTTAACATTAAAAAGGTGGATTTCAAAGTTCTGGCTTGTCTACATTTACTTAAAACTTATTGTTTTTTTCACCCTCTTTCTATCTTCCTGCTTTCATTTATTTTTGTTAGGTCCTCATGCAGAGTGGCAACAGAGCCATCAGGAAATATGAGGGAATTTCACAAATTTGTTTTATTCCTCCCTTTTCTGATCTTTTTAGGTACAAATTTAAAAATATCAGCTAAGGTGAAATTCTGTTTCATGAGTGTAAAAAAAACAACAACCAAATATGTTGCTAATGTTGTGGGTTGTGTTTTGCAAGGTCTCTTTTTAGTCTCTTTTTTCTAGAATTTGGTCCCTTTTTCCTCTAGAGATATCATTCAAAACAGTTGTGAGCACTGTAAATATACAGTAACTATGTCCGAGATACAAACCCGTAACCAGAAAATATTTCCGAGAAGAGGGACGGCCTGTATGATTTTCCTTTTAAAATGTGTTATGGAACAATCACATATCATTATGGTGAAATCGGATTTCAAAGAATTAGTTTTCCAATTCTAAGTTCTACACCTTAGGTAAATATACTTAGGTTCCAGACCATGCTAAGATCCCTTCATGAGAACTGGGTGATGGGAGGCCGTGGGCGGTCACCCACGCCTATCCCCGCCTCTGGGTATGCAGCTAGTTAAATATAAAATTAAGGAAGTTAATCAATCTAAATTCATCTAAAAGGAGCAATTAGTAGTTTACTAAGTTAAACAACATTTTAAAAAGTGATTTGAGGTAAATATATCTATTTTCCTAAAACCCCCCAATACACATTTTTGTAAATGAAACACTGGAATGTAAGTGAAAATTATTTTAGTAAACAGATTTCATTAAACTCGTTACTTCTGTATTATAAACTTAAAGATATTAGTTATCTAATATTTAACCAAAAAATGTACACAATAGATGGAAAGCACCCGGACCCCAGTTTCAGAAGAGTCCCCAAATCGAATTACCTTTATATTCTTTATTTTATCTCACAGAGTGGAAAATTTAAAAAGTTTCTTTAAATTGTACAAGTTGACTGATGGTTTTGTTACTACTCTGCCTTGCTACGTAACATTATTCTTATATATTCTATTCAAGTGCCATTTATTTCTTTCTTCTTTCATAGTGGGAGGCAGGGACGTAGTCAGAAGGGGGGGGGGGTCTATGGGACACTGGGCACCCGCCGAAGTTTTGGTTTTTTTTGTTAACTGGAAGTCAATAAATTGTGCTATCTTGTGAGATATTGTATCTTTTTGATCTTTTGGGCACCCCTCGGAATTTTTTTATCGCTACGCCCTTAGTGGGAAGAGATAAATTTCGGATCTGGACCCCTGGACATAAAACTTAAAACAACCGCTCATCAACGAATTCTTCAGAAAAACCGAAAGAGAGACGAGCCTTGTTAAGCGAATTATGTTTCGCGCGTCTGGTATTATTCTCAGACAAGGATATTACACAGAGAAAAAAATCTGATGTGTCCAACACATGACTTCCTAGCACGTCCATTAGATCAAAAATATTTTCGACGCACTTCCTCTAAATTTATTTGTTTGAAAGAGATAAAATAGTAAGGTTTAGCGATTTCTAGCCAAATATTTCGATATCGCCAAGCTGAGTTCAATTTGAAAGATTTCCTTCTGACACTTTATTTGGCGATATTTCACCAAAAGCCGACAAACTTGAGATAGTCAGCGAGATCTTGGGGATAGCCAAAGTAGTCATTGACCACAGACTTTCAATGAATTGAATGCATCCATACACCTTAATGTATTTAAAGTCATTTGGCTCACCCTGTAAATAAATTCCCAGTCGATTGCTGTCAAAAAAGATATCGAAAACAGTTGGATATCTAAAGACAAAAGTTCAAAATTCTACGGGTTAAAGTTTTAGAGTTATACAAAATACCAAATAATTTTGGGGGCCAAATTTGGCGATATTTCGGAGAAACTCGTCAATGTCGACGACATTTAGCGAGATTTTAAGCATGGACCAAAAAAGACAGATTATCGCCAAATTTGGCGATATTTCGCCAAGAACGATGACAAATGGCGATACTTTGGGCATGGACGAAATGACTGACTATCGTCAAATTTGGCGATATTTCGCCAAAACTCGCCAAGGTCGAGGACAGACGGCGAGATTTTGGGCATGTACCAAACAATGACTGTCTACAGTTGTATTATAATGAAGATGTCCATAGACATTAAGGTACTGAAATTCTTTTCGATGGTTCAGTAAATAAACTCTCCAGTAGATTGGAACCAAAAATCGAGATGCACAACTAGATGTTACAACAATCTTATATATGAAATTTCATAATATTTTTTGAGATTTGAGAGTTAAATATGCACACACGTACACCAAAAGTCGCCAAGCTTGGCGACTTTTGGCATAGTTCTTGAGGGAGGCACATGACCCTGGTCGGACCATTACCTAACTTATGTGGTAGGACGGTATTGTGCTTGAAATGGATGAATGCCCCTAAAATTGCCATTGACCGTAATGTACTGGAAATCTTTTGAGTGTTCCTGTAGCAGAACTACAAATGATAAAGACACTTTTTTTAATGGAGAAATTCATTTTCTAACTCTTTACAGCATACATCACTTCTGAGTCGTTTGAAATAGCCCAATACGTCTAAAAAACGCTTTGATGAATTTCGGCCCATAGAGCGTAATGTATTTCGAATCTTTTGGGCGGTTCTGTAGATAAACTATCCAGTCGAATGGAATCGAAAGGGGAGGTGCACAACTAGATGTTACAGCAATCCTAAATATAAAGTTTCAACATTCTACGCCTAATAGTTTTTGAGATATGCGAGTTTAATGAGTTTCGGCCCATTGAGCGTAATGTATTTCGAATGTTTTGGGCAGTCCTGTAGATAAACTATCCAGTCGAATGGAACCAAAAGGAGAGGTGCACAACTAGATGTTACAACTATCCAAAATATGAAGTTTCGACATTCTACACCTAATAGCTTTTGAGTTAGGCGAGTTTAATGAATTTCGGCCCATAGAGCGTAATGTATTTCGAATCTTTTGGGCGGTCCTGTACATAAACTATCCATTCGATTGCCACCAAAAGGGGTGGTGCACAACTAGATCATAGAACAATCCTAAATATCAAATCTCAACATTCTACGACCAATAGTTTTTGAGATATGCGAGTTACATACATACGTACGTACGTACAGACGGCATGGAAAAACTGGCCACAGTAGACTCGCCACTGGTCAAAATGAGTTGCAGACGCGTTAATATGATCGTGCATGCTAGCCTACGATGAGATGCATCGAAAAAATTTTTTAAATTAAATTTAGAGGTAGTCAAAATCGGTTTTTTTGTCGAAATTTTGCCCCCAAAATTTTTCGGGATCACATTACTTCCTTATACTACGTACAAGGAAGTAAAAAATGATCACCTGCATTTGGTTATCTTTGTAAGTATGGGAATCAAATTTGTTGAGATTATCGTTTACAGTTGTACAGATGTGTTACTTAAATCCTGTTTCGTTGTTAGTCCTGCTTAAGTTATTAGAGGAATCTGTTTAGATTGACTACAATTACATTAACACCTGTTTGTACAAGTTTTATATATGTATGAAAAAAAAATTATTTTTTTAGCTATACACCATTTTACAGGCCTAAATTATGGATTAAGTTTTATCATTTCGTTTTTACTTTCGAAACATGTACCATGTAAGGAAAGTATTGTAACCATGAAAAAATTCGACTTTGAGATTTTGGTGTATTTACACGTTCTGAGGTCTTCTGAATTCATTTATGCTATTCATATTTTTACGAGGTGTATGTGAATGAACACGATAGCTCCTAAACCTAAACAGCACATTCGATTGAGCTGAAATTTGGTACCTGTGTTATAAGTCACCGTTGCATGAATGGTATTGATTTTGGTATTTAATTTTTTTTTTTTTTTTTTTTTTACAGGGTGTTAAAAGATTTCTTTTACATTATGGCCAATGGACGGAAATTCTTGAAAGTGCGGTATCGTCTAAACGATGCATTCGATTGAGCAGAAATTGGACATGTATATATAAAAGGTCACGGTCACATGATCTGCATAGATTTTGATGTGTATAGAACTCATAATTTTTTGTCAGAGCAGCAAATGAGTGTTCTTATACGTGGAAGGAAATTCTTCGAAATGCCTTAGTGTTTATAGGGTGCGTAACAAGGATTTTTTCCAAGGGGGGGAGTTGGTTCATTTTTCGGTAGGGATGGACGCGAGACGAGACAGGCAATTTTTTTGCGCGACGAGACGAGAAAGGAAATATTTTGCGAGACGAGACAGAGTCTTGTCTCGCGCGAGATTTCTCGCGAGAATTTTCCGTCTCGCATAAGAAGCTTGTGAGAACTATTTTTACCAGAGTATATTTTAAGACATTTTTACTAGGTGGCACTAAGGTTATGAGCTAAACCTATGAAACATACCTGTATATACTTTTCGAATTTCCTGTTTTCGCGTAAAACGTCAAACCCCATTTAAGGAAGATTAAAAGAAAATGAAGAAGAAAACCCAGGGCCGTAACCAGACGGGGTCAACGGGGCAGATCCCTACCTAGCAGGCTTTCATCTCCTCTAAGATTTTCAAAAAAATCTGTAAATTTGCAGATAAATACGAAATTTTAGAAATGACTGATTTTTAACTATCGTTAAATCTTAGCAGGCCAGGACTGGGAGGGTAGGGGTCCGCACCTTTCAAGAGAAGGAGGGGCCAGGGTTATTGTGTAACCGATAAATGATAGGATGTGTTGAACTTTCGGGGTATAGGTGTGGTATGGTGTTATAATTAATTATGATTGATGAATCAATGCATTAATAAAATTATTATAATTAATTTATATAAAACTATTAATTTATATTAACCATGTAATATTAATTATTCCCTTGTTTGGGACGAATCACTCAAAAAAATTTGAGAGCAAATTTTTCTAAAAATTTTGATTTAAAATGAAGTGTTTAGAAGCCTTCTGGGAGCGCAATTGCGGTTGCAAAAAATTTTGTATGTGTCATACTTCAGTTAAGTGCTTTCAGTATAGCGGTTATGATTTAAAATAAAAGACAAATCGATACATTTTTACAACTTGTTGATAGTGAAAACCAACCAATAAAAGTGATGTTGCTATTGATTAAGGGCGTATTTTGAAGAAGCAAAATATCTCTCACGGTCTTGGCACGCACATTAAGATAAACTTGAAAACATTCTTGAAAATGAAATTGCACTATAAAATTTTTACACATTCTGCAAAATTTCAGATATTTAAGAATTTTTTCCCGTAAGTTTGCTATCTGATATAGGTTTATCACTAATATTAGTGTATAGTATAACATGTAGAGAGAATTTCCAAAAATCTTGAAATGCTTAACATAATTAGTTTATTTGTATTTGTGTTACGGGAATCAAAAGATCATTTTTGAAATATACTGTTAAGGGTGTTCCTTTTCAAAAGGGATCGTCATTAGAGGACTTTTGAACAGCTGTAAAAACAAACTAAAGATGTTAAAAACTCAAAAAAATTAATATAAGTTACTCACTAACTGTATTATGTTCTAATATTAACAGTAAACCTGTATATCGCATGCAATTTTCAGAAAAAAAATCTTAAGCACGAAAATTATCTTCAAAAATGGGATAAAATGTTACCAATTTAAAAAAGATGCTGCAAAATTCTGCATGCTTAACATTTTCTTCCCCTGAGTATTCCGTAACTTTTATAGGTGCACTGCAGACACGTATCCAGAAAAACATTTTAGAGGGGGTCCAAACGGTAAAAAAGGCAGAATTTTTCCCAAAAAGACTATATCACTATCATTTTAGTAACAAAAATCAAAATTTCGGGGGGAAGTGTGTGTCCGGACCCCCCTTAAATACATCCATGGTGCACTGATTCTAACAGTTCACGGTACAACTTGTAAAGAGACATTCTTAAAATTTTCCGAATCTCTAGCGCAATTGGATATTTTAAAAAGCTGCTCAAAAGGTTCAAGTTTCCCTAAAAGAACAACATTAATGTGAAGGTTAAAGAAGGAAAGGTGGTCAGTTTTCGTGAATTGGGTACGGGTTTTCGCAAAGCTGTAGACTCTAGAAGACTTTGATTTAAGGCAAATATAACGCCACATGGGTGAGATATGGATGCCGTGAATATGTGCACACCAGACCGGCTGCTGGGTTCTTCGAGTTTCAAATTTCAACGTTTTACAGCTATTTCCAATGGTGAAATGATCATCTTTTCCCAATAAAACTACTTAAATTCTTGTAAAAAAATTTATTTACAAAAAAATATTTTATGATAAAACAATACAGAATTAACACCGAGTGCACAAAAAAGTTTTTAAAACAATGTTTACAAGTAAAATTACAAATTAAATAAAATAGAGACTCAATTGTGTAAAGACAATGGAATGGAACTTTAAAATATTAATAAATGATAATATTTACTTAAGAAATTTGAAAAGTAAAAGTTGAAAACATCATTTTTAGACAAGCATTAACTGTAAAAAGGAAATATATTCTTATTAAACAGGTTCTTGATAACGTAATCAGACTATCGAAAAAGCCAATATCCATAACAGAACAGCGTTGAAATCGGAAAAAATCTGAATCATATAGCACAATATTACTATTACAATTATGTAGCATACAGAAAAGCGTTGTGTAACGACTATAGAACTCTCGCTAAAAATTATTGTGGAAAAGTACTAATGGACAGTAATCAACAAATAAATAAACTGTTCAGTAATTTAAAATACGTATAAACAGAAAGTAAGACGTCTATTAGCCACCTGAGATACTATAATGAAAACTAAAAATGCACTCACAGTAATGCTATTAGAAATATTATGCAAATAATTATAATTATCGTTAATATAATCTTGTTTTCATTAATATAAAAATTAGACTTATTTAAGAAACTTGAAGTTGTCGTTAAAGTAAGCAGTAGAGATTTAATCAGGGAGAGAAAAGGCGTACTATATCCGCATTATTCGTAATATTGCTATTAGGTGTACCGGAAAATAATGCCATTTACACTAAATTCAAACAAATAAGTTTTTAATTACCATAAAGCTCTGTCTAAGCATAGGATTTATATTTTTTACAATTTAACGCAAGATACAGATATTTATTTTTCTTTGAGAGGGCGGCCATCGATCCTTTTTAGAGAATTAATTTCAGAATGTCCATAAATTGAATTTTAGGTATTCGCGGGGACTGTATTTTACATCAAGAATGGTATATATTTTTTTTTTCTTAGAGATTGAGGGATATGTGAAAAGAACGTTTTTGTCGCCTATCCCTCCCCCCTTCCGTTCCATAAGTTAAGAATATTGATTATATATATTTATAAGAATAAATGTTTTTGCCTATTCTATAACTAACTTATTTTGGTCAATGACCTTTTGCCTTTTTCCTAAATTTCAAAAATGAAAAGCATTAAGTATCGTCAGTAGATTTTGCGCACTGCAGTAAACAGTTGTTTAAATCTGAGTTTTGAAAAACAAGGGTTTGCAGCTTTTACTCTTGAAAAGAAAAAAAAGGAAGGGAAGTGTAACAAAGTGCATGACAAATTTTGTTTACAACAAGTCTGAGAACAGACTCAAATTCAGACAAAATCAGATTGTTTGTTCTATTCAATAATAGATACACAATCTACGTACAATGCCATTCCCAGAGAAAACGGGCGCTCATCTCCACTCTTTCACAGTAGGAGGGGAGAAAAAACTTTCAGTAAAAGAAAGCCTCGCCTATTTTGCTTGCTACTCTGGACAAGTCATTATCGAATTCTAGGAAAACTCGTGTGTATGAGGAGGATCTGCCGAAAATCTCCTGTCTTTGCCCGGGGGCGCTTTGGCACCTCTAGGAGCGGCTAAAGTTCGAAAGAAAGACTGATGGGCTTTGCAATAATACACATGTAAACAAACCTATTACTATCGTATAGTCGTTCATTTTTAAAGGATTAAACTTGCTAGAGCAAGTTTTCCGTACATTCTGAACACATTGAATTAATTTTAGGTAACTGAACACAGAAAAAAAAAAAAAAAAAAAAAAACGAGCTTATGGTCATCTTATGGTATGGAAACGAAATTCGATGGTTTTCACTCACAGTCGTACAGATAAATGCTTTGGCCACACAGTGGTTGCGATCAGTGGTTTTTCCCCTTGTATTTGATCCTGTGCTTTGCAGTTGCAGTGCAAATACTTCTGTTTTAAAAGTTACAAACGCAAAACAATTGTAAAGGTAATTTGTCCTAGCCTCTGTACGAGGTTATTAACATCTGCGTACATTTTATATACATTCGACTCGCAATTTAACGACCTCCACGGGACTCGGCAAGTTGGACGTTAAATCAAATATTCGTTAAATCGAAAGCTTAGAAAAGGTATTTGGAAAACGGTCTGGACTTCACCAGAGGGTCGTTAAATCGGGAAGGGTCGCAAAATCGCGAGTTGCCTGTATTTTAAAGGACTTTTCAGCGGTAAGATGAATATTGTATGACCACGGTTTTTCATACCTAACTATAAACTTTTTCAATTTAACACGTCATCTACTTTTGCTTTATTTCATGAGTGGATGTGGAAAGAAGCCCATATTTCAATTAAAAAGTTTTGTTTAAATTGTTTTGTACGATTAAAAAAAGCATTGACTGAGCCAGTGATGACGAGGACTCTGACGAGAGCGGCAGTAGCGCCAATGAGGATTGCTAATTATATTAATAAATGTAATGTTTCTAGCACTGTTGTATGAAAGAAGTGTTAGTAGAGAAAAATACATGTAGCAAAAAATGACTTCGATTAAGTAAGATTTTTCGAGTTTTATTTTCTTCTTCGAGTACTTTTCTTGATTCAAACTTATATCGTGTGATTATATGTAGCAGTGAAAAATTATTCCGAGTATAACGCGCACCCGGAGTTTTTGCCTTAAATTTTTGAAAAAAAAAGTGCGCGTTATACACGAGTAAATACGGTACTTACATGTGATTTCTTTGATTAAGGCAACGCTACACTAAGGCGATCTCCCAAGGATGGGTGGGTGCCTTGGCAGGAAGACTTTCTAAGGGGTTCTACGCGTATTCACGTTACATCTGAAGAAAACCTACCAAAACTCCAGACCGTTAGATCGACAGCCACGCGATAGCATCCGTACCCGGGACCTTCACAGTTCGGCCGTCTACCATTTTCAGTGACATAACCACTGTGCCGTTGCGAGGCAATTAGTACTTACAGTTAGTGCATGAAATACAGTTAAACTGTATTACAAAATCATTGAAAAAAATAGATAATTATTTGATAATTAGCCTCCCCCTCCCAATTGATCACTGATGTCAACATAGATATTCGGTTTAATAGTTCTGATATTGCTGTGTTTTGTAAATATTTAGATAGCTGAAAAATTAGGTTTAAATTGCAAGTGAGTTTTAATGTCTAATTCATATTTACGCATAATCCAGAATTATGAATAAATTATTCAAGTATGCTGTCATTATATTTTCATGGTGGAAATTTCAAACTGATTTAGAAAGTCTGGGTATAATTATTACATTTTTCAAATAGTTGATACAAGTATGCTTACTTTGATATTTTGTGCTCTAATTGTGTACTTAATAATCGGGATTTTTTGTTTACTTATAATATTGGCTACATTTCATCAAAATGGATGAATACATATGTAATTAAATTTTATGGATATTTCATGTTTTTCTCTTAAATAAATTAATATTTATATATAAAATGTTTCATCAGTTATTAAAAATGTTTCTTTCTCCATAAATAAGGTGACCATACGTCCTTAATTTTCGAGGACAGTCCCCAATTTGTGTGCTTTTTTGCAATTTGTCCCCAAAATGTAAAAAAAGCAATTGGGGACGGTTTTTAATTATTACATTGTTTTTAATTAGATTACAGTTAATTATTTCATTAATTATAAAATGTCCTCAATTTTGTTTCAAATTTGGGGATTTGTCCTAAATTTTACGTTCAAAAATACGGTCACCTTAACCATAAGCCAAGCTATGCGAACGCAAAGGAATGATCTACTGGAGCGTTTGCGCAAATACAAGGCTGGGACTCAGTGGAGCATTTAAAGATCCATGTTGAGAAACAACCCTAGTCACAAGTCTTCTCAGTCTTCTATGTTGTCTCTTCTTTTTCATGGTGTGAATGAACAGGTTAAAACCGGGTTTCCGATTAAATATGAAACCCATATCTCATATATTAAAATGAGGGAGGGAGGGGGGGATAAGCAGGCTTCAGTGTAACTATCCCGTCCCCAATTGAAACTTTTATGAATTCACTATTCCATACATTGGGGCCGCTCAATTAGATGATTTTTTTTTTTTTTTTTCTTCGCAACAAGTCCTGAGTTCTGCATCAATTCTAACAAAATTCCAAGCTTTATATGATTTCAAAAGCAAATGAAACTCCCATCAATTGTCTTGCAACTATAACTAAACGATAAGTAATTCTTCTTTGCGTTATCCAACAATAGTTTCAACAGAAAAGATTGCCTTTTTTTTTTTTTTTTTTTTTGAGATTCTGTTTTGTCGCATGTAGTTATGATCATATGTTAGTAAAATATTTGCTTCCTGAAGTATGAAAAGCGGGTGCGCAGCTATTTTGAAATAAAACGATTCAACACATCATGTATAGAGTCTAAGCTATTAATGTTACAAATTAAACCTAAAAAACAGTATGTAGAAATAAGACACTTTGAAAGTGAGGAGTTTTCGCTGCAAACCGGCTAGCTTTTCATCTTTCGATCACGAATGACACCATATTTTTCGGTCATTATATTTCAATGATCGCAGGTTACTACCAATGACGCAAATTGTACGTCAAGAGTAAAATAATTTTGCTGTTTTCGAGATTCAACATCACTGGAATTAATTCGAATGACACATGTAAGAAGAATTTTCATTTCCTACAGTGCGAAGAATGGGCACGCAGCTGGTAAAAATGAAAAATAAATATTTTTTCGGCGTCATGTCATATTAAATTTGAATTTTCATCACTTCAAAAGCACATATGAGTTAATATAGTAACTAATATATGTACTAATACAGTAATCTGTATAACTAATTGTTATTATTAATATTAATTTTCAATAAAATAGTATTAATGTTACTAAAAATGTGGTAACAAAATTGCAGTCCTTAAAATGCGAGACGTCTCGCGCGAGACGAGACAAAGCGTTTGCGAGACGAGACGAGACAGAAGTTTACCACTGCGAGACGAGACGAGACAGACCTGTTTTTCGTCTCTCGTCCATCCCTATTTTTCGGATTACTTATATATAAACACACTAATATTATATACACATACACGTGTGTGAGCTTTGTTCAATCATCAGTTCAGGCTTTCCATAACAAGTTATTTTTGTAAACAAAACTTTTCAATTGGTGCATTGGCGGATCCAGAGAGGGGGAACGTGTCTTTGTGGACTCGCAAAGAGGACCACTTTCACTCTTCCAAGAGTTTCTTTACCCCGAAAAACAGTTTATGCGATAAATGAGTCTCTTAATTGCAAGGTTATTTTCAAGAGTTTTTATTATGATAGAGTAATGAAAAAAAGTTAATTGAAATTTTAAACAGCTTCGTAGAGAGAAGATTCTGTTTCTTATACACACTTTTTTTTTTCAACATGTCTAAAAAGTGTAATGAACAGCCTAATTTTCCTCATCCAACATAATGTATAAGTAGAATAATTTTATATTATAATTAAAATTTACGTAAATGTCATTTATGTAAATTTGCTTTGTGTCATAGCATCCAAACTAAGTGAAATGTATTCAAATACATAGTGTGTTATAAAGAAAGCATTTACGTAAATTTTACTTGATCTTTTAGAAAGCGTGACACAAAAGATAAATTAAATTATTGAAATAAATTCATTTGAATACATAATATAGGCTCAGTGAAAGTGTTATACAGGGTGTCCAGTGCTAACAGCGCCCAATGGCTATCTCCTAAACCGTTAGTCAGAGTCGCATAGTTCCAATTGCAAAAATGCTTTAAACTGTATAATCTACTATATCAGTAACAGTCGAAGTCAATAAATCAATTCCTATAAAAATTACGAAATTTAAATTTTTATACGGTCCCCCGGTCCTATCAGTTATATTTAGAAAAATTTTCTTTATACAATTTCCAAAAACTCCTAGTGGACCGATTTTGATGCAACAAAATGCAAACTTTAACTATTTGACGCATAGAATACGAATTTTAAATTATTTTTAACAGTTAAACGCCAGAAAGACCTAGAAATTCGTAACATTACGTATTATATCGGCGGTCTTTCGCTCCGAAAAATTCTAATGCACCAAGCGATGAGATTTCGCACCAATCGTATCTATTCTGTAATCGCACTAATAAAAAACGCATTTTGGCGGACCGCCAATGTAATACGTAATGCTGCAGAAAGCTCTGCTAGTTTCTGGGTTCGTCGTTCTAAAATCCAGCAGGTGTAGAAAGTTCTAGAAAAGAGTCCACTTGTCAGGATGAAACACAAACTTTATTGCTTCTAGAACTTCGCCGAACAATCAGCTGTATAAAATTCACAGGCACTAACGGCCAGTATCTCGTTTATAACAGTCCACTCAGTACTGAAGCTTTCACAAATGCAGTAATTCTCACACAAAATAAAATACACAGGCAAAATTCAGTGGAAATATGCAAAGGATATCGTACACAATCCCTTAAGACACAGCAATGAAGAATTTACACTCAGCACTTAGAAATCAGCTTCGAAAACACTGCTTCTATCACACAGTTCGCAGAGCAAAGCTCATCGGAAGCTCGATTCACACTGAACAGGGGCCTCTGTCATGCTTGTATTTATAGGTGACGCAGAAGCTTCCAGAAGAAGCTATTTCTCGAAGATTCCACATATAGCGGGAATTTTAGTTACGTCATAGAAGAGAAATATTAGGCTATTATGCATGTTGATGCAGAAAAACTAACTTTACAAGCCTCATAGGGAAAATCGTGCCAAATGACCAAAATGTCGCCAAATTTGGCGCCAAAAATAAATCCCCAAATGTTAAGTTACCGAAGGGCTAGGACCAATATTTTTCGAGATTTCCAGAAACCTCATAGAAAAACAAAGGGGAAAAAGAAACCTCCGTATCTCCAGTTCTAGTTGACCGATTTTGATGCAACAAAAGGCAAATTTTAACTATTTGACGCGTAGAATACGAATTTTGAACTACTTTAAACCCCAGAACAGCAGGTTGCCCCGAAAATTCGTGATAGTAAATACCGATTCTGTTATAACTTTCTTTCTTTTTCTGCGAAATCGATCTGTAGTGAAGGAGGGTTCGTTAAAATAACGCCTTTAAGAAAATCAAACTTAAGTCGTCGTATTTTACACACTTACTTGGATATTATATCGTTGGTTTTTCTTGCCAAAAAAATTTTATGTTCCAAGTGGGATTTTCTCAATCGTATCTATTCTGTAACCTTACCAACAGAGCTTGATTATGACCAACAGGGGGCGTGGGCGTTGATGAATTTGGGGCCCCATCTATCAAATTTGTTTTATTTTTCATAAAATATTGATGTAAAAAAGAATATTTCAGAACAACATTTGAAATTATGGGCCCTGGGCAAAGTCCCAATTTGCCCATGCGATAATAAGGCCCTGCTTACCAAAAAGAAACATCATCATTACTGCACGAGAATATAACGTCCTTAGCTTTTTTTTTTTTAATCGTAAAATTTCTTGATGCGAAGTCGCTCATTTTGGCGTATAATACATAAGTACGTTTTTGTTCTAACTTTCTTATTTCTATTTCAGTGCAACCGATCTGCGGTAGTACATACCAAACTAATGCCTTTCAGAAAATCCAACGTATGTCGCCGTAATCGCAGAGCAGAAGCAGTGTGACGAGCATGGGCGCCGGCAGAATATTTCCTAGGGGGGGGCAAAGACTACTTCAACGTATGGTTACCATGTTGGAAAGAGCAAAATAGTAAGGGGAAAACACTGCATACAAAAATCCAGGGGGGCATTGCCCCCCCCCTTGCCCTATGCTGCCGGCGCCCATGGTGACGTGTAAGTGCTGCAGTTTCAGATCTGTTCCGCTCTCCACAGAATGACCGGTACAGGCTGAGAGTGGTTGAAAGATCAACGAGAAATACCAAATCAGACTCGGACACGACTCCGTGCTCAGCATTCACGTGTTTAAAATCGCCTTGCATTCCAGTACAACCCAGCTCATGATTATAGTTTGAGCCGACACATTCGAACTATGACGGAAGTATGCCCTTATTGCAAGGCTAGGAAATCAACGGAGAAACGAAAGAAATGTGTTGCGCCACCAGAAACATTAAACTGCCTCAACTTGAAGAACCGCCATAGTCATTAAAAACTTTTCTGTTGTCCGAAAAACCGCCGAATCAAAGCATCGGGGTAGGAGAAATCTTCTTAGATGTACCAGGAGGAACTAACTGATAAAACATTCTTAATAGATTGATTCTGGCAGCAATTCGATCCCATAATGACGCACATTAGCTCTTGCTGACTTAGTGACTGATGGATGGTTCTTGTCAGTGGCGGATCCAGAAATTTTTTTTGGGAGGGGCTAAATTTTTTAAAAAGCTTTTTTCAACCAATTAAAATGTACTATAAATCAAAATTTTAGTCTAAACCAATGTATTAGGCTTTTGGGAGGGGCTAAGTAATAAAATATGATCATTTTAGCTATTTAAAGTGTATAATATAGCAGAATGTTACCCTTGAGCAATCTCTTTTGGGGGGGGGGCTGAAGCCCCCTAGCCCCTCCCCTGGATCCGCTACTGGTTCTTGTAGGAGTGCCCTGAGCACTAGGCCTTTAACTCCAGTAAGTTTAGATCTTCGTAGTGTATTTTCAATTTTGTCTTGAGATCCCAAAACATGACGCGTTTAGTTAAGTATCAGTCAAGTACAGTAAGAAGTGATCTGCATGAACAGTCCTGCCGGTTAGATGTTAAGTATTATTATGAAAAGGGGAAAGGGTTTTTTTTTTTTTTAATTCCTTACTATCAGAATGTTTGAAGCAATTACCGCCAAAGGGCAAGTAATGATTAAAGATAGAGAGTACACAGTGTACAAGTACAATGATTATTGATGAACATGCCACAGTTAAAACATTATTGTTGAGAATCAGGTAAATCGAGAGAGCATTTGGCGAGAACCGCAATTGGTCTTTTGCTATTACATAGATCAGTGGCGGCCCGTGGTCAACAATGTTAGTGCAGCTGGAAACATATGATCCCTCCCCCCTCTTCCTCCGGACAGGAATGGGAAAATCTGTTACTGAATTCGAAAGCTTGCGCATTAAGCCCTCACCCAGGATTAAAAAAAAAAGAAAAGAAAGAAATCACATAAAAATGTAAGAGATCCTATTTTACTCCCATAAAATGTACATAAATTTCAACCAGTCGCTCCTATCCTCAAAATTGCATTAATCCGTGTCTGATTCGAAGTTTCCTGAGAATTTTCTTTTGTAATGATAGCTGGAGAAGAAAAGAAAAAAAAAGAAAACTTACTTATTTTTTACAAATCAAATCAATCCTCCTTTCTTTTAAACTTGCGAATCAGTCAGTGACGTTCTCATAAAAAGGCGTTGTTTTAATTCAGATATCATTAATTTTAAAAGCTCTTTAAAATTCCCCATGTTTAAAGAATTTCCTCGCTCGCCATGTCCTCTTAATGCCAGTTCTTGCTTACTCAAAAACAATACTGCTTTGATGGGTAATTGCATGAAGCGTCTGTTCAGGCTTACCTTCTTGATAAATTCAGCAATATAAAGCCGAGAGTTTTCCTTTAATGCGTCAGCAATTTAGCTCCCACTTCTTATCAACTCCTTAAATTTTAAAGAATTTTTTAAAAGCTCATTGAGCTTTCATGTGTTTTACGTGCTCGTGTGATGGTGGTTAATCCATCCTATCCAGTACCATTCCAAACGCTCTTTTTTATCTCAACGATTAAACACGGCCAACAAAACATTTTTTGTAAATAAAAACTGCCCCATAGCCACGAGAATAGTGCATATCATGATGAATAGAAGCTACGATCATGCTGAGACGAATCTGCTTTTTTCTTATGAATGGACAATTTTGGTGTCGGTCTATTTTCTTTTAGTGGTTGTCGTTTATCATCTTCTTTCCATGTGTTAAACGGAGTTTCAAGCAAGACGCAAACTGGATAATAACGGGGCTCCATGTTTCAAAACGGTTAAATCATATATTCCAATAACACATAGACACAGTAACAAATAAAGCTAAAAACTTTCAACCTTTTCAGACAAAAGAAAAAAAAACTATTGTTACCGTTAGAATGGGCTAGAACAGTGGTTCTCAACATTTTAACGTCGTGCCACCCCCCCCCCCAATAAAGGCTAACTTACAGTAGCGCTCCCCCCCCTCACATTTTTCAGCATACATTGAGTTTTTTAATTATTAAAGATTCATTATTAAAGATGAACATTTTAAGCGAAAATGGATATATTTTTGAGTAAAAATGAGAATAAATAAGATGATTTTTTAAAAACATGCATCACTACTTGCTCTATAGTTTTTCTACCCCCCCCCCCTGCAAACGTTCTGCGGGGGGCGCGCCCCTCTCAGGTTGGGAAACGCTGGGCTAGAACATATATTCTGTGTCTTTATTCTCTCCCTCACTTCTCGTCCGAACAAATCAGTTCGTCGAATTCACAAGTGCAGCAAAAGTCTAGAAACCTTTCTTCGGCTGAGTCTTAGCTAAAACACCCTATGCTATCCTGAGGCGGAGAAACTGCCTACGTAATCGTTTCGTTACCATGGCAACGGTGCTGCCAATTCCTTAATCAGCGCTGAGGGCTATAGAGCATTTCGACGTGACGTATCTGTGACGTCAGCTGAGTGACAGCTTCGCGCATCGTTCTGCGCATGCTATTTCTTTACCTAAACATATTATTTAGCAATCTTGGTAATCCGTAAAAACTACGTGTAATCTGACGAGGTTCACTGGGTTTTCGGATTGCGAACCCTCCCCTCTGTGAAGTATGTAAACAAACTGTAGCAAGCAACAGGCGTTGGAGTTCAGATAGCAATCCATGCAATTTAACATGTATCTTTATCCCTCGCCTCCCCCCAAAAAATTCACCCTCCCCATTTTATTGTAAATATTTTTTTCAGTGTGCATGAAAGAATGTACATTATTTATTTAGAATTGTAAAATTTTTAAAGCTGTACGCAAACAATTAAACTCTCATTGCAAAATTAGATATTCTTTCTAGTTTAGGATTGTGATATTTTTTTTCATTATAGTTTGATGCTTTGACTAGATAGGTTTATCCTTAGATTGACATGAATTTTAGTGCATGCTTTCTATGGATAACACTTTCTGGTGTGGTTTCTGTTGTTAAATGGGCATATAAAATTTATTAGAATAAATGAATAAAAATTATTAAAGAATTGGTTTGTTAATTATTTTTTTAAAAACATATTTTGATTAAAAATCAATTTATACATTGTTTATAGAACTAGTATTGTACCAGTGGTTGGTTTATTAAAAAATTAAAACAGGTAGTTTCTTATGTTGAAACTGCCATATGATGTGTTTATGTACAATTACTTATTGTTGCTTACCCTAAAAAAAAAACCTCTAGAATCTACTTGTTTATAATCACTAAACTTGGCTAACAGCCTTTTTATTCTTTTGCGGTATTCTAAATTAGGTATGCAGTGGAACTTCCTCTTTTATTTCACCTTGCTGTCTTGATTTCTTCTGTTGTTTCTTCGACTTCATGAAATCAAGGTTCTACTCTTCTTGTGTCCATGGACAGATGATTAAATGGTTACACTGTACTTCGTTAAAATAAATCCTTATTCTTTGACCTAAATCTATTTCCACTCTGTTCTGCGTGTAACTAATATTAGGATTAGAAATTATTCTGAAGATTCTTAGATTTTTCGGTACTTGCATATTATCCCGTTGGTCATTTCCAATAAACTATTTTTTCATCAAATGTGCTGGCAAACTATACTATTAATCGTATCTAAACCATTAATAATTTCATGCATTCAGCATTTAACTTGGCGAAAAATCACTCGTCTTGTTTGACTGCCGGGATAATACGCAAGTACCAATTTTTCTTGAAGAATACTGTTTTTATCTGCTGTTTACATTCAAGAACCTAAATCATTTTATGCAGCGAAATATCGTCAAACTTGAAGCTTTTTATGTAAATAACTTAAGTAATTTAAATCGTCTGACTGGCATCTCAAATTTTTTTCTATCTATCACTTGCTTGCACATAGTCTGGTTACTGTATAAATTATGTGAATACATATTTTCAAGTAACATTGTAATTTATGATAGTGTTGAAAAAAAATTCTCTTGCATACAATCATTATGGAAGAAAGTAATTGCAAAAATTTATATATAACTCCTTTTATTATGATTGCTTTTTTTTTTTTTTTTTTCACATCCTTCAACTAATAAATCTGATACGGACACCACAGGACTTCCTTGTACCTCTATTAAATCAGAAATATTTTCAGTGCACTTCATCTAAACATATTTCGTTTGAAAGAGACAAAATACTGCAATTCTAAAGTTTACCGCCAAGCTGAGTTCAATTTTAAAGATTTGTTTTACTTAATTGGGCAATATTTTGACAAAAGCCAACAAGCTTGAGATAGTTAGCGAGATTTCAGTTACAGCTGAAATAGTTATTCATCACAAATTTTTAATGAAACGAACATATCTATAGACCCTTAATATATTTTAAATCTTTTGGGTGACCCTGTAAATAAATTACTCAGTCGACAGCACTCAAAAGCACAGTTATATGTTACAATAGTTCTAAATACAAAATTTTAACATTCTATGGTTAAAATGGTGGTTTTAGTCATGCAAAATGCGTAATTATTTTTGGCGTTAAATTGGCAATATTTCGGCAAAACTTGACAAGGTGGATGGCAAATAGTGAGATTTTGTGCATGGACTAAACAATAACTGACTCCAGACATTAATGTATTGGAATTCTGGTAGTTGCATATTATCCCGGAAGACATTCCCGCCAAATTATTATTATTTTTTTTAAATGTGCTGGCAAACTGCTGCCAGTTGTATTTAGAACCATCATGATTTCAAGCAACCTGCATTTATCTAAGCGAAAAATCGCTCGTCTTAGCAGACCGCTTGGATAACATGCAAGTACCAAAATTCTTTTGGGTTGTCCTGCAAACTCTCCAAAAGATTGGAATCAAAAATCTAGGTGTACAACAAGATGTTACAACAATCTTGTATATAAAATCTCAGCAATCTACGACTAATAGTTTTTGAGATATGCGAATGAAATATATACATATATACACCAAAAGTTGCCAAGTTTGGAGACTGATGCAGTTTTTGAGGGAGGTGGCTGATCGTCACCGGACCATTATCTAACCATATGGTAAGATGTTATTCTGCTTAAAATGGATGAATGTCTCTAAAATTGCCATTGACTGTAATGTGTTGGAATTTTTTTGAGTGCTGCAGTAGAATTGTAAATGATAAAGGTACCATTTTTGATGGCAAGATTCATTTTGTAATCCTTAAAAACATATATCACTTTTGATTCATTTGAAATAACTTAATATCTCTAAATTACACTTTAAGGAATTTCTGTCCATACAGCAAAATGTATGGATGTAGATGTTACAATCCTAAATAGAAAATTTCAACATTGTACGGCTCATAGTTTTTGAGATATGCGAGTTGCATACATACGTACAGATGCCAGGGAAACACTGATCAAAATGATGAAGCTGTCAGTCATAATGTTTGTACATGAATTTATAGGAACATACATACATGCGTATAATGAGATGTCTCTCAAAAACTCTTAAAAGTATATTTAGAGGTAGTCAAAATCTGGATACCCAATTTTTTTGCGATCACATACTTCTTTGTACATTATACACGGAAATAAAAATATTAGTGTTTGTAAATTGTATAGACACACACAGACACACGCATAGTGCCCCAAAAAGTGATAACATGCTTTAATTCTTTATCTATTAAAGATAATTAGGCAATGTGAATTGAAAAAATGGAAACTGAAATTCTTCCAGATTTTATTTATGCACTCGGGTATATGAAATCTGGATAAATTTCAGTTTCTCTTAATCTATTCAATCAATTCTGCAATATAGAGAGGATAATGATAACTGTAAGTGCTCCTATAGACTCCTGTTCGCATACTTCTGTTACTGAAAATTTCATATATTGTAGTTTAGCCCCTAGTGGTGAAATGTTTTGGATTAGTGCATATTGCAAAATCTTTTACCGACACACTAGTTGTGATTGAACCGAAAAACATGGTTGCACGATGTAATCACTAAAAGTGATTACACCAAGTTCCAAGAACATTGAAAATGTGCCATAAACCAAGAAACTTGAAAAGTGTCTACTTGCCACACCGTGCTAGAAAGAAATAGCACCTAAGTGCTAGTAAGGTACGAAAAAATTCCTCTTGTTAATTTTCAAAGAGTTAACACTTTTTAAATTTGCTTACAACTACCATACAAAAAAATTCCCAATAAGTAAAATGTACCCCATGCACAAATGAGATTATGTACAAAATTTCAGCCTTTCATCATAAAAGGTCTTAAGAGATATCTATAAACAAAGATGATTGGGGTCTATACTTGAATTTGAATGTAACATATTCTTTCAAATTATCCATATGACCCTTAAAATATGATTTTTTTCCCTTACAGAGCTACTGAAAAGTGGTTTAAGTCAGTACGTATTATCTTCATACATTTGACACTTTTCTGGATATAATTCTCAAATTTTGTACATCAGCTCATTAGAATATGGAGCACATTTTACTGATTGGGGATATTTTTGTATGTGGGTTATATACAAAAAGTGTAACATTTTGGGAATCAACGAAAGAAATTTTTCAATGAGAAAACATGTAATTCTCCAGGGCTAGCGGCAATTTCTAGCAAAAAAAGGTGCCGGAGCCTTAATATTCTTATGTTAATACTCAGTAGCGAACTGCAAACCCCTGCAATATGGGGTTGGTTGCACATTTAACTAAAATAACGATAATTTAAAGATTTTCCCATATAATAATTATTTCACAGAACAGTGATATAAAATTAAATAGTCGGAAATTAGCAGGAAGAAATATAAACATTATACAGTAAACACCCAAATTCTGATGGTCTTAGGACTCTCAAATCTGGTCGAGGTGAAGCGATTGATTTATCTTGTCTGCTAAAATCAGTTTGAGCTTGAAAAGGGGAAAATTTATGAATTAATGTACTAGTGTTGGGCTTCGGAGCAAAGTATTCATGAGCTTTGCTGGGTTTTGCCTAATATGTAAAAATTCACCCAGGAAAAAGAAATACAGGGTCAGAGTTCCAGCTTTTGATTTCTGTTCTGATTCTAACTAGAAACAAAATTCAAAAATGTAATTGTAGAATTGTTTAGTACAGTTTTATGAGCTAACATTGCGAAACAGAAATAATAAAAAGGCAGAAGCTTTATGGAATTATACATTTACATTTTGCACTCATGTTTACTGTCAATTTAAATAATTATGCAACTAAGTAAAGATTACATTAATTGGTCTACGTCTTTAATTCAGTTGATTTATTGGATTATTTTTTTAATTCATATTCAGACGTATTAGATTAATTACATGTACAAATATGTTATGCGATGCATATGTTACACTTTTTTATTAATGGGATAACTGGTCTTACTTTACAGGCATTTACATATTTAAAAGAACACTATGATAAATAATAACCAGCAGTACATTTATTTTTTATAAAAGAAAAAAAACAATCTGAATATATCATTATCGTAATAGGAATTTAAATAAACACTTCTTTATTATAAATATTTATGGAATTTGATGTTTTCTAGGGCATACAGAATATCCGATGAATTATAATTCAAAAACAAAACTTTATTCTTGCATAAATCTCACAACGTAAGAAAATTTCGCATGCACAACAATGATATTTGTAAACAAACAGTAATCCGAATAACCTGCCGAATCTTAAAACAAACGTTGTGTTCATTCCCGTACATAATGTTGTCTTTCCGAACGCAGTACCAGCGGAAAAAGTTGCTTGAAATATCATTAAAATATTATATGTTAAGCTTTTTAAAATATTAAACGCCACCTGGGACACAAAAGTCGAATGTCTGATTAACAAATTCCATCCATTACAATCATCCAAAAAATTAAATTTAATACTTTTTTTGAATGTTGAAAATCGGGTTTTTCCCATTGAAATACATTACGAGAACTCCAAGCTGTCACGCAAGACGACGACCGATCGCAGAGAGGAGGGGTCCGTCGAAATGCTCTATACCAACGACTTTCGCAGTTGAATTGCGGAAAGATTAAAGGTTTTTTTTTTTTTCTTTCTGAATGAGCGATCCGGCCGTTACTACAATACGTTTTTTTTTAGATTTTTTTTTTTAAATTTACCATAGGAATTCCATAATTCTAATCTGAATTTAAGAAAGTTTATAGAATAAATTATTTTAAAGTATGTGCTGATAATTTCAAGTGCAGCCCGGCAGTACTTGCTGTATCCCACGAGCCGCCACTGACATAGATCACGAAAATCGTAATCCGGTAGTTCGCGTTCGGCGAAAATATCGTTGTTAATATCGGATATTCTGTTGAAAATGTTGACGGCAAATCTGTGTATTTAATCGGCTCATTGGCCAGATCATTTTGAATCGTAGTGTTTCATAGGAAATGGTTCCCTTTACGGATTTTTCTAAGTATTGTACTTTAGGTGGAAGGAATTTTATGTGCGATTCAGCTGCAAAAGCCCATACGGGGGCTGTGTGGGTAGCAATAGCCTGATCATTGTTTTGTAAATAAGCGTTTTGTTTTGCTTGCTGAGTTTTTTAGGATAAAGTATAGGTGCAATCTTTTTGGCAGCAGCCGCCACATGTGATTTCTAATTTTAGTAATGTGAGGTTTCCATGTTAGTGAACTGCCCAACGTGACCCCCAAATAAGGGTTTTGTTTCCTTGAGAAATGTACACTTGACATTTATCGGAGTTTAATTTAATTTTCCAGGTTTCGAGAGCATCAATATGTGCTTGAATGCATCTTGCAAGTACAGTGGGGTGATGTTATAATTTATGGGATGTTAGCTCTTGCGTCGTCCGGAATGACTGCGACAATGCAACCAAGGGCGCGTTCGAGAATTCATCGGTTGTGCACCGGTAACACCGGTGCTCGACCAGAGCGTTCGAAAAGGCGGAGCTAAGGAAGTAACCGCGTTCGAAAACGTTTCGGTCATGTAGCGGTTGTCTGCTCTGCGTGACCAGAGCGCAACCAGAATGACCCTGCTAGCGAGGTGGGCACGGACTAAGAGGGTACAGGACAATCATCCAAGCATTGTGAAAGAACTAAATGAAATTTGCCCAAAAGGTGGCGCTGGGAGTCGTACCCATTAATTTTTTGGCGTCTGCGTCGTGTGCTAGTAGCTAAAACGTAAACAAATATCAACGGAAGCACCCCGCGGGAGATGCTTACGCCGTGTGCCGTCAGGGGGCGCCCATGCCGTTAATCATTAAGGGGGTCGCATATTTTCCTTTCAGAGGCTGACGCCAATGTTTATTTTTGTTTTCTTGACTTGGAATCGGATATGGTGAGGATGACCGAAACCGGTTGACAACCGTGACGTCACTTAACCAAAGAATGACCGCAACCGGTAGCACCGGTGCATAACCGACCGGTGAATTCTCGAACGGGCCCCAAGTGGAAGAACTGCTCACTCCGCTCTGAAATTGCCACTGAACATGCAAACAGGGCCTCCGAGAGAAATTTTATAAGGCGGGGCGAATATCTTCTCGGCCCCTTTCATAAAACACAAAAGTTTCGATAAAACAGGAGAGACGGAAGGAACTTTTTTTGTTTGTAAAACTGTTCTTTTTAATGATTTTCACATAAAATGCTAAAAGGAAAGAGCGTGGGAGAGAAGTTTTTCTGATATGTAATGGTACTTTTAATTCATGTTCGAAGGTTGGAAACAATACTAATATTTAAATGGTAGAATTAAAATTTCTGCCATCTAAATCATTATAGAATTATGTATTCAAAATTTAGTCTATTTTTAAAAAAAGATTTTAATTACAGATCTATAAATGAAATTCGTAACACATTCTGAAAAATTCACGGACGCACTTTAGCTGAACACGGGCCCACTCTAACTCGCACGGGCCCAGGGGCGGCGCCCCGTCTGTCCCCCCCCCCCTCTCGTTGGGCCTGCACGCAAATCATTGAAACTCCCACATTCAACATTACCAAAGCATCCGGCGTGGGAAAAGTTACAGAAATACAAAACTATTGTTTGGGATTAATGTACTATGGTGAACAAAAAATCTTTCGAGGATCTCGGTCGATCACTGCAGGATTTGCGTGGAAACATAAGACCAAGGAGACGCATTAATATTGCTGGTAGGAGATTTCATTCAAACATTACCTGTAATTTCTCAAGCGACACCAGCAGACGAAATAAATGCTTGCCTAATACTCTATTTTGTGGCGACACTTTAAGCCGTTGAAATTATTTACAAATGTACGTTTCAGCAGCTAAACGATCGATCAGCTGAGATATTTTCACGTCAATTGCTGTCATTTGGGAACGGAAACGTGCCAGTTGATCTGACCTCAGAACGAATTTTACTTCCGAATAACTTCTGCAATTTCGTGACATCAAAAGAATCGGCTGAAAAAGATTTTCCAGTATTCAAACTAATTACAAGAATCACGATTGGCTGACGTGTCTGAACTTCACAATATTATACAGTCTAACACAGTGGCGCACCTAGGATTTTAGTTTAGAAGGGGGCGGGGCTGGGCTAAAAATATTCCTGAAATCGGTTATAGTGACCCCGATTTTTACATTGTAATTTTATTCATTATAAGAGAGTTGTAACGTCAAATATTCTGTACCACTTGACTGGCCCATCGAACACAAGCAATGTAACTCGTTATAGTCATAAATAAGTATCCGATCTTTTCAGTGACGTTGTAACCCAGTTTAATAGTGTTTCATAAACTAACTGCAAACATCTACTTATATAATACGCTAACGTATGGGGTACCAAAATCGACGATATTTCCACGCTGCGAGTGGCAACACCAAGATGTAAACATTAGTGCAATAACAATAACGCATGCGCAAAAATCCAAGTTAGCAGTTCAATGACGTTAAATGGGGCAAGCAGTAGCGGCTCGTAAATAGGAGCTGCAGCACTCCCTAGAATTTTTTTAATCTACAGAGTAAAGGTTTAGTAATGAAACAGCTATCCAGACAGTAAGTCTAAAGACTCATCAGTAGTGGGAAAAAAGACAATTTTACACTTGTCCTTAACAAGCGTGGAAAAAGAGTACCAATCCTTCAGGATGGCTGCCCTCCCTTTTGACCCTTTCGAAGCGCTGCAATGAATTACAGCGATTTTCATCCAATTCGAAGGCTCACTACGTATGCTCGCGGTGGTGAGTGGGTGGAAGGGAACGCAGAATTTATTTCCAATTTGGCTCTGCAAGCGATGCAGCACAAGCCGCACATTCTGCGTATCGCTTTGTTTCTTTGGCCGCCGAATTTTGCTCTTTTCGAAATAAGAACATAAATCTGGTAGATTTGCAGAAAATCGTGTTTTCACAGTTATCATTAGCTGAAAAACTGGAAGTTAAAAGCAAAGGACGTTCCTTGCCGGACTTGAAAATTTCTCAAGCTTCAACAAGTAGGAAGAATTCATATCAGCGAAAATTTGCTAGAGAAGTTTATATTAAGCATGAGTGGCTGTGTGGATGTGATGTAAGAAACACGTTATTTTGTTTTCCATGTTTACTTTTTGGAGGAGATCATTCTTGGACCAAAACAGGAATTAATGACTTATGTCATTTTCCGGGAAAAATAAAAAAACATGAAAACTCTGAAAAACATTTAAGAAATATATGTGAGCTTGGCTATGCTTGGGAAGGTTGACATTGCTGTGTATTTAAGTGAAACATATAAATCGAGCATAATAAAGCACAATGAGGAAGTAAAAAAAAATAGAGAAATACTCTCAAAAATAATAGACTGTATTAAATTTTGTGGCCAATTTGAATTACCACTTCGTGGCCGTGACGAAAAATTGGACTCCACTAAACCTGGTATTTTTCGAGGACTTCTGGAATTTGCTGGAAAGCTTGATGAGAGTTTAAAAGCTCATTTAGAAACTGCGTCCCTTTTCTAAGGAAGCTCAAAGACAATCCAAAATGAACTGGAATTTTCTGGAAACGTATAGGAAACGGTATGTGCGCTGGTTGCCCTCTCCACTTTCATATGTGATAAGGTAAGGTGACCATACGTCCTCGAAATTTTAGGACAGTCCCCAAATATAGATATTTTTTTCATTTTGTCCCCAAATTTAAAGATTTGTACTTTTTTTCCCTGAAAGTTTCCGTGTAGTATATTTCATTCAGAAAAAACTGAAGAAATAAGAAAAATAAACCAACTAAAAGCGCCATCCAGGGCCGGATACAACTGATCACAACGGCCCGGGAAATATATGTAAACGGCGAACCATTTACATTCTATTCTGAGCAAACATGCACATTATACATACGACATATATGTGAAAGTGACCGGCCCATCGGGAAATTTCTCGGCTTCCCGGTGGGCGTATCCGGGGTTGACGGCCTGGCGCCCTCTACTCAGAGAAACAATGAAATTCGATCTCTGAAAACGTTTGTTGTCATTGTATGTGTAGCGTGTACAGGCATTCAATAAAGTCTCCGATTATGAACCAAATTTCACATTTCAGTTTTGTTAATGATTAATCACTTTTCATGAAGAACCATGCTTTAATATGAAATTGACGTACGAAAATTTTCTTGCACTCGAATCCTTTTTTTAGAGGGTGTACAAAGTTTCATGAAAAATTATCACAAAATGATCCAATGTAAAAGGCAATGTTTTCTGAAAAATACAAATACTGTTCCAAGAGTTAAATTTTGAATAAATTGCAATATTTCAACATGATGTTCCTTTCATATTTCTAGTTTAAATAAATATTTATAAATGAATGAAATACTTCCATTAATTTATTAGAAATAAGAATACACAGTTGATATAAAGAGCTATTAGAGTTCATTTTTAAGTATCAAAGCCAGTCAAGATTTAAAGTGTCCTTGAATAAGTCCCCAAAAATATTTTCTAGTGTCATAAAAATGTAAAGAAGCAATTGAGGACATTTTTTAATTATTGCATTATTTTTTAATTGGATTACTGTTATTTCATTAATTATAAATGTCCTCAATTTTGTTTCAGAATTGGGGACATGAATTCAATTCCCCGTTCGAAAATATATCGGATCTAGAGCACGGGCGCCGACTTCTAAAAATTACTGGGGGGGCTCGTATCCTTACGGAGGTGGACGGGGGGACACAAAATCCTTCTCTCCGTCAGCATAATTAAGGGGTTCAGAAATTTTAGAATTGAGATTTCAAAATGTGCTTTTTTAACATAACACTTTCATGAAAATAAAAGGAATTCCATTTAATAAATTTTTCAAAAATTTTTTGAACTCATTTTTAAAATTAAGTATTTGAACTCAAGATCTCGAATCAGTCTTCAGTACACATATGGAGAAAGCAAATCTCCCTTCGGAAAGAACAACTGAATTTTAATTAAGTTAATAACAGCAAAACAAGTAAAATCTTTTTCAAAATGTATTTAATGATAATTTCATAGGAAAGAAAATGCATGCAGTCAAATGTGGAAAACTGTTCTGCAAAACATTACTCCAGCTAATATTTCAAAATACCCTAGAAGTACAAACGAGACGAAATACTAAAATCTGGATTATTTTATTTACTTGCAAACATTCATCAGAGATAATTTTTACTAATATAAAATAGTATTTTTTATTTTACTACATGACTAAATACCCATAAATTGAATCGACTTTAATTAAATGTCGCACTACTTTAAGACAGAAAAGCTGATCACATTTAAATTACATTTTTGACAACTTTTTACAGATTACATTTAAAATTATTTAAAAAATACATAAACAAAGAAGTAATAAATACCTCCTTTCCATGTATGAAAACAAATCAAACAAATATACAAACCATCATACAAAGTTACAAGTCCTCTCTTCGACACATACATTTTAAACGGATTTCCGTGATTTGAATTGTAAAAACAAATAAATAAATAAAATATACTTTTAAATTCATTCTCATAGTATTTTCACAGCAGGAAAAAAATTAATTTTTCAATAATATCATCCTTGTTAACATTTAAAAATGATTTAACAAAGAAATCCAAGTGCGAGAATATATCAAAATTCAGAATCTACACTATTTTAGGTCTTCATAAACATTTTAATACTGAAAAATTTCATTTTACATTAAACTAAGAATACTCATATAATCTTTCAATAACATTAAAAATGAAAAGAAATGTTGAAATGTGGTGTTATGGCCAACTATCTGCGTGAGGGATCTAGGCCGGGGGGGGGGCTTCGTGTGGAACTTGGCATAGAAAACTCGACATATAAAATCTGCATTGCACTTTAAATCACACTTCTTTTTGGAAAACCGTTCCAGATTACCTTAACAATTATGAAAACAAATTAAACCAGCACATAAGCAATTGGCAAATCAGAGACGCTCCTGGCAAAATGGACACATAGTAATCATTTTATAAACTAAAACCATAATGAATTATGCTATTTGAAACATATTTTGATGATATTTGTGCAACAATATATGAAAATTTATTTTTATTCAGTACGGAGAAAAGTTATATAAAATATAATCGTGCTTTAAATTTAAAAGTGGAATAACACAGAAACAGATATACAATGCCAAAATTATCACTCTGAATTATTGTAGATATTTACAGACAATTTTTAAGAATACTCAATAATATGAAAAATGGAAACAAAATGAATTAAATCTAATTCGAAATCATAGTCTACGCCATATTATTTTTAAAACATATATAAAAACTCCACTGCACTCTAAATCACCCTTCTATTACGAAAATTGTTCCAGATTACCTTAACAATTATCAAAACAAATTAAACTAGCACACTAGCAATTGGTAAGTCAGAGACGCTTTGGCTAAATGGATACATAGTATTCATTTTATAAACTAAAACCATAACGCATTATGTTATTTGAAATTTATTCTGATGATATTTGTGCAACAATATACGAAAATTAATTTTTATTCAGAACGGAAAAAAGTTGTATAAAATATGATTGTGATGACTGGGGTACGAAGGGTATTTTGTTTATAAGCCTTCTTATGATTACCATAGCCCGTTCGTGTAAACATAGTGCTAAAAGTTCTCCTTATTGAGTTTGCAAAATATACATCCATTTAATGCAAGGTATCACTGAAATGTGCACATAAAAATTCAAGCTAAATAGTCAGCTTCAAACTTTCTAGCACATATTCATTCAAATTTCAATTAAAAAGTGTACAATGCCAAAAAGTGTTTCTTGTGTACGAAGTCAATAATGAATCAGAATTATTTTCTCAGAGTTACATATACATATACTGTATAAATATTAACACTAAAATAGCTTTAATAATGTTTGATTATATTTTTTTCCTTCTAAATTTTAACGCAGGCCTCTAAAATGGTAGGAGCCCACAGGTGAAAGCCTACTCAGCCTAATGGGTAATCCGGCCCTGTTTAGGTATAGTCCCTCTTTCCCCATGAAGCCCCCTCCTTCCTCCTCTATAATTTTTATGGTTTTGTAGCAGTTACGCTAGTTTGATATTCCATAAATAATAATTTACAAACATAGGTGCTTCATAGAGTGCTTTTACAGAAGAGGGAGGCTATTTGCAAGTGTGGGGTGGAGGTGGGTGTCGAATACGAGTATATGTATCACACTCCCAATTCACACATTTTTCTAAAACCATTTTTTGATTTTGATCGTTTTCTTTCATTGTGGTTTCGAGGCAACTACCCCATTCACCCTTACGTTAATCCTGCTCGCTGTGACTCCCCTTTCCTTTGCCCTCTATGTATGGATGAATATGGATGAATGCACATATTTACAAAACGGCTGCATATTTTTCTGCCAAGGAACAACGTCTGAGCACATAGTCAGAATATTGTGTGCATACTTTAGTGTTGTTATAAAATAAAGTAAATTAGTCAGAGACTAATGGTTTTCTAAAGAGGAATTCTCTTTCAGCAACACAATATGATATGTATGCACATGATCAAGGCCTCTCTGAATTTTGGGCCTTGTCCAAGCTCGGCTTGGGCCCTCGTTTTTTTTCTTCCTTCTTTCTTGGCGAGATGGTTAATCTAGGCCCATGACCACTGTGACCCCCCTCTGGAACCGCCACTGGCACTATATGCAGCCAAGAGTAGCAAAATAATGAACCGAAATTCGCCTAAAACAACGAGTCTTCTTAAAGATTTCATGGTTTTCAAATGTTCGTTTCTAAATTTTCGTATTTATGTGTAAACTAACAAAAATTTTTGAAAATCGTAGGGGGGCTGGGAGACAGCTAAGTAGTGCTCAGCCCGCGTAGCCCCCCCCCCTCTGATTACGCCCTTGATGGGGGATAGAGTTTTATATGTAAAGAGAGAAGATAAGAGCAAGCAATTATAAAATATAATCCAGAAGTTGTGCTGCTCGAAGATTTTTATGAAATCATTTTTTATTTAGCTCCTAACTGTAGCTAAATCAGAAACCTTAAGCGTTCGATATTAGTAAAGTTTTGATAAAGCGTATAAAGAAATGAATACTGTCTATATCCGAAACTGTATTAAACATCAATTTTTCATCTATCTCACAAGGTTCTTCATGATTTAAAATCTTCAAACTTAAATTTGACTATCAATTTTCTGCCTTGAATTGTTTTTAAGTCACATTTAAACGGTTTATTTTCAGCATCGAAACTTAATACTGCTGGGAAATGGGAATGTCACAATCGTTTGCAGTTTTGCACAATGGGTAAATCTCCCTTATGGTCAGACATCTACAGAAGAGTCTGTATCTCACAATAGAACAAAAGTGAAAGCTTTTGCTGTACTGATTTAAAAAAGAAAGATTACATTACATGAGAACGACCTCCTAAAAAAAACGCAGTCCTCTCCCTACTAGAAAGCAATTCCATCATCAATTGTGTCACGGTGTAAAATCTGAAGGGTTCTTGTGGGGAAAACCACCCGTTTCTTTTTGCCTAGCTATCTGATGGTCATTTGTTTGTGCTTGCGCTCTTGATAAAGAAGGTTGACATCCGTGCCTTACGGCATTACAGGCGCCCAACGTAATTCCTGAATCCCTGTGAAAGAAAAAGCGGAGTGGGAGACAGAAGAAGCTAGCGATACATTCTCTATTTTTAGGATTCTTAAGTTTAACCGATTTGGAGGAAGAAATATGATTTGACACAAAAAAGTTGGAGTGAAGTTTTTGAAGGGGCTCAGCCCCCTGAATAAAAATATTGGGGGGGCTGAAGCCCCTTCAAGCCCCATGAAGTCGGCGCCTATGATCTAGAGAGTAGTGTTGGTACAGGACTCTCTAATGTAAGGTGTCCATTAGTCCTCGGAATTCGAGGACAGTCCTCAAATACAGACATTTTTTTTACTTTGTCCCCCCAAAATACCTTGACTTCTTGGGGACGCGAAAGTTCCCAAATTAAAAATTTGTACTTTTTCCCCTGAAAAATTCCGTTTACTTTATTTTTTTTTTTTAAACCGAAGAAAAATAAAACAACTAAAAGCGCCTTCTACTCAGAGAAACAATGACATTCGATCTCTGAAAACGTTTGTTGTCATTGTGTGGTAGCGGGTACAGACCTTAAAGGTGGATTCATACCTGCCGCGCCGCACCGCAACCATGCCGTACTGTTTCGCTGTTTTGGACCGTTGGCACGCTGTTCGCGCGGCGAGCATGCGGTGCCGCAAGTAAATACACCAATGCTCTTCTGTAATTGGTTGCAGCTGTAAAAGCTCTTCTGTAATTGGCTGTAGCTTTGCGGTCGCTGCGGAATATCTGTTCTCGCCAGATAATGCGCAAGCCCTCGGCGCTCGCCGCGCGGGCGCCGTGTTGCTCCGCCACGTGACGTCATTGCGGCATCTTAGCGGTGCGGTACGGCCAGTATGAATCCGGCTTTACTCTAGCTCGCCGTTAGATGGCGCTTCAGAACGCCCAATTCTATTCAACCGCTTGCTATGGAAATACCGTTTAACTTATCTTTACGAAAATTGGTACGTATGGATATTTGAACACGGGGAACACTTTTACGCAATCCATTTTGATATGACTTGCCGCTAGGTGGCGCTGCAGAGCGTCGAATTCTATTCCTTTGGACCGCTTGCTATGAAAATATCATTCAACCAATTTTGATGAAAATTGATATTTATGGACATTTGAACACGGAGAAGGTTTTTATGCCATCCATTTTCCTCCAGATATCCGCTAGGTGGCGCTGCAGAACGTCGAATTCTATTCCGTTCGACCGCTTGCGCTGCAAGTACCGTTCAACTATTTTTGATGAAAATTGGTACACATGGATATTTGAAAACGTAGAATATTTTTACTTTATCCAGTTTTCTGTAACTTGACGCTAGAAAGGCGCTGCAAAACGTCGATTTCTATTCCGTGCACCGCGTGCTATGAAAATATCGTTCAACTGATTTTTATGAAAATTGGTACGTATTTGAACACGGAAAATACTTTTACACTATCTGTTTTGCTATGACTTGCTGCTAGATGGCTCTGAAGTACATCGAATTCTATTCCGTTCGACCGCTTCCTATGCAAGTACCGTTCAACTTTTGATGATGAAAATTGGTACACACGGATATTTGAAGACGAATTCGATGTACTGCAGAGCCATCTAGCAGTAAGTCACAGCAAAACAGATAGTGTATTTAATATTTTTACCTTATCCATTATGCTGTAACTTGACGCTGGATGGCGCTGCAGAACGTCGATTTCTATGCCGATCGACCACTTGCTATGAACATACCATTCAACCGATTTTGACGAAAATTGGTACACACGGATATTTGAATAAGTAGAATATTTTTACACTGTCCATTTTGCTATAACTTGCCGCTAGATGGTGCTGCAGAATGCCGAATTCTATTTCGTTTAAGCGCTTGCTGTGAAAATACCGGTCAACAATTTTGATGACAATTGGTACACATGGCTATATGAACATGGAGAATATTTTTACGCTATCCGTTTTTCTATAACTTGCCACAAGATGGCGCTGCAGCGCATCAACTTCTATACCATTAAACCAATCGCCATAAAAATGTTGATGCTTACACATTTGAGCACGGAGAATATATTCTAACTATACATTTAGGGCCCGATTCAAACGAAACGCTATCGGTCGTCTCCAAAACGATCGTTTTCTCTCTGGAAGTTCGATCGCTTTTACAAGCGATCGCAAAATTGTATTCAAAGTGAAACAAAAAAGGCGATCGAACTTACAGGTTTGCTAGATCGAAACTTTATCGCCACAGAGTGAAAACGCAACTTCCGGTGACGTAGAAAGTCGCTGTTAACCAATAAAAAATCGCATCTTTCTCTGGAAAAAACTTTTAACTTAATGGCGACGACTAACAGTTTATTTATTTAAATTTGAGCTGCAACGGACAACAGGCTGTGTCTTAATTTTTTTCCCCAACAGTATTGTAGGTTAATGTTTCAAAATTTTAACTGGTTTAGGTTAATATTTTTTGTATGTTTATAATCATGGAAATACATTTTTAATTCATGAAGATTTTTTTTAGAAAATTATTAATAATAGTATAGGAGTAGATAATTGTTCTCTAGTTTGCCTACTACATTTTATTTTTCTGTAGCAGAGAAGCTGCTTATAATTATAATAGAGGGATAGAATTACTATATATTTTATGTTCTGATATATAATTAACAATCAAAGACATCTTTAATATAATGGTATGAATATTTGTATTTGTTTAGGAGGGTTGCTAGGATGCTTATTTTAGCGAGAAATTATTCGTTATTAATGTATTTTTTGGCGCTGTTTCAATCATCAAATTACCGAGCAATAAACGATTTAAAATGGGGACTATAGATGGCGCCTGCATCGTAGTTTCTGCTAGAGTCGAACTCAAGGGCCGACAGAAAATAAACCCTACAGAAATTCTGTTCTGCGAGAAAATTCAGCTTTCCGCAGGCCCAAATTCTTTTGCAGAATTCCCTGTCTGATAATTCCAACGGATTGCTTCGTAATTTTAAATAACGAGGTACACGACGCCTTCGTTTGTTGAAATCTTCTTATCAACAGTACGTCCGCCATGTTCTCGAAAACGATCGCTATTGAAAAAGCGATAGCAAAACACCGATCGCAGTGTCACGTGATCCAAAAGCGATAGACAGGTTTCACTTGAATAGGAAACACAGGAATCAGTCGAAATTTTCAGCGATCGCAACGGAAAACGATAGAACTCTGTTTCGTTTGAATCGGGCTTTACTCACTACTAGATGGCACTGCAGCTCATTACTACTTTAACTCGCCATTAGATGGCAATGCAGCGCACCAACTTCATGACCGGACAATTGATCTCTATGAAAATTGATATAGATAGATACTTGAACACGGAGAATATTTTCGTGTTATCCATTTTGCTGTAAATAGCTACTTTTGTGCTGTAGCATATCATTTCCTTAGCTCGCCAATAGATAGCGCTTGTGATTATGCTTGTGAATTTTGTACAGCTGATTGTTCGATGAAGTTCTAGAAGCAATAAAGTTTGTGTTCCATCCTGACTAGTGGACCCTTTACTAGAACTTTCTACACCAACTGGATCTTAGAAAGACGAACCGAGGAATTAGCAGAGTATTCTGCAACAATATTTAAGGTCGTCACGATAAAAATCAAATTCTTCCACGTTTGAAATTTCGTGAAAAATTATGAGACGTCTAGAGGGCGCTCAAATTTTTCCAGGGGGTGCTGATCACCCTTCAGCGCCCCCTGGCTACGGGCCTGTATTAAACCGTAATATAAAAAAAGAATCCATTCATTCCAAAAGAATTCCCGTGCGAAGAACGGGGCATGCAGCTAGTTTATTAGAAATAAGAATACACAATTGACAGTGGCGGATCTAGGATTGGGTAAAGGGGGGCTAACTTACTGGGTATTCAGTAATTTGGGCACAGTTATCCACAGGCCCTACGAGAGGCGGGGGCGCCGCCCCGGGGCCCGTGTTCAGCTAAAGTGCGTCCGTAAATTTTTCAGAATGTGTTAAGAATTTCATTTATAGGTCTTTAATTAAAATCTTTTTTTTAAATAGACTAAATTTCGAATACATCCCAGATAGCACAAACTTGTCCAGAAACCTTCCAGAAGACGTCATATAGACAAGTTGACATGTCCATTAAACATCCACGATTCGTCGGATTCTCGTCTCTTTTACATCAATATGGCACTATAGGTCGCCCATATGAAGTCTTATAGACATCTATATAGACATAATTATGGACGTGCTTACGTATACAAGACTTGTCTATATAGACATAATTATGGACGTGCTTACGTATACAAGACTTGCCCATACTAAGTCCACGTATGGACTTAGTATGGGCAAGTCTTGGACATCAACGTCTATATATGGACCTACTTAGGTCAAGTCTTGGACATCTCCATCCATGCTTCTTGCCATTTCACTAAGGTACTCTGGATTATCTGGGACACGTCTATAAAAAAGACTTACCCTGGAAATTAAATGTCTAATTGTGGTCTATTCATGGACAGTTTCTGGATTTTCCAGATTATGTCCATAAATGTTGTCTTCTGGATGTCTGTCTATAGACTTGGACGTTATATGGGCGAGATGGATCAGAAATGGATATAAAATGGACAACTGTGCTATCTGGGATAATTCTAGAATGATTTAGATGGCAGAAATGTTAATTCTACCATTTAAATATTAGTATTTTTTTCAATCTTCGAACATGAATTAAAAGTATCATTACATATCAGACAAGCTTCCCTCCCACTCTCTTTCCTTTTAGCATTTTGTATGAAAATCATTAAAAGAGCAGTTTTACAAAAAAAAAAAAAAAAAAAAAATCCCTTCCGTCCCTCCTGATTTTTCGAAACTTTTGTGCTTTACGAAAGGGGCCGGGAAGACTTTCGTGCGGCCTTATAAAATTTCTCTCAGAGGGCCTGGTTATCGAAGCTTGGCGACATTTGGCACGATTTTTTACATGTCGCCTGTATATTTCATTTTTCAACCTACATATAGTATTACGTAATCGAATTTCGAGAAAGATGTGCGAATTTCCGATAAAATAAAATACTCGAACCTGCTAGGACTTGCACTTCATAGGAAAAACAATGTCTGAAAAAATTAATTTAAATCATACCTCTTTTTTCCATAGCGATATCATTGTATTCTTTCTAATAATGCACCTCTTTACAAACTGCCTGTTAGTGATGCATGTATACAGGGTGAATCTAAACTCTTGGGCAAAACTTTAAAGGGTGATAGGGCACATAATAAGGAATCAGAATCACATAGCAATGTGGGGTCGGCAACGTCGTCTTCGTATAGCTGTTAATAATCACTTCGGAAAAAGTGCTGAAACAACAGTCACTTGCCGACCATTGTTCGTCAGAAACTAATGTATTTTTCTCAAAACAGAAGACTAAAATGGATAGTTTAAAAAGTTTATTTTATTTCATGGATGAAATTTTCGGAGACGAGCCTATTGCTTATGAAACTTGGTTAAGAAATTAGACGGACACTTCAATGCTTTTCCAAAAGTGATTATTACCGGGTAAGTTAAAACTGCGTTTCACCCCAGATTGCTATGTGATTACGATTCCTCATTGTGTGCCCTATCACCCCTTAAAGTTTTGCCCAAGAGTTTAGATTCACCCTGTATTTTGTGAGTGCTGTTCTCCTTGAAATAGCTTGTTCTGGGGCTGGGCATTTATGATTTCTTCCTGATGATTTCCGCTTTCACTCTCACTAGACAAATTATCAGTTTTTGGAATTTTCATAAAATAATCACCTACATTACGATTCAATGACCGCTTTCTTGAGGCCATAATATTTGCATTTAAATTAAATTCTACACGCGAACGGAGCTAAATAGAGAACAAATGAATCACACTAGCGCTTCACCCGAAAAGAACGACCAAGCGGCGAAAGCAATTTCAATGGGCTAAGACTTTGAAGCCTGCTTAGATAGGACTACAGTACTTCCAAGAAATTCTTCCACCATTCCTAAACATTCAAAACGGATGTACTTTTGTATAAACAGTAAATGTGCGAAAACCAGGTAAGGAAAATTAGCTATAATAATATTATTCTTTCAAAATATCCCTGAAAATCCAAATGGCGGAACAAAAGAACCTTTCACAATGATACAGAAGATAGCCATTTGGGATTCCTAGTCACTTGATGTCTATGTTACACTCCCCATCCCCTCACTATGTACATCCACAGACCTCAAAATACCCGTAGACCAGACAACCCCCTAGCAGCAATCTTTGCTCGGGCTTTACCAGGCCTATGATCGGTGCATCGGCTATTCATCGCCTGATCATTTCTGATCATCCTTAATTTTTCGTATGTTCATCTTTTCCCGATGATCGAATCTTTACACTGAGATCTGATAGGCGCTTTCAAGATTGCGAAGGGTAAAGCGAGCAAACAGGTTTATATCGGTCTTTCTACCAAGTAGCTGAACGGCTGGATATCTCCGTTCCTTCATTAATGTGCAAAGAGCATCATATGCACACCATATGTTTGTTTTAAGGTTGCTGATTGGCTAAGCTATTACGCGGGAAGACAAGACAGGCGACAAAATGCTGAATCATGTTGTCCTCTTCCTGCTCTTAGCTTTGTCGTGTTCTCCTGTATGTATCTATCTTGTGCTAGCTAAAAGGGCACCTTGCCTTAGTCAATCTCTGTCAAAGAGGGGTGACAAGGAATATTTTTAAAACAAAATTTGTCAGCGACTAAAAATTCTGGAAGTTTCCTGAAAAAGTGCGAAATTAATATATATATATATATATATATATATAAGAAATTTTCCTTTGTGTAAATTTTAAATGACATTTCATTCAAAAACTTGCATTCTTCCCTAGAACAGCCTTGAAGAAAAGGATATTTAGTTATAAAATTATATATGCATATGAAAGTACATGAATTAATTGATACAATAAAAGAAATAAACAAGCTAATATGCAAATCAACGATATATGTGCCAATTTTTATCGATTGCTCAGTTTAAAAGTTTCACCAAAGGTCATAGGCTTCACATCCTAAGTTGCAAGGCGTTTGCTCTTCCGAGATGAATATACCCAGCTAGAAATGTCTTCACTTTTTTTGCAAAAAAAGTATAGATTGTGTATAATTTGTGCATAAAAAGTGGATATTTTTTAATATTTTGAAAGCATACACTTTTTGTGCAAATTATATACAGTTTTTATGCATACCAAAAAGTGAATATTTTATATTGTCAAAAATTGTGCACAAAAAGTGTATACTTTTCAAAGTATTCAAAATATTCACTTTATATGCAAATTTTCTGCACAAGAAGTGCAAACATTTTCTAGCTGGGATTTAAGCAGTTTGAACAGTTTTCACAAAATCTCAAAATCTAATCCAAATTTTAAACTTTAGGGGCATAGTTTAAGTTGTACGACCACCTATCGTGTCACTAAATTTTGCTTTATTCACTTAAGTCGTATGTGATGCGCCGACAAAAATTTACGCAGTTTAAAACGATTTTCAGAAAAAATCTCAAAATCTAATTTTTTTTAAAAATCCGACGATTATAGCTTAAGGTGAGTGATTGCCTATCATGTCAGTAAATTTCATTCCTTTAGCTTTAGTCACTTTTACTTGATGTGCGAACAAAAATTTACACAGTTTGAAACAATCTTCGAAAAATCTCAATCTATAGAGAGATTTTTAAAATATTCATTATAATGAATATTTTTAAAACAGAAAAACTTTTTTTTTTTTTTTTTTTACGGCCGTACACAGGTCCCAAATGCTTCAAACGGATAGAAATTGCAAAATCTTTTTAATTTTGAGTAGTGTACAGGAAAAGTCTAGTTTTATTTAATTAGAAACTTAAATATTCCAATTCCGAACTTGAAACAACAATCACTTCAAATTTTAGTCTCGCCAATAACGAGTCAGACCCCCCCGTCTAGTGGTTAGAATGCCCGGCTACCAAGCGTTAGCTCCCCAGTTCGAAACCAAGTCTCGGAAGCTTGAAAAATGAAGTTCAGATGGCAGCATTAAAATTCAAAGAGAAGAGGAAAAAGTTCGAATTTGCTTTTTTTACTCTTAAAAAATTTTATCTAGCTGGGATATACCCCAATTTTTATCGATTGTTCAGTTTAAAATTTTATCAAAGGTCATAGGCTTCACATCCTAAGTTGCAAGGTGTTTGCTCTTCCGAGATGAATATAACCCCAATCGCATCGGCTTTACAACGGCTCTACGCCCAATTTTCCCCCCTTGCCGATGATCCAACCCTACTATTCGGGAGAGGACATGCCCGAGCACATTCCGAGATAAGAGCCCCCGACGCGATGAAGAACCTTGCATGGCGCGCGCTGCGCTTCCTCCCTGTCCGATCATCGGCATTTCAGGAACCGATGACCGTTTGCTACTAGGGCCCCTATGCTTTCGTTGTGACTAAAATCATCGGGAGCTGTCAGCTGCCAAGGAGGTCCCAAAGATGACGATTGGCGAATTCAATCCTCTTCCTTAGGGGAGGGGGTGCTGCGCTTTCCCCTTTCTACAAAGCGAAAGAGTACCGATCTTTTGTTCATGAACTTGTAAACAGTCTTCGGGACCGTCTGGTAGCTCTCAGCCCCTCTCACTGCTTCTGATCACTTTAGTCACAGAGAAATCATAGCGGTGTCTAGTCTATGTGTATTTTGAGGTCTGTGTGTACATCTATCATAAGGTATTCCACATCAGGTACACATCAGTACAGAATCCGAGACGCGCACCGCACAAGGCGCGCGCAAAGACTGTTTATATTAACAGCGAATTATATGTATTTTTAGCTCCCCCTTTTTATGACTTTGCAGGGGGTGAATGGACATCATCGCTCAAACACTGTTCTTTGCACTTGCCATAACCCGTTCAAACAATTAGCTGTTCTGCGCTATCACGTATATATGGTAAAACTAGGTTACTGATCATCCTTAAAAGAAACCGAAATGTTTCAAGAAGAAATTTCGGGCGATTCCTTAGCCCGAAATTTGATACTCGTTTTGAAAATACCTGTAGCCTGGGAACGAAAGGGTTAAAAACCATTGATTGAGGTCAAGTCTAAAAAGCTAAGTAATAAATCAAAAAAGTAAATTAAAATTTCAAAATAACCGATTTTAGACACGTAGTTTTTAACTAAGAATCAGAACTCTATTCTATCTAGTCTAAATTCAGTTTCAATGGGGGGGGGCTATAGCCCCCCCCGTAGATCCGCCTCTGACAATTGATATATAGAGCTATTAGAGTTCATTTTTAAGTATCAAAGTCAATCAAGATTTCAAGGGTGCGTTCAGACTGCCACTTTTGAGTAACTTGAGTTACTCGGGAAAAACCCAAGCCGTTCACGATGCCCGATTTGAGCTTTTCGAGGAGATAAACAAAGCGTTCAGGCTACCAAGCTGAGTAGCTGGAGTTTTTTCCAACTCCTCAAGGATTTTGAAGGGAGGGATTGAGGAGTCATAAACTTGAGAAGTTGGGGAGATAGATCACATGACCTTTGTTTATTGTTAACCCATTTGTGCCTGGATATTTTTGCGACTTTCTTCGATTTTTACTGATAACAGAAATAACAGATAAATTTCTGATGTCAACTTCTTGAACAAGGGATAATTTCTTTCAAAATCTTTATGCATAAAAATCAAAATATCAACATCCTACTGGGTCATGTAAAAATATTTTGTAGAGTTGAGGCTCAATACTCAAGAATAAAGGCTAGGAAAAATAAATAACGTTTTCGACTAATAGCGAAAATGCGGTCCCAAAAAAGGGACACTAGGGATAAATGGGTTAAAAATATTTTCTAGTCTCCCCAAGTTTTCCTTGGATTCCAGGGCAATGCTTGATTTGTACCCAAAATACTGTTTAGAAATGTGGTCGCCTTATTTTAATGGCGTGTCCTGTATCTGCCAAAAATTATTCATATGAGGCCCGTTTACATGGTAAAATGGAAAGTCCCGGGTAAGAGCAGAGTATAGGGGAAAACTCGCATTGCATCATGGGAAAGCGATGTCATCTCTGCATTAACCGTCCTTTCGACTAGGAATCTTTCTACCCCGCATTTTTTCCCTATGTAGGGGAAGCGGAGTAGAAACAAGGCCAGTCTCGGCCTGCTTTCTACCCAAGGCCTTCAAGATGGCCTTGGGTAGAAAGCAGAGAAAGTCCCGGCATTTACTCGGCATTTGTGTGCATGTAAACGGGCCCATGCGTAAATCATCAAAAGATGGAAAAGACACCATATACCACAAATATGAGAGTTGTTGTTTGTTTGTCACACAAAAAGATATCCCTCGTTGCCAGGATGGCGATTCCTTTAATCGTAAATGATGACGTATGTTTTACATCACAAAAAAAATGCGTACAAAGCTGCGCAATCAGTCCTTTGCACATGACGTCACATCAAAACACTGTATTGTTCAAGAATGTGCCTACACTTTTTTAATTCTCCATGAATTAAACAACAATACACAATAAGCAGTTTAACTTTATTTTTAACTTATTTGAAATGGCTTTAATTATATGAACATATGAGATGTTATTGACAAATAGAATGAATTTTGATTGGAATCTGCTTTAACCGACTGAATTTTTTTTTCTTCGTATACGATTTCTAAAGATCAACATCGCCTGTGAATGATTGTATGTTTGAAGTCATTGTCTGAGTAGTACTTAGATTATGATACCTTGTAAGTTATTGATTACTAATATGTTATTTGTTTACTTTAATAAAACTTTATGTAATTTTATATGTTCAAACATATGTATGGCTTTCATTAAATGTCATCTTTTGTTGTAGATGTTGAGAATCGATCAGTTAGGCTTACTTACATCACTATTGAGTGATTTATTATGTACTGCTGTTGGTTAGTTGTCCTACTACACTTTAAAAATAATTGTAAATTTAGAGAAAGTTTTTTATCAAACTAAACATCTGTTTGATTTCATAAATGCATTTTTTAAAAATCTATTGACGATCTGTATTATTGTTTGCTCAATATATATGTACATGACTTATTTTTAGCATGTCTTCCTGGGCTATTGCTGTCCGAACCGACGGTGCCATTAGTCCGTACACTTTTCGGATCGTTGTTTCGTTTTTCTATTTACAATGTTTCGTGTAAAATAATAAAAGCATGATTATGAGAAAAACTATGAAACATTTTTATGATAAACCAAGCAACGCCGAAACGTTTCTATAGATAAAGGCAAGAATTTAAAACTGATTTTATTGGTTAAAATTAAGAAAGCTTTAATGCAGATTTTAAAAATCCATGTTGCAGATAAAATGTGCTATTAGATCTAAACATAAATGCATTTTTAAATGTATCATTAGTACAATATTAGTTAAAATATTTAAATATTGCTGCATACCCATCCTTCGCACGGGAGAAAATGAATATTTGGCGTGACCGCGGTCATATTGCTACTACCACAAACGCTACCAAAAAAACTTAAAACATTGTTTGGCTAAATTGTACTTCAGCGCGTGCTTGGTGACAATTTTTTTTTTGGATGGGTGATAAATGCACCAAGTACAGTAAATTCAATGTTTTAAAACTGTGAAAACATCCGGAAGATCTCTCTGTTTTGCACGTACGTTATTGTTATTTTGTAATTTAGCTACTATGTCACATACGTAAGTGTAACGAATATTTTTTTCCATAGCCCACTGTGTGCTTGCTCTATTTGACATCATTGAGCTGTTTATTAGCCTTTATGCGCAGGCGTTATTTCTTTTCTTTTTTAAAATCCAGTTATTCTAATTTGCTTAGGTTTGCACATTTAATCATAACTCCTGCAGAGGGCTATAGTTAGGCCGCTACAAAATATGTGGAAAATTTTTCGGAATTATGCGGCATCGATGCGGTAGTTTTCTGAAATTATGCGGTATTTATAGAAATGTATTGAAATAATGTGTTTGAGTAGGGAAATAACTACGTTAAAAAGAAAAGCAATATTTTAATTTACATTGAAAAACAAGTAAGTGTGTGAGTCACTTTTTCTCCAAAGTTTATTAAAATAAAGAGATGTTAATCCTGTAAGGTAAAATCATACAAGCCGGTGCGCACCCCACGTAAACATGGCGACAGTCGCTGGAGCTTGGCGGCCGCCAAGCTTCAGCGACTGTCGCCAACCATTTTCCACTATCAGCACATTAAAATTGCACATATATTCCACTAAAAATGAGCAACTAGTGGACCGTTTTTAACTAAAAAAACCTCAGTGGATTCAGCAACCTAGTTGTACAGCTATCTAAACTGGGCAACCAGTGGTACGTTTTTAACTAAAAAAAACCTCAGTGGATTCAGCAACCTAGCTGTACAGCTATCTAAACTAGGCAACCAGTGGCCCGTTTTTAACTAAAAAAACCTCAGTGGGTTCAGCAACCTAGTTGTACAGCTATGTAAACTATGCAACCAGTGGACCGTTTTTTACTAACAAAACCTCAGTGGATTCAGCAACCTAGTTGTACAGCTATGAAAACTATGCAACCAGTGGACCGTTTTTAACTAAAGAAACCTCAGTGGATTCAGCAACCTAGTTGTACAGCTATGTAAACTACGCAACCAGTGGACCGTTTTTAACTAAAAAAAAAAAAAAACAACAGTGAACTAAGCAACCTAGTTGTACAGCTAATGTAAACTGGGCAAACACTGGCCCGTTTTCAACTCAAAAAAACATCGGTGGATTAAACAACCTAGTTGTACACCTCTTATAAAGTCAGTATGATTAGAATAGCACGTAAATAGCACTTACAAAAACATAAACACTTCAAATATAAATTTAAAATTCACATTAAAAACCTTAAACATTACAAAGATTCGTTAAAAAAGAGCACTTACCTCTATTTTTTTTTTAAATAACCGCTCAGAAATGTCCCCAACACCCACCGGCTTATAACGTACTATATTTCTAACAAACACACACAAATTCTTTTCTTATATTAACATAACACATTTCATTCCCTTCCATCAATAACGCAAACAATTTCAAATTCCCAAACCTGACGAAACACATTCTTTATGGTTGCCAGTCACAACTACCACCGGCAGTTGGCGGTGCATCGCTCACTCTCGCGTCAGATTGTTCGCCAATGAATTGTAAACAAAACATTGATATGTAAACAAAGCACCGTATACGGAATATAGTCCTCCTGTAACACCAATGATTCCTTCAAACTCTGCTTTTTTTTGTAAATATTTTGCTGTAACATGAAACTGCTCTTTCACAGTCTACAGCAGGTGGGCAGCCTTTGAAAAGTAGCAGGACAAATTATAGGATTTTAATGAAGTCGCGGGCAGTATAATAGGGATTTATATGAGATTTTGAATGGCTTATATGAGGTTTTGATATGTTCCGTGGGCTGGAGGTTGCCCATATATCATCTACAGAATTGGGTAAAACTGAGAGTACTAACTTTGCTTTGTGTGTTAGTTTTGGAATCCTCTGTGAAACAGCCTCTGAATTCCAAAATCTTATTAAGTTTTCAGCGGAACATTCCTTGACATACCCTTGGAATATTGTTTAAGACTTCTTCATGATCAACATATATGTTGGACAATTGGCTTGCGTCAAACACTTGGACCGCTTCGTAAATTTCAAACCAGGTTATGAAAACTTAGGTTCTGGCTTTTTGGAGACATCCATTTCTGGGCAATAATAAACATTCAAGAGGTTTTGGAAGAAAATATGTCGAGAAAAACTTAAGAAATAAAAATTTGCTGAAAAATGTGGTGTTATGTGGGAAGTTGTAATTCATGCAGAGAATTGCAAATTTGCAAAATTTTGCATAATTTATCAGGCACTTATCATTTTTGACGCCTAACTTAAAAAAAAAAAAAAATCTTTACTTATCAAAGCATACTGATCAACGGCAATCGCTATAACGTCCCTGACACATTCGGAATCTTACGAAGGGTTTATCTCCAATCATCCTTCAAATAATATTTTCCATTTCCTAATCGGTGCACTCGTTTTTTGTCCTTCAAAAATATTTCCACTTTGAATGTTGTAAAAAAAAAATTTAAGAGCTAAAATATTTTTGTATCATAACACAGGCCCGCTTCAAGCCTATTTGGCACCGTCGTGCAAATGTCTAATGAGTGCTTGTTATGAGAAAAACGGCCTATCCTTGATTGGTTCGAAGGGGGGAGCAAGACCTGAATACCAATTCAGAATTACATGGAATAAGTCATTATTATCAGAAATCTCATTTATCTAGTGTAATTTATCTGATTTTGAGACCCCAGGCTAGTGCCCCGCTTACCCATGTGATAGTTGTTCTCTATTTTACCATAAATATAATGAAATGTTGCTTCTTTTTTTCCAGAGTTTCTTTTGCTTGTTTCCTTTTTTTTCCTTTAAGGGTAGAACTCAGCGCCTTTTTAGCTTGGCGATGGTGCATGCCACATGACTTTGCACATATGCACAGCGCAGACAGCCTGCATAGCATGCAGAATTTTATAAAAATGCAGTATTTTGCAGCTCCAACATTTTTAATATTCCAGTAATTTTATTATTATTAATTCATTTGCGGCATTTTCCTACATTTAACATTGTATATATTTACTTTCCTGCATCAACATGTATATATTTACTAACCAAACTTTAATCAGTATTTGTACTTGGCTATGATTTGATATTTGAATGACTACTATCAGGGGCGTCCAAGGGGGGAAGCACCCACAGGGGGGGAGCGACCGCCGAAAGCGGTTTACGCCAACCAATACCCCCCCGGGGAAAACCTGGATGGCCACCCCGGACCAAGGGCATACCCCCGGCGCCGAGCCCACGAACTTTATTTGAATCCAAAAATTTACATTAAGTTACAGAACTCCCACTGGGGATTAAGACTTCAAAAGAACAAAGAAAAACATGAAGGACACAAGAAATAAACACTAAAAACACTAAAATACATACAAATGAAATACAATAATAAAAGTACAAAGAACAAGAATAAAGAGTCACCAAAGGCGCGAATCTAAAGAAAAACCAGTTCTAGAGTTAAAACACTTCCGGAGACAATACTTCACGCCGAGACGATTTAGAGGTGCAGGATAAATAAGATGATATATTACTGGACCAAAAAGGTAATATTATAACAAATATTCAACAAACAATGGGTTAAAAGGTGACAATAGCGGACCGGCCAACCATGATCAACGCACCAGATTAATTCCTTTCCTTTTTTTTTTTTTTTTTTCTCTTTTTCTTCTATTAAACGCCAAGTTCCCAGTTACACTGTATAACAAAAGTCCCCGACTCAAAGCGGCGAAACTGCAGTATCAAAACAGTGGGTATAGTAAAAACTATACCCACTCTAGACACAGAGCCAGGTATACCGAACCATCAACTAAAAATCACCAGTTTTAAAACCGAAGAAGAAAAACCAAGCCAGATTTATTAGTCAGTAGCCCGTCCGCTTTACAAAGTTGTGACAAAAGATTTGTGATTAAAGCCACAATTAGTTCAAATATTAGATTAAAAACTATATTTACAGTTTAAAAAGATAACATCAATATAAATATCACCGTAGGCCCGACAAGAAGTTAAAATAAGTCAATCTTGGTAAAAGTTAAAACACACAAGAGTCTAAAATAGTTTAGCTAGAGAAATTTGATTAGTGACAACCTTTTACTTAAAATTCAGTTATTCATAAAACTTATATTTTATAAAAATACAATAGCCTTAATTAAGAACATCGGAAAAACTGACTCAGTGATATTATCTATATTTTTAAAATTCAACTATTCATAAAATAATTTTATAAAAATACATAAGCTTTGATTAAAACATACCATTTCAAATTTAAAAGATGACTGTAGTTAAAATCATTTGTAAAATTTAAAAAATTGGCCCTATATTAATTTGCACGAAGATTGCCCTGGTATTTTGATCTCAGTGTCTGATAGATATTTTTGAGGCTCCCAATAGTTTGAGATTTGCTGAGTATATTGAGTAGACGAGCCTCCACATTCGCGGGACATTGACACTAAGAACATTATAACCATGATCACAGGGTCCAAACATGTAGTGGTTTGATGTTCCCTCAGAGCCACAATCACACTTGCCGTCATTGTGTTTGCCCAGACGGAAGAGATAAGCAGGGAAAAATCCCTTTCCTGTGACAAATGGCAGCATTGCGTTATCTTTAATAACATTATCCAGACCCACTTTCTTTTTATATTTAAAAGTCTCCCTGCCGGTCTCTTCTTGGCTCCACTCAGTCTGCCACTCACATAAAATTTCTTGGTTAATCGCCTGCTTTAGGGCTGAGATCGGAATGGGAATTTGATTATTTTTCTCTGGCCAGTCCTCCAGGATCGGACGCTTTGCCAACGTGTCTGCCCTCTCATTGCCGAGAATACCAATATGAGCCTTCACCCAAATTATATGAAAAAGTTTGCGTTTATTTCTTGAAATAGCCTTGAATATATTGTCCAAAAGGGGGTCGTTAGTGAATCCATTTTTTAGTGCAGTGGCGGTCGAGAGACTGTCTGTAAATATGTTAAAGTTGTTATATATACTATTTTCCGACCATTCTACTGCTTTCAATATTGCCAACTGTTCGGCCTGGTACACGGTATTAAGGTCTCCCAACCGCTCGGAATAATCGTAGATAAAATCGTCCCCCACTTTGACAGTGAAGGCGAATGCTGTCCCAGAGCTCATCCTGGATCCATCCGTGTAGACATTCACGGCACCTGTTATTTCGGTTTGGCCACCCTTGTCTTTTATTATTAGGTTCTTGAGGTTATAATTAAAGTTTATTTTATGTTCAGGAATGGGTTTTAATATATTACTATGGTCAAAATGAGTGTTATTTATCACTAGATTCATTTTTTGGTTCATGATCATGGTTTTTTTAATTAAAGAATTTAAATATATATTTATTGGTGGTATGCCATATAAGGCGTTTAATTCAGCTGTGGATGTCCTGTTGATAGCTCCTGAGATGGCTATTAAGGCATTTCTTTGTATTGATTTTAGTTGAGATTTGAGGGTTTTATTTAAATTTGGGTATCATATGTCCGCGACATAGTCGATCTGTTTCAAGGTGACTGCGCTGTACCATGTCTTGAGGTGCTCCACGCTTACTCCCCAGCCCGAGCCCCTGACTTTGTAGAACGCGTTTGTAAAGAGTGCCACCTTTTCTTTTAAGTATTGTATATGATGCCGCCAGGCCAGATCCTCATCAACCACCAAACCAAGATAGGTGAGATATTTCTCAATTTTTATGGTACTTCCCTGTAATTTGAAATGAGCTTCCGACCGGGCAGTTTTTTATAAAATAATATTGCGCGTGTTTTTTCTACAGAAATGTTTAATTTGTTTTTTGTACAGATGTTTTCAAAAAGTTCTATGTTTTTATTTACGATATTCTCAAGCTGGGGACGCGAGCCAGAGGCATTTAACATTACGAAGTCATCTGCGTATGCATATACAGCGCAGTCAACCGTATTCATCTCTTTAAGAATCTGGTCTGCCACGATTAACCATAGTAAGGGACCCAGGCAAGAGCCCTGGGGACAGCCTTTATAAACTTCATGCTTGACCTGGCCATACACAGTGTCTATTAGAATGAAGCGATCCTGGATGAAACTGGCCAGAGTCCATTTCAAGTAGTCTGGTAAATTTGTTTTAAATATTGCATTTCTGAGTACATTCCAGCTTACATTATCGAATGCACCCTGAATGTCAAAAGACACCAGGGTGCAGTATTTGTGAGTTTTCAGGTTATTTTCAATCTTTTGTATTACTTTCTGTAATATGGTGGAAGTTGAGCGCCCCGGCAAAAAACCATGTTGATTATCATGAAAGTGATTTGTTGTAATTAAATGGTTTAATACTCTCAAGGCAACTATCCTTTCTAAGGTCTTTGCCAGGACGCTCAGCAAACAGATGGGGCGGTAAGATTTCGGAACTGCTGGATCTTTGCCGGGTTTCCTGAAAAAGACCACCCGGGCCACTTTCCAAATTTTTGGAAAATGACCGACAGAGAGACATAAGTTAAGTAATAAGAGTAGATCACGCCATTTGTTCTTTACAAGATTTTTCAGAATCTTGCCATCTATCCCGTCTGGGCCAAGAGATTTATTATTTGGCTGCTTATTGACGGCATGTTTTAATTCATTGAGTGTTATCTTAAGAAAGTCAAAATTTTTCCAGGTATAGTATCCTTTATCCCTAGTTACCTCCAGGGACCCATCATCACAAGGATGTTCTATTTGAAAATGGGTCTTTATTAAAATTGTTAATATGTCATTATAGTCCTCCTGAAGATCCTGACCCACCATTAGATTCCGGATCCCATATGTGTCCTTACTTCTTAGTATTTTAAAGACCTTTCCGTAAGGATCTCCGCTACTTGTACAAAAATTTCTCCAGGCTGTTATTTTTGCTCTGTTGATATTTTTCCTGTATTGGGCCCTTTCTCTTTTGTAATTTATCTTCAAAATTTGGTTATCGGGACAGGTCCTAAGTCTACGACCTAAGGCCCTAAGTTTTGACCTCTGAGCTTGTAAAGAGGGGCCCCACCAACTGAGGTCATGTTTAAATTTATGTTTCTTTAGGCGCAAGGTGTTATTACAAAGGTTTTTAAGGGAGAGTCCATAGGTGCTACTGACATCCTCCAGCCTGTTGTAATCAAAGGAAAGGTCATAAATACTATTATAAATTGTTTTCACGACATCTGACATGAAGTAATTATAGGATTTATTAAATTTGTGGAAAGTTTCATATTTAGTTTTGTAACGTTTATTAGTATCCTTTATGATATGTTCTTTTAAACTATAAGTAATATACCTATGGTCACTGTTACTATCCATTTCTAAAATCTGCCATTTGTCTATTTTGTTATAGATGTCACCTGACACTAGAGTCAGGTCAGGATTTCCCGTCTGGTCGTTGTGCATCCATGTATGTCCTAAAGAGGGATCATTAATTATTACGAGGCCATGTGTATTTACAAAATTTAACAGTGAAATCCCGCGATTATTAGTGTGACTATAACCTCATAAAGTTGCATGTGCATTAAAATCCCCACCAATTATAGTATTTCTCGCATTATGCACAATATCTGGCCATTCTGCCAGGTCTTCCTCTAAATCCGCTATAGGGGGGGGGGAATAATGAGATCCTATTACATATTCTGCTCCATCCACGTGTATTCTGAGGAGTATGGTTGAGGTTAATTTACATATTTGTATGGGGATAAGAGCGGGGCTTACGAGGATTGCAGCATTACCAGAACCAGAAAGAAAAGAAAGGAAGACCTCAGGGCACCCATAGACTCTACCGTCAAAGATATATGGATCCTGTATTATTGCAATTTTTCCGTGAGTTTCATGTAAATATTGAAAAAGCAATAAATTGGCGGATCTACAATGGTTTAGATTTATCTGGACTAGACATATTTCATCAACAGTCATATTATTAAAACCAAAATCCAAATCAGGAATTAAGCTCAGTAAGCAAAGTTCAAAACCTTCAAAAAAAAAAAAAAAAAATTTTATGCTAAAGTATTCTCGGTAAAAATAAATAAGATAAAAACTCCAAAGTTAAAATAATCACAGCTAAGATAATTGGGGTAAAAACACAATATCACAATTTCACAGTATACAATATCACAGTGTCAAAATAACTAAAATCAATGAGGTAAAATACTATAAAGAGATAAAAAGTACAAACACCAATGAATAAAAACACAGTATAGTAAAACACTTAAAAAAAAAAAAAACTACAAACATTGAAAGGTAAAAATTGGGGACCAGCCCCAAATGGACAAAAGAGAAATATAAAGAACACAATAAAGCAGCCCCCACTGCGAGAAGATATACAAGCCAATGAGTAATAATCGGGTTAAACCCATATCAATCCATTTATAACTTTAAATCCTATTACATTAAGAATAGATTAAGTTATTCCAAGATAAAATCTTATAGATTAAAATTAAAATGTTTATTAAAAGGTAACCGATAAAACCAGAACTCTAAAAGTCAAATAAAATAATTCTGCCATTCCCTATAAAAGATGAAAACAATAGGCGAAGAGACTATAGAACATAATTAATAGGAGAGCCAAGTATCTTAAGCTCAATTCTGCGCCCCCCGCTCTTGTTTCTTTTCTCATTAATCAGGGTATTCTGGCGTCCAAGGGGGGGTTAGGGGGGTCATAACCCCCCCCCCCATGAGGAATTTTTTGCCATACAAAATGTATAGTCTTCACTCCCTTATCACACACATGTATGCATATATGCGAGTTGCAGTAGTCGTAACCCCCCCCCCTCATGAAAAATTTCTGGCTACGCCCCTGACTACTATAAATATTTTCTAAATTACTCCTACAGTAAAATCCCGTTAATCCCCCCAAAAGTCATTAAAAAATGGAGGGGACCCTTATACGGGATTAAAAATATATGGGAATAATACTATAAGCAGGTGTCCATCGCCAAAGCTCGTGTAAACCATAGTCAGATAATATAGACGCACGTGTGCACGCTGGGCACAGATACATTCAAAGGTCTTGCAAATAGTTTTCCTTTAATTCCAAGTTTTTTTTTTTAAAAATGGATAGTTACCTAAAAGAAATTTCTTTTTTAAGTAACTATAGTCCAAGCGCGTTGCACAGATGTGTGCGCATATGCATATACGCGCATTCATATACGCACCATGTATTATGTAGCACCATTATCAAGAACTATTATGAGTTTGCAGATAGTTTCGGATTGTGCGCAGATAGATTTTTCTTTTATCTGACTATGGTGTAAACAGGCCTGGCAGCGTTACTAATTCAGGGTTTCGGACCTGCCCACAAACCCGATAAAACCCACACAGAAATGGGTTTTTTGGGGTTTTATTAAAAATTATCAAGATTTTTCCTTTCTTTCATTTAAATCATTTGTTATTTGACATTAAATACATATAATATTACCTACATAACTTAGTGCATTATATAGATAAATATAAATATGCCAGTTTAATTTTTTTATAATTATTTTTCCAACTTCAACATAAAGAATAATAACCTTTTTAAAAATAATACCTTGAGCTAATTCTATCTGCAATATTTGTTTTGAAATGAACAGGTGTAGAATGCAGGCAGGGATAACTTAGTAATTTATCTCTTTAATGAATAAGTTTTTAAATACAAATAAAATATGTAATTAACAGTATAGTGACAAAAAAAAAAAAAAAAAAAAAAAAAAAATCCTTTCCCATATAAGAGAAAAATGGGATATGTCTCTCTCTTACAGCTTACAAGCATGCATCTCAAGAATGAATTCAGGTTCAGGAAACCATCCTGTATTCCATTAGTTGCTGCATTACTTTAGTACTGAGAAATATAAATCTGATTCATTACACATTGTTTATGTGGGATTTAATATCAGACATATTAATTCTAGATTTTTCAAAGTAAAAAGGAATATATATTCAAAGCAAAAATGAATAACTATAAAGAAAATTATTAAGTAAATAGTAGTTCTGCAGTAAGTTGGCCTGCAAAGGCTTTACTGACTTATATTCTAACTAGAAAATATAACTATGACTTAAAAAACATAAAGGTAAAAAAAATTAAAAAGTTCATAAATTTAAAAGTAATAGAAAACAGCCAATCAAAAACAACATATTTTTCTATGTGAACAATAATATAATTTTATCTTTGGTCATAAAACAAATTAGGAGCCCTTTATAAACATCAGCAGAAAAAGATAGTACTGCATTAAAGTTGAAGTTATTTTTACATTTTAATTAATTAATTAATTATTATTTTGTAATGAAAGTTTTCTTTTACACTAAAACTATTCTGTATTGAAATAAAACCATAAAATTTAAATCCATAAAGTGTTATACTATAAAAAAATCTTAATAAAACCCCAAAATACCCAATAAAACCCACCCGGGTTGGTTTAAAAAAAGAACCTGGGTTTTTTAAAACCCTGTTACCAATAGAGATTAGCTATTCGGCAACCAGTTGGTGGAGTTGTGTTATTTTATGTCATGAGAAACTATGCTGTTCGTAGGAATTATGTGATTAGTTGAACAAATTTCAAGGAATTTAACTGGCAAAATAACTGAACTTGAATTTGACGGGAATCGAAGTCGTGTCGTCTGCTGAAGTTTTATTTTTTTATAATGGTTATTTTTGAAAAGTGGAATTTTTGCTTGGTTTTATATTAAATGTAGATAATTTGTGCAGAGCTGTAATGAAACCGGTTCCTTTTTACGATGAGTTGTTTCTTTATCAAGTGAATTTCGACAAAAATTTGAAAATGTTTGTTGCGAGTTGTGAAGAATATGTATCAAGTGTGTGTTGAGGTACAGTTGTTATGCTTATTTGAATGCTTGTGATGGATTTATTTTGTGATGAACGCATGTTGTTAATGAATAAAATTTGAGGTATGTGGTACTTTTATTTATTTAAATGTTTATTCCTTGCTTTACGGTACACCGTTGTATCATTGAGAATATTTATGGTCTTATATTTTCATAATTGTGTAAGGTTTTTAGTATGTTGTGTTATTTTTTGTGAATTGGTATGAAAAAATAAATTTTTTTAAGGTTTTAAGAGGGATATTTAATTTTATTTGTTATATGGGTTTGCTCCTGATTTACAGAATTCCCATACAATTTTTAGGTTTAATATGAATAAATATGTAAGGATTTTTGAGTTGTTTGTGATCCGATTTGATTCTATTCTGATTAATAGTGTAAATTTTGTGTGTTTTGAAGGTATTAAATTGCAAAAATCACGTGGGGGGAGGAGGTAGTCGGTTTATTATAGTGGTTTTCTGTTATTTATAAAGAGTGTTTTTAACATTTTATGAAAATATTTGCAGTATATTTCTATTGAAATCACATTCAATATTCAGGTTAAATATGATTCAATATATAAGTATTTTTGAGTTGTTTGTGGGGAGTTGTGTGTGTGGGGGGCGGAGGGGGTAGTCGGTTTATTTGAGTGTTTTTCTATTAATTTTAAACTGTTATTTTAACATTTTAAGGGAAATTTTGCTGTATAATTATGTGCAGAAACATATTTTAGCATTTTGCGTATTTTGAAGGCTATGGCTTATTTATTTTTTAACGTACCCATAGCCCAGAGCTAGTGCTTTGTTTATGTACATTTTGTTCATAATTGCATTTGAAATATGTCTACAAATGTTTTAATGTGCTTAGATAACTGTATTGTAGCTTTGGGTTTATTTTTTTCCTTATGTGTCTACGTATGTTTGTTTTGTTTGGCGCAAAAAACAAGTCGCCAAGGTTAGACGTTGGCAATAAAAAAAAAGTCGCCAACTCAACTCAGGGTTCGTACACCTACTGGAAATCCTTAAAAACTCCTGGATTTCGATTTAAAAAATTAAGGGCCCTGGAAAACTCCTGGATTTTACTAATTTTTCTGTAGACTCCTGAAATTTCAGTACTGACCCTGGAAATATTGTTTATTTTAGTTTTCTTTCTAGTATTTAAAGTGCAAAAAAAATTTTCGTAAGTGCGATCTGCTGAAAATTTTTTTTCGACTTGTGTTTCAAGTGTAATAATCCGCCGCCATGTTTATTGACGTTCCTGCCACGGACTTAGTAATCACTTCACTTCGCTGTAGATATTCGTCCCTGCTCTCCCCATATCCAATAATATCGTTCCTGAACTAGCCTCGTTGGTGTTCTCAAACTCTCTTATCGCTTACGTCACTGGGAAAGTATCTCGTGATTGGTGTATGAGCTATATGCTCTTATCTCTTCTTTGGTACACGGATCACGGGTACGTGCTTGTTCTGTTTGCGGTGGTGTATTGGAGATAATCGTTCGCGTGTGACAGTAAAATTTTAAACCATCCTGAGATTTTCATCCTTTTCAATTGCCTAAAGATGCCGCGTGGAAAATGCGTTTTAATGATGCTTGGTTAGAAAAGGAGGAATATAAAATGTGGCTCCGACGATCATCGCAACATTTTGAAGCAAAATGTTGTTTATGCAATAAGTGTTTTGATATTTCGAATATGGGGGAAGCTGCAATCAAAAGTCACTGTTAAGGGAAAAAACATGAATCGATCGTAACTCTACAAAAAAAGAGACAATCGAACTTAATTATTTTGACAGCGGAAGTTCGCCGACAGTTTCATCCGTTCAGCAGAATCTTTAGACTGTAAGTCCATCTTCACTTGATAATTCAATAATGAAAAACAATGCCCAGCTGAAAGCAGAAATACTTTGGACTTTAAAAGTGATAAGAAGTTCCTATTCTTTTAGATCATGTGAAAAATCCAAATTACTGTTTCAAAGGATGTTCCCGGACAGTGAAATAGCTAAAACTTTCTCTTGTGGGGAATCAAAGGCTGCTTATTTAACAGTTTTTGGCCTTAAGCCATACTTTCTGGATTTGTTGAAAGAAAAAGCAAGTAAAGAGGATGCATTTGTTTTACTTTATGATGAGTCTTAATATGGAAAACCAGTGTAAACAGTTGGACTGTTTAATAAGATTTTGGGATGAACAAAAAGTTTCATCGCGATATTATTCATCGGACTTTTTGGGCCATGCAACGGCAGATGTGCTATTTGAAAAAATTTCCGAAAAATACATGACATTGGGATTTAGCAAGCTATTACAGCTGTCGGTGTATGGTCCTAATGTGAATTGGAGTGTCTATGAAAAAATAAATGATCATCTTAAGCAGAATACTAATATACTATTAGTAAATGTGGGTAGTTGCAGCTTACACATTTTGCACAATGCATATCGTGTAGGGTGCACAGCATTTCCAGAAGTGGAAGAAATGGCTTCATCACTACACCAGTTTTTTATAGATTCTCCTGCTAGGAGGGACGATTATTTAACCCTAGATCCTGATGCAAAATATCCTGAAAAACTATGTAAGCACAGGTGGCTTGAAAATGTCAGCGTGCTGAAGAGTGTTAAAAATCTTACCCACCATGAAAAAGTACTGTGAAAAAGTTAGAGAAAAAATTCCCTAATCCAAAAACAAAGTTTTAAAAACATAGAAACATGCTTAAAAGATAAATTATTTGAAGTCAAATGCAATTTTTTTATTTATATTGCAGGAGAAATAGAGCCGTATTTAACCCTCTATCAAACAGATTGGCCTATGCTACCTTTTTTAGCCGGTGATTTAAAAATACTTTTAAAATCACTCCTATAAGTAAAATCACTCCTAAATCTTTATAATTTTTAAAAGATGAACTGTTTGAAGGCTTGTCTGTAGTAAAGTTGTTAAATATTGATATAGAAGATGAAAATAATTATAAAGATGCATCAGAAATTGATGTAGGGTTTGTAGCAAAAAAAAAAAAAAAAAAAAAGATTAAAGATTTAACTAAGAAAAAGTCTATATCTGATAAAGAGGCAATGCTGTTCTACTTGAATTGTAGACTTTTTTTACAAAACTTAACCAAAAAGTTAAAAGATAAGTGCCCTCTTAAGTATGATGTGGTTTAATAATATTTCATGTCTTGATCCCAGATTACTAATTAAAAACAGAGAGAATAACAAAGTCAAGTTTAACAATCTGTTATTGCATTTAACAAATTGTAAAAAAATCAATGAAAATATTTGTGATAATATTCTTAAGGAATATGAATTATTCATTGAAGAGTTTCACTCAATGGATATTGAAGTACAGTTTAAAAGCTGTTTAGAAAATTATTTTGATCCGGCTGTAGACCGACTAGATGTGTTTTTTCAGTTTCTTAGCCAAAAATGTAAATTATAAGAATTTGTGGAGTATCATAAAACTACTATTGTTATTATCTCATGGGCAGGCTTCTGTGGAAAGAGGATTTTCTGCAAATAAAAGGCTGATGGTGGAGAATCTATCTGAGCAGACTATTACAGCAAAGCGTGTTAGACGACCACATTAAAAGTGTTGGTGGATTGGAAAATGTTGATATTACAAAAAAAATTATTGATATCCGCTGCAGGAGCAAGGCAGAAGTATTTGTTATATCTAGAAGATAGAAAAAAAGTTGTTAAAAGTAACAGAGAAGAGGAAATTAGTTTTGGATAATTTAGATGAATTTAAAAAAAAGATGTATGGAGAAAGACATTGAAGAGTTAAGCAAATCATCAATTACTTTTGCTGAACAAGCAGAAGAAACAGGAAAATTATCTTTAATTTCAAAATCTAATGCTCTCCGACGGAGGGCGGAAGAGAAAAAAAATGATCTAAAAAAATTAGATTTAGAGATAGAGGAAAAATGTTTAGCTTTAAAAGATATAGATAGTTAATACTAATTGCTTTTTGAATAATTATTATACTTTGAATACTTTTGCTTTTGAATAATTTGCTTGTTACATTCATTGCAATAAATATTTATTGACTTTAAAAAGAAATGTTTTATGTTTCTATCTGGTCTAGTCAATTTTTTTAAATACATGAAATGATTGTAAAATTTACACTAGTAATGCTACTAATTTAGTTTTTTCCCCCTGTACTTTTAGTTTGGCACACAACATAGCAAAAAAAGATTTAAAAAAGGCTTTGCATTATATTCTAGAATATATAAAAATATGTTGTTATATTGCGTGGAGATCATACTTAGGGACATTTATGGGACTATATTCTGTATGCAGTGCTGTTTACATTTTGGTGTTTGTTTACATGTTTGGTTCTGCTGCCAACGTGGGCGATGCTCAGCGGGAGTGAAGTACCCTGCCAATGGTTATTAGGCTGGCAACCATAAAAAAGTGTACATCGTCAGTTTGGGAATTTGAAATTGTTTTATGTTATGGATGGAAGGGAATGAAATGTGTTTTGTTATTGTATGAAAAGAAAGTGTGTGTGTTTGTTAGAAATAGGGTTTGAATATAAAGCTAAATAAAAGAAAGCATGTTGGTTTTACGTTATCGGCCGGTGTCAGTGTTTGTTAGAAATGCAGTGTCAATATAAAAGTAAATAAAAGAAAGCATGCTGGTGTTACGTTATAAGCCGGTGGGTGTTAGGGACATTTCTGAGTGGTTAATTAAAAAATAAATAAAGGTAAGTGCTTTTTTTAACGAATCTTTGCAATTTATAAGGTTTTTAATATGAATTTTAAATTGATGTTTTTATGTTATCATAACTGCTATTTATGTACTATTCTAATCATACTGACATTATATGAGGTGTACAACTAGGTTGTTTAATCCACCGATGTTGTTTTGAGTTGAAAACGGGCCAGTGTTTGTTTGCCCAGTTTACATTAGCTGTACAACAAAGTTGCCTAATCCACTATAGTTAAAAAACGGTCGACCGTTTGCTCATTTTAAATTGCCTGTTACTGAATTTGCTGATGTTTTTTAGCTTAAATATGGACGGTGTATTTTGTTTTAATGTTTTTGTTAGTGGAATATTGTGCAATTTTAATGTGTTAAAATACTTTGCTGATCGTGCAAATTGGTTGGCGAGAGTCACTGGGGCTTGGTAACCACCAAGCTCCAGCGACTCTCGCCTTGTTTACATGGGGTGTGCACTGGCTTGTATGATTTTACCCATTTATGTATACTCCTGGAAAAATTATATTTTCTCCTGGAAAACTCCTGGAATTCATACTGCCAAAAAGTGTGGGAACCCTGTACAACTGACACCTGCTTACGGTATTATTCCCAAAAATACAAGTTTAATATCCTATTAATCTGCCCCTCTCACCAAAACATGACGAAACTCATTCAAAAAAGTAGAGGGAATGCTTTCATAGGATTAATAGGTAAAAGTACAAGTACTGAATGTGTATTAGGGGCATGTCAATAGCCAATACTTTCAAAATGTGCATTTTTGTGTTAATTAAAAAAAGATAGAAGCATTATGTACTTACTGTTTATTAAATATTAAAAGAAAGGATGTGTTGATTGCCGATGTGCTATCGCCAACCGACAATGTCTACATTCACAGTTAATCTTCCTCACTTAAAGAAAACCCATCAAAAGTTTCATCATCATCCTCATCATCGAATAAGAGATCCAACATTTCGTCATTCAAATTAGCAGTAGATGGACTAACAGCTTCTGCCAACTTTTTGTGGTATTCACCATTTTCGGAGTCATTTAAGAAATTCCGCAATGTTTAAAAGATGTTTCAATAATTTCTTCGGATACTTTACTCCAAGCAAAGAACACCCAATTTATGAGATTCTGCCTGGATAGCTTTTTTAAGTTGCCTTTTGGAGTCTTGAGACCTTGCTGCATATATTCGATCCATTTTGTACACTACTTAAATGAGACTTTTAAATGGCTTATTCCAAGAAACATCAGCTGGCTGAACAATACTGGTTAATCCACCTGGAATAATAATCAGCTCTGTATTTACACTTCTTAATGTCTCACGGACCTCCTGTTTAGTATGAATTGGAGCTTTATCTAAAATTAGCAGGCAGAAACATCATCTTCATCTGGCCCCCAAATTCTACTTATCCAAGATAGTAGTTATCGGGTATTCTCAAGGCATTGAATACCTTGGCAGGGATTTTCCCACTTAAATACCATAAAAGCTGGCATTTTGGGGCCAGTAGCCTGTGCACATAAAGCAACAGTGAAGATGCGCTTTTTGCAACCTGTATTAACGATTCGAATCGATGACTCGCCCCTTATATTATTCGTTCTAGACAGGGGACAGTCAAACCAAACCATCGTTTGATCCATGCTGCCTATATTATAAGCAGATTTATTCAATGATTTCCCCAGAAAACTCAAAATAAAAATTTCTTATGCAAAAATGTGTACTTGTAGACTACTACAAACATTAGAAGTTGCTTAACGGCATAATGATTATGCCAGGGGATCACAGCCTTGCTTTAGGACTGCAATTATCTATAGGGATTTAACATTTAATGAGATTTCATCACCAGAATCTTGCCGGTATATCTTGGTCATTGGGCGATTCAATTTGAGAGGCCACTATAATCTGCAAGTCCAAGTACCCTAAACTGATATTTGGGTTGCAGAAATTAAAAATCATGCCAAAATACAAAAATTACACCTAGCTATTGCATATCTTCCTAGAAACATAAAAAATTAAACTTTAAAATATTTTCAAATGTCTATTTTCTATAAATATTTTCAAATGTCACATGTCTATCGTCACCACTGGACATAGAGGAGCACATGTACGCCAGATCACTTTCCTCATCCCTCCTTCTCTTACCTTCCCTTGTGCTCCCTGTTGATTTGCCACTTTTTTCCTCCTCTCACCCTCTGCGCCATCTTTCTTTCAGAGAGTAAACAGTTCTATGAAGCTTCTGATAAAGAGCTTCATAAGCTCTGCTTTCTTTCCCCTATGTAGCCTAATTCACATATACTTGGGAAGGTACAAATCAAATTGACCAACCACCTTCCGTATGCCTAGAAAAGACTGCTTGATTGTATTCCATGTGCTGGCCACTGAATTTGTATGTGCCCCAGTTTCCTTGTCGGTCACTGAATGGTTTACCAAAAAGTGTATGAAACCTTTATCACCTAGGGTTTGATATGCTTTCCAGCAATCAGAGATCACTACAGAACCCGCTTTATCACTTTCAACAACCTATCCTTCTACTTTCAATCACCTAAAAAAACTTTTACTCCCTCTTTCAATACCTCCAAACACCCATGCACCTTCCTTTTACAGTCTTACACCTTTTTTATTTCTGTCTTCCAAACTTGCTCTCATTAGTTTCCATGAACACACCATTTTCATCCACACTAACACTATACCCAACAGCATGTAACACTTCCACTTATTTATTTTTCCAGCTCTAAAATTAACTAAGATATATCGCTTTGAAAAAAAGTCATTTCTGGACACTTTGTTTCGAATAGCTCCCCAGTTAACTAAGATATAAGCTAATATCTACTCGATCAACTACTATTAGTGCCTTCTACAATATAACATAGGCTACGATATAGGGGACAGTTTCACCATGGAAGTAGGGCTAAAATCTTTGTAAAATTGCATATTTTTCGCAAATTCATAAAAAGAGGACCCTATTTTCACAAAAATACAAGCCTCGCTAGGAAAACTTGATTTAATGCTAATTTTAGATTCACAACATTATGAGTAAAATTTTCACAATTTCACAAAAAATGGACCCTGTCTAAAAAGTCTAGACAAATCCAAGATGACACCAAAAAAATGGACATGTTTATGACACAACACAATTAAAAATTTTCTGAGCAAATCACATTTGAACCATTTCAGATTCCATAAAAAAAAAAAAAAAAAAAAAAAAACTTACATCTACAAGACTTATACTACACAGTTAAAATTCATTTAAATTTTCCTTTTACTTGTTTTCTAAGACATGTTAATGACGAGGTTTAAAAATGTACATCTTTAAATTAAAATTTAACTTGATTCAAATTACAAAATACTCAAAGAATAACAAAATACAATTTATGTCACAAAGAACAACTTTCAATGCTTCTTTTTAAAGTTTTTGCCATTTATTAAAAAGAAATCTCTTGACGAGAAAAATCTGTGCATTTTTAAGCCTTGTGAATGACATCATTTTTGGATTAAAGTTAATTAATTTTTTCAGTGAATTTTATTTCATTTTGATTTCTTTTTGTGATTAATATTCTCTGTATGTAAATATTTAATGCTAGGAAGGGGGGAAAAAGTGGTAAGTGCATATTTCATTTTCAATGAGGAAAAAAGTAATTTTTGGCAAGTTAGAACCAGAATTATTGTGCTAAAGAAGAGCAATCATATATAAAAAAAAAGTTTTTTTTAAACAAAAAAACACCCAAGTATTCCTGTATATGTCAAACCACCCACATAATTTTAATACTTTTGTTATACCTGTGTTTGTACTGCATTTTTAAAAATATGCATATATTTTTAATCTCTGACTCATTTCAGATATAAATTTTTCTATAAATTTAGGATGTTATAGCAGTAAGACGGAATGGATCAGCAATCATCCAATGCTAACATGTCGAGAAGCACAGTTGAAACTTTAAAGCAAATTCAGGTGCATAAAAACTTTTTCCTTACAAATTTGAGTGTTTTCAAACAAACTTACTTGATAAACAGATTGATTTTAATTTCATAGAGATTAAAAATTATCTCAGAGCTGATAATTTATTAGCAATAATTATCATGGTAAAACTTATAACCATTAACAGTTTTGAGTAGGGATGTAATAAATGTTGACCTGGCAAAATTCTAAATATTCTGCCCAATTTTTACATAAAATACCAAATAGTAAAGCAGCAAATAATATAACAAATTATGTAATTCTTAAGGCTGTTCTACCTGAAAACGGAGGATTTCGGTTGATTTTCGACCAAGATAGGGAGTAAACTTACGATCACATAACTTTGAGAATTTTCAGAATGCTTCCTCTAAAACTAGAATAAGAACTGACATTGCAATAAAATGTGAAAAGTTATTTAATTAAAAAAAATATATTATTAAACTTGACACTTTTTCAGAGAAAAAGCTATTTTCTCGAATTTTACCCAAGATTAGAAATAAATTTACGATGATATAATTATGAGAATTTTCAGAATGTTTCCTCAGAAACTAGATTGAGAACTGACATTGAGATAAATTTTGAAAAACAATTTATTTTTTTTTTTTTTAAATAGTGAAACTTGGCACTTTTTCAGAGGAAAACGTTTTCGATAGACTTTCACTTAAGATGAGAAATGAACTTATGATGCTAGAACTATGAAAATTTTTAGACTGTTTCTTCAGAAACCATACTGTGAACTGAAACAAATTTCAAATTTGAAAAGTTACTTCATTTTTTGAAAAAAAATTATTAAACATGCCACTTTTTCGGAGAAGTCTGCTTTTTGGTTAACTTTCACTACAGATAAAAAATAATCTTACATTCCTAGAACAATGAAATTTTTCAGAATATTTCTTCGGGAACTGTACTATGGACAACTGCAAATTTAAAATCTGAATAAGCAGTCAGTTTTCATAAAAAGAAAGAAGGAAAAACATTGTTTTTTAAACTCAAATTCAAAATTGGCGGACTGAAAAATTTTCTTTCAAAAGTAACTTTGAAGTATAAATTTATAGATGTATTTAAGAATGGTTTGAGGCCAAAAATGTACTGCATTTTGCTTTTACAGATTTTATAATTGAAACTCGTAATTGTTTATGAAACCTAATGAACATGACTTCTGATCAAGATTTAAAATAAAATTACAGTAGAAAAGCTACTGAAAAATTTATAATGGTTCTTCTGAAACTACTTTACGATGCTTTTTGAACATTAAGTTTATAGGAGCAATTTAATTTAAAAAATAAGTAAATAAATGAAGATGATATTTCAGACGGAAATTCAAAGCATTTCAGCAGTTTTATCGCGTTTCAATCGAATTTCATTTGAAAAAATCAACTCGCGCTGATCTCTAATACTTACTACACTATTTTACATCAAGAAAAGTTCATTTTATTGTTTCAATTTTAAAGTTATAATTATACTTCTAAAATTTTCCAGAGAAATTCTAAAAAATACAGCTGACAATTGTGTCCATTACATGAATAAAGATGGCGCGACATGTATGCTTGGACCCCCAAACCACCCATATTTCACGCTTTTCCCCTAGTCCCCAATTCGACATTCGCTCGTCAGGTTAAACAGCCTTAAGTGGCTAGAACAATTGTCAAGTAGGAGTAATAAATCACTACTATGAGTTTTTAGTGAAAAATTCAAATTTAACTGTACTGCAACACTAAAAAGGCTAAAAATACTCTTGAAAGCAAACAAGAGATAAAAAAACATGTCTAATTTTTTTTCTTTAGTTTCTTTTTTGATATTTTCATCGGTATTACAAAATTATTTTTTTCCTACCCTTATGTATTCAGAATTACAAAAATTATCTCTTTAGCATTTATATTTTATTTTCTCTTATGAAAGTTACAGGGTTGTCTGGTTTAAATAATTTTGGTTTAAACCACTTAATGTCTAGCAATTTATATTTTTCTGAATTATTCAGTGTCAAATCAGTAGGTATATTTTATTCCTTGTGCAAGTTAAAAATCGTGCCAAGTGTGATTGTGCATAAAAAAATTTCGCACAAAAATATATCTAAAAAGAAAAGCTCCATAAAAAAGAAAATATTGCTATGTGTAAATATAGAATATCAAGTATTATAACTATTTATCTTAATTTGCTTAAACTTTTTTTCACGTAACTTTTATGGAAAGGGAGAGAAAACGAGAGTTTGACATTTTAGTAAATATTCAAACTATTTACAAGGCTTATCTAAAATGTATCTGGCCTTTAACCAAAAAAGTATATTACTTATATATGAGATCAGAACTAAATCCTCTTCAAAGTGGACTTGTTGTGACTCCTCCACACTTAGTATACCTTGGCTAAGTGTTTGGGGGCACAGATTCATTACTGGAGAGTAAAGTGATTGAGGAATAACAGGAATTCCATGTTTTATACTAAGAAAGTCTGATTGCATCAGTCTACAGACTCTAGAATACAGAAAAAAATTATGCAAAAAATGACAGCAGAGATGAACAAAAATAAGGTTTTTAAAAGTGTTTTTAGTTGTGTGTGGAACAGTGGGCTGAAGTCCATAATTTTAACCTAAGGTGCTAGAAGTTTGCTTTGAAGAGGTGTGTATGTGTGTTAAGGATCATACTTTTGTTGTGCAAGTACTGTATCTTTCACAATTGAAGGTTGGATGCTCTTTAGATAGGCCTCATATCTATGCATTAAAGAATTTTTTTTAAATATGTTTATTATTTCTTTTTTATATTTTAGAAGCAGGGTCTTTCTATATCTATTGTTAATAAAAATACCAGTGGTCCCTTTTCCTTGCCATCACCTGTAAGTAATTATAAATATTTTTATTCCTTAACATTGTATCCATAGTCATCTAAATGTTTCAAATGTTTGTTTTTAATATAAAATATTTTGTATTTATATTAGAAGCATTTTTGCGTATTGTTAGAAGATATAGCTAATCATTTTACTTTGACATTTTTCATATGTAAAAAGAGGTTTTGGTCTAAAATTTGTGAGCAGTTCAGCATAATTATATAGACTGAATTTGTAAAATATAAGTAAATTAATCAAAGTAAAATAAACTCAAATTTTTATTGCATTAAAATTGTAGCAATTTAAATTTAACCTAGTTCAATAATTTCACCTTAGTCATCCTATTTTGGCTGTTAATATATAGAAAAAAAGACCAATATTATATTTTTACTGGTGATAAAATGTATACTTAGCTGTGTATTTTAAGTATCAGATTCTGCACTTATAATAGTAATCAGACAATAAAAATTATTTAATAATTATAAAAAAAATTTTGTTTGATGATAAATAATTTATTTAAAAAAATCATTTGAACGAATTAGATTTTCAGTTTTATCTATGAATACCACTACTTGTAAATATTTTTTCATAAAATGATAAGTGGAAACTTGGATGTGAACATTTTAAAAATCTTTTTAAGTATCATTATTATGTTTAATGAGCAGATTAAAATAAGAATACTAACTAGTTAGTAAACTATGTTTGAGTATTTGTAACATTATGCATGATATATTTAATACACTATTGCACATTTCTAAAGAATTGTTTTTTCATCATATTCATTTTGCCTGATCCAACAAAAATACCCATGAAATCACTTGGTATAATTTATATAGATAGTGCATAAGCCTTGTGCTGTTAAATCCCCTTATATTAGAAAATGTGTAAAATATTTCTCCATTTTCAGGCCTCCTCTGAAAACAGAACAAAACAAAATGTGCAGCCCAGTGATAAAACTGCCAAGATGACACCAGTTGCAGTTGCTCGATCTCAAGCTGTGACCGAGAATAAAAGTCAAATTATGCAAACACGTGTTGCTAGTAGTGGTGAAACAAGGGTTTCTTCTGGACGTATTACAACTCCAACTACATTTCATGACAACAAAGCCACACCCAATCAAATTAGATCAAACCAGCCACCTGTGCCTGAAGGCAAAGTATTTAACTCCTCATTGAGTGGGGGTCCTATTTCTTCAGCAGATAAATCCCAAGGAACTGCTAGTCGTCCAGTTGTCACTACACCTGTTTCTAAAATTCAAACAAGCCAGGCTCGCATGCTTGTATCGGAAGGCAAAATACCTGTTATTCGAGGTAACTCAAGTATGCTTAATGAAAATAAAACTCCTGTTCGTGTCACCCCAGGACAAAGAATTCCACAGAATCAGCAATTAATAGAGGGTAAGACACAAACAAACCAAGACAGATTAAATGTAAATCCTATTTCACCACCAGATGCCAAAGTTTTTTCTAATCAGGCTCGAACAGGGCAACAGTTCGTACATTCACAAGATACTAAGTCAGTTCCTGTACAAAGGGTAGCACCACAAAAGTCAGCTGAGATTAAAAATACTAATCAGACGAGTGCAAACAAACCCGACATTAAAACACCGCAGGCTTACCGCATGGCCCATAATGTGAAAGTGATTCCAGATTGCAGCCAAAACAAGGCCAGACAAAATTATGCTGTTAAAACTGAAGGCAAGTCTCTTCCTAATAATGCTCCTATGGTAGTAGAGAATAAAATGGTTAATTCAGTAAGAATGGTTACAAATATGGTAGATGGCAATTCTACTCGCACAACTCAGTGTAAATCTTCCACTCAAATGAGATTGCAACCCAATACTTCCGCAGTAGAAACTCCAACTGTCGTACAGACAAAATATGTATGCTCTACGGTTCGTACAAAGATGCAGATATGCATTCAAAGTGTGTCGCCTGAAAATAAAATGATTCTGCAAGGGACAAAAGTCACTGCTCAGTCATCTGATGTGATTCAAAAAACAGCTGCAGTATTTGGTAATTTCCTTTCTTTTAACACATCTTTTTTTTTTTTTTTTTTTTTTTTTTTTTTTTTTTTAACAATTAAAAGTGTTATGATTCAAATTCTAATTTCTTCTCTAATTTTCCCCCTCTCCCCTATTTCTTTCGTTCTGTTGACTAATATGCTCTTCTGTATTGTAAATGATTTTCACATGAGACAAAGATGATGTAACTGTAAATAATTTTAGTGTGAACTACTGAAGGAAAAAGCTGGTCTTTAATCTGAGGAAATACTGCTATGTGACATAACAGTATTTCCTGAACATTATTAAAAATTTTGAAAAGCAATAAAATAAATTTTTAAAAAATATTTCTTCTCCTTCCAGTAAAATTCGAATTAACATTTTTAATAAAAAACAGGAATAACCTTTTATATGCATGAATAACCTTATATGGGGGGGGGACTAAAATGTAGATTTTTTTTGTTGTTCTTTTTAAATTTTAGTTTCTATAAATCACAGTAATCTAATTAACCTAAAAGTTTGTAAAATAATACACATAAAAAAGGCACACACACACACACTCAGTGTTGTAGTGGTAAAATTTCCCCCCCCCCTGAACGCGCATGAATTCGGGGGCGGGGAGATTATAACAGCCCATCATAAAACCTGTCTTTTTATGCTAACTAACCAATATAGGAGGCTATATATAATTTTGAAAAAAGCTTAATTGACCCAAACAAAATGTACAATAAGGTTAAATTTTAGTCTAAGTAAAAATCTTTGGGAGATGATAATTTATTAAAAAAAGTTCATTCTACCTATCCAAAGTGTATGACAAAGCAGAATATTACCCTTTAATAATCTCTTCTGGAGGCTGAAGCTCCCTAGTCCCTTTCCTTGATCTGCGACTGGCTGGTTAGGCGCAATACCGTAGCCAGGAAAAAATTTCGGTAAGGGTTTTTAAGTCTTATGTCTCAATATGGGAGGTTTTTAATACCCTCTTACAAATAGTAATACATGTCCAGAAAGTTTCAGGGTGGGTTTGAACCCCCCCCCCCTTTTGGCTATGGCCTTGTTCAGGCGAACCATCACAAATTTCTTAGCTTGCAATGCTACCTCACTAGCATCTGTGTTCCTTTTGCTATCGACATAGACTCTAAGAATCTAATAGTTCTATGTATCTTCTTATTTGCATCCATGATGGTGATGCTTCTTTTCTTCAAAGACTCTGAGAGACATAAAAGGCAGGGAATAGGGGATTGAAATTCTAATCTATTAGACTCAGCTATCAGTTCACTGGGAGAATTTCAACTACTAACGTATCATTGCTAGTGCGAGTTATCAAATATTGTTAGTGCGAGCAGACTAGACATGAGTTTTATTTCTTTTTCCAGGATATAAGTTAAGATCTGCAATAATATTACAGTATGGAATCTCTTATCCGGAAATGAGTTATCCAGAATCATTTTTCAATTGATTAAATTCCTATTTTTCTGAAAGAAAAGCAAAATATGAGTTTTAAATTATTTTTTATATTTTTGTTTTTTTTATTTTGAGTACTACAGCTAGAATTTATAAAGTAAGCAATCTGGTAAGGTATTTTATTTATTTTTTTTTTAATGTGTAAGTTTTCAAGAAGTTATCATATATTTACTACTTCCTCTCTAAATGATTATTATTTATCTTGATCATATTAAAGTTTTTTTTTTTACATTATTTTTCTAGTATATTAACAATTAATGTTAATTCTAATCAAAAATAGAGAGTAACCTTTATGCTACCAATCAAAACAGTAGATGTCATGTTAATCCCCAACCAGTTATCCAGAAAATTCAGTTATCCAAAATACACCCGGTCCCAACCATTCTGGATAACAGGTTCCATACTGTAATAATAATTTCATTTGAGTTCCGGAATGCCATTCTGGCATGCAAAAAAGTACCGGAACATTGTTCCGGTGCGTTCCAGCCCCTCTATACCCCTGCACACACTTTTACGTGTGTTATTTTACAAAGTTATTAATTAGTTGTACCTTTCATCACCATTTTTTTTTTTTTTTTTTTTTTTTTGTGTGTGTGTGTGTGTTCTTGATACAGTAATGTAATGCTCAGAAAATAATAAACAATTCGAAAATTAAATTTTTGAAATAAATTATGTGTAAAAATTTTTGTTAGTTGAAAATTTCTTATTCAGTGATTTTGTTAAATTGCAGGAAGTGGAGAGTTGAACTTTATTTATTTTACTTAGTTATGCATAAAGAGGTCAAATAAATTAAATTTGGATAGATAAAAAAAAAAAAAAACTTTTTCATTTGATAGTTTATTTATGTCCATTAAATATTCTTTAAATAATGAAACATCTTTAGAGGTTTTTTTTTTTTTTTTTTTTTTTTTTTTAAGTTGAAACTTAACTTTTTTTTTTAATTATTTATTATTCTCACTGCCACCCTCCTTTTGAGAAGTGAACCTTATTTCACCTTTGAGGTTTATTCAGTCTATTTTGCTATTTAAATATTCTTTAAATAACTAAGGATCTTTAAAGCTTTTATTAAAGTGCACCATTTAAAAGTAATTTAGACTATTCTTTCTGAAAAATAATTTACTTTTGATTCTATACTTCTTCTTGATATTCTTTTAGTATTTTAATCTCAAAAACTCTATTTCTTTTTTCTTTCATGTTTTCTTTTATTAAATAGTTGTTATGAAAGGAAAATACAAATACCTGGAGAAAATATGCTGCAAAAGGCACATGTAATGTTTATTATTGCATTTGACAAGTTTTAAATATAGATTATGATACAAAATAAATACAAAAATGAGCAGTCTAAATATTAAACATTGCAAGTAGTTCAGCAATCTACACAAATGTTGTAGTCTTCTGTTCTTTTTAGAAGGGAAAAGGGGGAAAGATTCCCATAAAAATATTTATCCTGTGTAAGGCTGTAGACTTGATGTTAAAAAACGAAAATTATATCAGTATTTTAATTTATTTGTGTATCCATTTTTAACTAGCCTAGTGTATTTGCTGGGAAAAATCTATCTCAAGTAATTATTTTCTTTTGAGAATTTTTTAAAAATATCATTAAGGTTAAAATTCAGTGCACTTTTCTGATTTTGTGATGATTTGTTTTTGTTAATTTATTAAAATCTATTATGACATAGTAATGCTAAGCATAAAAATATCAGTTTGCATAAAATTTCCTTTTGTTATTTTTTGTTACCCTAAAATTGTTATTGAATGATTCCATTGTGACTTATGTAACATCTGTAGCTAAAAATGAAAATGTTTTTGATGACTGATTACTTAAAAATAAATTTAAGGTAATTTTTCAGTTTACCTGTTACGTATTATAAAATAATAAATTAGGGCATATTAAGTTAGTTTTAAATTTTTGTAAAATATTGATCATTTTTCATATGATTAATGTAACATTTAAATCAGGTTAGGCAAAAGAAACTTAAAATCACAGTGTTTTTGGTTTAAATCATTTTTCTTATCTTTAAAATATGAATTTTTAAGAGAAAACATCTGATTAGTATGTATAATCCTTAGCATTTTTATTTCAGCTGTGCAAATTTCCCTGTATCCAGGGGCCACAACTCTCCTGTTTTTCCAATTTTTTTGGATTGACTCCTGTTTTCCTATTTTTTCATTTATTGCAATTTCGCCTCCTATTTTTAACTTTTCCCTCCTTTTATTCCTTTTTTCACCTCCAGTGACCGATTCTCTTTTGATTTTTACTTTACGAACATGTACAATGTAAGGAAAGTATTGTAATCATGAAAAAATTTGACTTCGAGATTTTGGTGTATTGACACGTTTTGAAGTCTTCTGAATTCATTTATGCTATTTTTATGAGATGTGTGTGTGTGTGTGTAATAGAGTGAGAGAGAGAGAGAGAGAGAGTGTGTGAGAGAGAGTGAGTGAGTGAGTGAGAGAGACTACAGGACTACGACAAAGATTTCTTTTACATTATGGCCTATGGGGAGAAATTCTTGAAAGTGCACAAGTGTTTAAACGGCGCATTCGATTGAGCTTCAATTTGGTATATATGTTTGAATTATTCATCGATTAAAATTTATTTAAATGCTTGTTAATGATCTTAATCGTAAGTGTTCGGAAAGTCGAGTGGAGTCACTCCAGATTTTTTTTCTTTCAGAATAATAGCGATAGCGTTACAGGGGTGCCACTGTTGACTAAATGACAACTATTCTTGAGCTTCAGTGACTTTTTTGAGCAAAATATGGGCAAAGAGCAACTATTTGAAAATGCAACTTTTGCAAGGTTTAGTATTTCCAAACTTTATCTAGCTCAAAGAGGGAGGCAGCTACCATCGTTATTATTTGTGCCATTTACATGTTTTAAAGCCTGATTTGTGTCATTTTATCCCAATTGCCATTAATGTCATCACAGCGTCAATTTCCTGGCCCGATGGAGACACTCTCCGCCAACTGAGGTTTTTCTGCTGATTTGCAAAAATCTGACATTTTATTTAATTTGCTGTGGATTTGTTCTTTCTTTATGCAATAGTACCTCAACTTTTCCAAATTCAGCAGGTTTTTCTTTTGTTTACTTCCAAAATAACTTAGGTTTCAATATTTTAATAATATAACTTCTACATATGTATTAGCTATGATTTTATTAAACCTCTTTTTTCCTAAATTATTGTTTTCTTTAGTCTCCATCCCCAATGTAGAATAATTTGTATGTACATATTTATAAACAAAATTATATGCAATTTAAATATACCCTGACATGCCAATTCAGCATACGTGGTCATCGCTCGATCCCAGCTATCACGTACATTCTAGGTATTACTGCAGGTTGTCCACAGTCGGGAAATATACTTGAATTTGTACACTTTGGGAAACTTTAAAATATAAAATTTTTGATCATTGCCTTCCCCTAGTTGGAGGCTCTGCATACATATCGAAAAAAATTGCAGATGATGCCAAATACAAAAAAAAAATAAATTTGAAACTAAAACAAAATGTTTTTGGTCAGTTTCAAGCCTGAAATTTGCATGATTTGGAAAAATTGTTGGTAAATTGATCGATTCCCGTAATTTTGCGATTACAAAACTTAATTTTTTTTTGTGGAGATAAAGCATAATAACGGTTTTAAACAACTTTTGCAAAAGTGTAGATTTTATTAAATAAAAAAATCTGGAGTGACTCCACTTGACTTTCCGAACACTTACGATTAAGATCATTACCAAGCATTTAAATAAATTTTAATCGATGAATAATTGAGGGGTTATGGAGCTCATAACCCCCCCATGAGAAATTTTTTGCCATACAAAATGTATATTCTTCACTACATTATCACACATATGTATACATATATATGAGTTGCAGTAGTTGTAACCCCCCCATGAAAAATTTCTGGCTATGCCCCTGTGTAAAAGAAATCTTTTTCGTAGCCCTGATGAAAAACTATAAGTCCTATACACACCAAAATCAATACTGGTCTTAAGATGGTGGTTTATAAAATATATATCCAATTTGAGCTCAATCGAATGTTCCGTTTAAACGCTAGCGCACTTTCAAGAATTTCCCCCATAGACCATAATGTAAAAGAAATCTTTGTCGTAGCCCTATAGGAAAACTAAACATACTATACACACGGAAATCAATACCAATCTTGTGACGGTGGTTTATAACATATATACCCAATTTGAGCTTAATTGAATGCCCCGTTCAGGAGTTATTGTGTTCACTCACACACACATACACACACACACATACATACATACATCTTGTAAACATAGCATAAATGAATTCAGAAGACCTGAAAACGTATAAATACACCAAAATCTCGAAGTCGAATTTTTTCATGATTACAATACTTTCCTTACATGGTACATGTTCGAAAGTAAAAATGTATTAATTCCTCCATACTTTTGAATTTTCAAAGCATGAAAATTTGATATTTTAAAATACAAATTCCACCACACTTTTGAATGTTCAACACATAGAGTAAAATCATTAAGACAGCTTAAATATACTTATTCATACTTGCCAATTTGTATGCTTTCAGTTTGAAAAGTGTACTTTTTCACTGATTTTTATGATTTTACGTGAAACTGCCTTTTTTTAACGCTTTTCTCCACCTATTTTTACGATTTTACACAAAACTTTTAAAATTTGGCATCTGAATAATAATTTCATAGAAACCAAACATGTGTGTAAAATGCAGTTGCAATTGTTATAATTTCAGGCTTTTTCCACTAAAAAATGAGGTGGTCACCCAAAAACCAAAAAATTCAGACCCTTGCAAAGAGCTTGGAGAAGCAGTGGGAGAAAAAAAGATTTTTAAAGCACCCCCCCCCCCCCCCCCCCCCCCCCCGCCCTCCATTTTTAAGTGTTATACTATTTAATTTTAGTGGTTTTTTTTTTTCCCTCGATTAAATCTTTCCACCAAAAATATTTTGTTTGATTTTTTGTTAATTATGAAGCCAAAGTGTAGAAAAAGTAATAAATGTCCAAAAATAATTTTAAATCTCTTGTATAAAATGTTTGAATTTTTTTCAATTAAGGAAGTTCTAAGAATATGAATCATTTCACTAGCGTTATTTATTTTTTTAAGAGAGAGAGATAAATGTTAAAATATTGCACTTAATTTGGCTGGAAGTTTTCTTGCAGTTAATCATAATTTACATTAACGTACATCCTATCTCAAGCATTTTTCATTGCAAATTAATAAAATTTGTATTCTGTCTGAATTAATGAGTGTCTTTATTTTCCTGTGTGTTTTAAGGAGTGATTCGAATGTATTCAGCAAATGCTGAAAAGATGGTGTGTTGTAGTTGAATTTAACTTGGAACAGTATATTAAAAAAAATATAGTGATTGGTTTTTCGTACATGTTATAAAAATAAAGTTATTATAAATTGGTAAAGAAATTCCTAGATTTCCCCTGTATTTTCTTTTGTTCTCTTTTTTTTCTCCCCCCCCTTTTTTTTTTTTTTTTTTTTTTTTTTTTTTTTTTCCCCCTGCAAAATTTTGGCTTCTGACCCTGCCTGTTACCTTTCCCATTTTTGTTTCTTAAGTATTTATTAAGAAATTGAATATAAGTTTTTATTTTAACTTAATAGCAACATAGTTTTATGTAGTTCTATACATGAATATTTGAACCTTTTCTCCCAATCTAGATATGTCTTCTGATGCTTCACAGGGTACCCCTGTCAGATTGGCTACTACAAAGAGATCTTCTGTCTTGTAAGTTTTTCAACTAAGTTTTCTCTTCCAAAGAATGGAGTAAATAACATCATTATTATTTTAAACTACAAATGATATATTTTGATTATGCATTTAGAAGTGAATATTGCAGAAGTATTTCTAATTAAAATTTTCAAGGTGAGCTTAAAGTATGTAAAAGTTCATTACTTATTTAATGCCTTTGTAGTTACATGCTAGTAAATAAGATGACCTTCAGGTTTCAGTTAAGGAATAATTTTTGAGTCTATGACACACATTCACTGTGTTCTTATACTTGATAAAGATTTTTCTTGCATTTTAACATTATATGTATATTTATCTTTCTTTAATTTTACTTGTTGAAGTGTTGAGTAATATCTATGGACTGTAATTTATAAAGGTCATTTAATAAATATTGAACCATGCGTACCTGTGACAACAGCAGTTTTCAACTCCACTATTAATTAAATGCTTCTTATAGATTTGAATTTTCTATTTAAAATTAAGTAAATTCTCAATATATATATATATGTATATATAATGGCTGTTCGAGCCTCGTCAGGGGAGAACCTCCTGAACCCCCCCCCCAATTTTTTAGTTTCATTATTGCCATATTAAAACAATATTATTTGACTATGTCATTTTATCTCTCATCTTTCCTGTATTTCACCTGGTAACCCTATGTTGGAATTTTTATGATTGTAACCTATTTATAGAAAAATACATGTGATGCATATTCTACAGCTTACGAAATATACGCTTTTTTTTTTTATGTCGGATTTTTGGGACACATTTTTCGGACAAATTTCAATAAAGGGGGTGAGAGATAAAATGACATATATGAGTGTGTTTGTTTAAAATCAGGCATTTTAGTCTGAAATCAGACATTGGAGAAGATTCATTGGCATGTAAATTATTTTAACTCTGTTTATTTTAACTCTGTAACTGGCACTTGTTTCTCAACTACTTATTGTCTGTGGGTTTTATTTTTTAATGAACCCCTGGTTATTTATAGCCTGAGTTATATGCACAAATGCAGGTACTAACTAGTCCGGAATTTAAAGTAGTTATTACTTCAATCCAATCTGAAATTTGTATAGTAATTATGCATAGAACTAATATTTATAATTTCTTTTATGCAGTTTAAAAATTAAAAGCCTTGCTATATATCTTTATTAATAAAGTTCTAATCTTTTCAAAAAGGGCCAAAATTAAACTTTATAAAACAGTGTGAAAATAAAAATTTAAGTCTAAAATCAGACATTGGAGAAGATTCATTGGCATGTAAAAACAACTTTTTTGTATTACTCCTTGTTTATCCCTGTTTTTTCTTCTAGTAGCACAAGTAGTCCTATCAAGAAAAAGTGTGTGAAAAAATCTGTATCAGGTCCTGGAGAAATGTGTAGCAAAAGTCTTGATGGTAGTAATTCAAATGCACCTGAAGTAGAAATGAAGAATGGCAACCAGTTTTTCAATAATATTAAGTTTGTATATATGTTAAAGTTTTCTTACAGTATTCCTTAATAAAATTTGAATACTTGTATAGTAGGCCCCCCTATAACATGGGTTCATACAAGACAGTTTTGTAGAACGCGACGTAAAAATTGCGATTGTTTTCATATAAAACTCTAAAAGAGACTCGTACAGCACGATAAAATGAGACAGATGTTCTGATTTTATTATGCTTTAGCTCCTGTAATTAATATAACTTTTGAATGGCAGCACTAAACATCATTGTTTTTCTGAGGATTGCAAATAAATTTTGCAACGATTATGCCACACTCCAGGTAAGAGTATACATCAGGTCCCGTATAGCACAGAATGTATCTATTGTGTCATAGGAGTGTCTACTGTATTGTCTTTATCCCATCAACCTTTTACAGTGATATGAAAATAAATAGACACAGGGACAAAAAGAGGAAAACCTGTTTTTGAACCATTGTTTAGAGGGTTGCCATGATAGTGCTGATCATAATATGCTAAAAGCTGACTAGATTGGCCATTTTTGACAGTTTCTCACCAAGTTTAGCGGCAAAATGGAGGGTTCTCTAAGGTGAATTCAGCTTGGCAATTTCTTCTAGACTTGGTGAGAAACTGCTAAACCCTCTTTTACAGTAGGAATAATGATACAGCTTAGATATTTGCTACACAACACAATGAAATATTTCACAACACTAAATATACCAATTTACCAAGGATTACGCATAAGAATATAAGAACTATTTTAATGGCAACCATAATAGGAAATGATTATTGATTATGTGCATGTGCAAACTGCCAAAAAATGAGAAAAGTTGTCATGGGTATCATATATCCAAGCTGTTGTAGCGGACACCGCCAAGAAAGTAAAAAGTTACTGGCAACCCCCAAAGAGAGGGAGAGTCCCTCTCGAGCAGCGGAGAGAAAAGGACGCTGAGAGGATGGGCTCCGAGAAAATTTTCCCTTGTGATACCGAAGGCGTTCGCTCGGTTATTGAAATTGTAAATATGTGTATTTTTGTGTCGTCTGTGTGTAAAATTCATCCATGTTAACCAAGAATATAAACTAAATAAAGTTAAGAAAACTACATGGTTGTGTGCGGCTGCCTTCCTTCAGCTTCTGAACGGGGCGATACGTTACAGACGATGAAAAATTGGAGGTTCCACCGAGATACCATGAATGCAAGGGTATCAAGGTCAGGTATGTTCTCCACCTTTTACCATAGCCAGGCCAAAGGGAAAAATTAAAAATTTCTATAAGAGTATCTTGTAGTTCTCACCCTGAGAATACAGGTTCTGTTGTTTTATAAATTGCATCCTGTATTGTATTATACATGCGGAATATTGCTTTTTAATAGCTCTAATGTTATTAAAAGTAACTTCTAACTATTAGAAGTGTATTAAGTCCATATACTCACCAGAGTATAATATTTTACTGTGAATTATTTTATTTATGTACACGCCAGTGTACGAGCATCGAATTTCTCATCCTGAGGAAAATCATTTTTATGGAATTAAAACTTTCGTCCTGAAAGTATAGGTTTTGCTGCCTTAATAGATTAAGTACATTAGTTTATATATTTCCAGCCATTGGAAATTCATGAGAACAATTCTCACCAGAGTTTATTATGTACTTGAAATATTATTTTTTTATGCACACCAGTGTTAATATTATTAATTCTGTTTATTTCAAACTTTCGTCCTGAAAGTATATGTTTTATATATTTCCACCCATGGGAAATTCATGAGAACAATTCTCAAGAGAGTTTATTGTGAATTTGAAATATTATTATTTTATGCGCACCAGTGTTAGTATTATTAATTTTGTTGGTTTCAAACTTTCGCCGTGAAAGTATATGTTTATATATTTCCAGCCATTGGAAAATTCATAGTATTTTTCTCATCAGAGTTAAATAACTAGAAGTATTATATATTATGCATAACAGTGTTTTTAAATACTCATCAGAGATAATATTAGTGTAAATCCCTTATTTTTATGTGCACAAAACATATAACTTCCTAGTATTTGCACCAGCGAACAGTTTTATAGTACGTGTGTTTATATTTTGTTTTGAACTACTTCTCCCTCTATGAACGGAGATAAGAGGGCATTGCAGGATTCCCCGCTTCACACTGTGCAGGTGTCCGAGCGGACATTTGAGCCTGACTCATTTGTTGTTTATGTTGTTTCTTCGCTTTTTCCCTGAATCTGCGAAGCTTTCAGAAAAAAAAAAGTGCTATGAGTCATTGCTGTGTTTTGATGGTATGGTAGAAGAATTTAACGAGCTTGCTTTTCCTCTTTTATTATTTTTTTATCGCACTGTAGAAATTTGCTTTAGTGAATAGGTGTTAGACATTTTTTTTTTTATCCCTTATATTTATTGTATGTTCTTTTGCTTTGAGCTGTTACTTAGATATTTTTTTTGAAAATGTCCTATTTAGGGAAGGGATTAAAATCGGATTTAATTTCGGTAGCCTTAGAACTTGGTGAACAGGCTACTGAAGATCTACGTGTAATCGAATTAAAACAATTAATCCTTGGTAGTAAAAACTATGAGGAAGAATTTGTGAGAAATCTATTAGATAGCACGATGAAAGAAAGATTAGACAAAGAGGAAATGGAAAAACAAAATAGGAATAGAGAATATGAATTGCAGAGGCAAAAATTAGAAATGGAAAAGCAAATTAAAGACGGAGAAATTCAATTGGAAAGGCAAAAATTAGAACTTGAGTGTTTAAAAGCAAAACAGGGGGTCGAAACAACAGTATCCGCGGCTGTGGTAGATTCCAATTATAGTCAAAATTTTCAAAAACTAATGCCAAAATTTAATTTAAAAACCGATGATATAAGTTTATTCCTGGAACTTTTTGAGAGGCAAGCTAAATTGATGCAGATACCTAAAGAGAGATGGGTTTCTTACTTAATTAGTACCTTACCAGCGGAGATAAATAATGTAATAGCGCGAGAACCGGAGAAAGAAACTCAGGATTACCAATATGTTAGAACGTTGTTGCTTAACAGATTTAAACTCAGCGCGGAAAAATTTCGGCAAATGCTGGTAAAATCTCAAAAAAATCCCGATTCCACTTGGCAAGATTTTTATCACGAGTTAAACACTTTTTTAGAGGGGTGGCTAACAGGCCTTGAAATTAAAACATTCGAACAACTCAAAGATCTAATGTTGGTAGACCAGATTAAAAGGCGAGTGCCAAACGATTTTAAGGAACACTTTTTGGATGAGTGGTCTACAATTACTTCCCCTAAAGAACTGGTTAGGAAAGTTGAGGAATTTGAGGATGCTAAGAAAACCATAATGGGAAAGAGTAAGTTAGGAGAATCTTCAGTTAAGGGAAATAGTAAACCAGTAAAGAATTTCTACAATGGTAATGTTAACAAAAAGCCCTCAAGCGGAATTTCTAAGAAAGAAAATGACGGGCGCACCTTTGCAAGGAAAACGGGTGTAAACTTTGAGCATAAGAAAAAGCTCAGCTGTTTTGAATGTGGCTCTTACGACCACTTACGACCTCAGTGCCCCAATTTAAGAATTCAAAAATCGGAAGCATATAGAATTGGACAAAAATCTGAAAAAAATTTATTAGATCCCTTCACTGTAAACGGGAAAGTTAATGGATTTGAGATGCCCATTCTCCGCGATACCGGAGCCACAGTAGACGTTGTCTGTCAAAAATATGTTGACAAAGACAGAATGACCGGGGAACACGTTTGGGTTCAGCATATTTTCGATGACCATATGACTTGTTTACCCGTTGCTGAAGTAGACGTAGAATGCGAATTAGGTACAATAACCACCAAGGCAGTTGTAATTGCGAACAAGTTGGATCAAGGGCGGTATATTTTAGGGAATCAAACTTCGGCTCTCTTAGAGCAAAGTAGAGAAAATGTCCCATTAAGTACTGAGAGTGTTAATGCTGTCTTGACTCGGTCTCAAAGGCGACAGCTGAAAGATGATAAAAATTCATCAGACGAAAAGTTAGTCATTGAGGAGCCTGACGTTCCATTGGAGGGAAATAATGAGGACGATAACTTAGAGAATATCGACATTTTACCTCAGGTATATTCCAATACTACCCTAGATAATATATTTCAAATGGATTCTCAGTCTTTTATTAATGAGCAGAGGAAGAGTAAAGAATTAGTACCGTTATTTGAGTCAGTAAAACGGGAGGGTGACAAGGCTGATTTTAAAATCCAAAATGGAATTTTAGTTAAGACGAAATTAAATAAATTTGGTGATGAGCAAAACCTGATTGTTGTTCTGGAAACTCTCAGGGAGCAAATTAAAAATTTATGCCATGATGACATTTCAGGCCACTTAGGAATTCTTAAGACAAAAGATAAGTTAGTGAGGCACTTCTACTGGCCAAATTGTTATAAAGAAATAGAAGAATATGTGAAAACTTGTGATCCATGTCAGCGTGTTGGAAAGGCGACTGACAAAAAGAAAGCACCGCTAATGAGTGTACCCATTATTTCGGAAGTTTTTAGCAAAATAAATGTTGATGCTTGTGGTCCTTTGCCAACATCAACTCAAGGGAATAGATACCTCATAACTGTAATTTGTTTAGGGTCTAAATTTCCTGACGCTATCCCTGTCCCAGATATAACTTCTAAATCGGTGGTCGATGCACTTTTGTTGATTTTCAGCAGGATGGGTTTCCCAAAAGAAATTCAGACGGACCAAGGGAGATCCTTTATGAGTGTTCTAACGGTTGAATTTTTAGAGAAATTTGGGATAAAAATCCTTCGAAGTTCTGTTTATCACCCACAGACTAATCCAGTTGAAAGGTTTCACCGATCTGTGAAAAGGATATTGAAAGTTTTATGCATCGAAGCTGCTCCTAATTGGGAAACTCAAATACCAATTGCTCTTTTTGCTTTAAGGACTGTCACTCACGAAAGTACAGGCTTCAGTCCTGCAGAACTTGTATATGGCAATAACCTTAGAACCCCTAATGTGTTATTATACGAAAAATGGTTAGAGCCCCCAGAGGAAGGGAATACTGTAGTTGAGTATGTGTTCGAACTGATAAATCGATTAAAAAAGAGTAAGGAGCTAGCAAAAGAAAAAATGGAAGAGATGCGAGACAAAAGAAAGAAATGGTATGACCGTAATGCCATAAAAAGAGAATTTCACGAAGGAGATTCCGTGTTAGTTCTAACAATAAATCAGGCCCATAAATTAGCACCTCAATGGAAGGGACCAGGTAAAATTGAAAAGAAATTATCCGAGACAAATTATGTCGTCAGTTTCGAAGGGAACCAAGAGATAAACAAGGTTTATCATGTAAACATGATGAAACCGTATTACAGAAGGCCCGAAATTTTAAATTTAGTGACATTAGGCGAAAATAATGAGTCCTTAGACACACCAGAGTTAGATGGGGATTTTCCTTACATGTTAGTTGATCCTAAAGTCTTTGATTTTAACGAAATAGTAGAAATAAATCATTTGAAAGAAAGACTCAACGATGACCAAATTATCGAGTTAAGAAATTTGTTACTAAAATATATTAATATCTTTTCAAACATCCCCGGCAAGACACACTTAGTTCAACATGATATTGAATTAACCAGTGATAAGCCTATTCAGCAAAATCCTTATAGAATGACAATTAGACAAAACGAGTTGTTAAAAGCAGAAATTAAAAAACTGATACAATATAATGTAATTGAACCGGGAGACTCCGAATACGTTTCTCCAATGATCCTCGTAGAGACGCCAAATAGGGACCCTAGGCCCTGCATTGATTACAGAAAATTAAATGAAATAACACGCACTCAGTTTTATCCCATTCCGAATATAGAACAGCGAGTTGAAACAGTTGCAGCAGCTACATATATCACTTTAATCGATTTGACAAAGGGCTTCTGGCAGATTCCGTTGAGCCCAAGAGCTCAGAAAATTGCGGCTTTTGCCACAAACTTTGGCGTATATAGAAAAATACGTATGCCATTTGGTCTTAAAAATGCACCGTATTACTTTAGTAAATTGATGAGTGAAATTTTGAAAGGGTGCGACAGTTATGCGATTCCATATTTAGATGACATCGTGGTCTTTTCTCAGACCTGGGATGAACATTTAGGACATTTGCAGGAGGTTTTGGAACGGATAAAAAGGGCTAATTTAACTATAAAACCTGCCAAGTGTAGATTTGCTCAAGAAGAGGTACAATACCTTGGACACGTTGTAGGACGCGGAAAACGTTCACCAGCTGAACTCAAAATAAAGGCTATACAATCTTTTCCGGTCCCAACGACAAAAACTGAAATCAGAGCTTTCTTGGGATTAGCAGGCTATTACAGACAATATATTCCAATGTTTTCTGTAATAACTGCGCCTCTAACAGATTTGTTGAAAGGGAAAAACAAGAAAGGTAAAATTACTTGGAATGAGGAATGCGCTGCTTCATTTAATTTACTTAAAGAAAAACTCACTAATAAACCTCTCTTGCACGCGCCAAACTTTTCAAAACCATTCATATTGCAAACAGATGCATCGGATTTAGGATACGGGGTTATTTTGTCACAAACGGATGAAAATGGGGAGGAACATCCAATATTGTACCTTAGCAAAAAATTTACTCCAACTGAAAAGAAGTACTCTACCACTGAAAAAGAGTGTGCGGCCATCTTATATGGCATTAAGAAGCTTAAAGGGTATATAGATGGCCAGACAGAATTTTGTATCCAGACGGATCACAACCCACTTGTGTGGTTGCAAAGAAATTCCGGCAATAATCCACGATTAATTCGCTGGGCGTTAGCCTTGCAAGCTTTTAATTTTTCAATTAAACATAAAAGAGGAAAAGAAAACTCAAATGTTGACTGTTTAAGTCGAAATCCCAAATATGCCACTTAGAAAACCAAGGTCATAAAAATGTTTTTGATTTTAAGAGTGTAATTATTGTGTTTAAAGTTGTGTAATTATTGTGTCTAACGTTGTGTAACTATTGTGTGTTAAATTTGTGCTTTATTCAAATTTTGGTGAGAAAAAGAAAAGAAATGTTTTCAGTATAACAAATACCATTTAACTGGGTGGATATTTTTATATCATCCTCATTGATTGTACTATTATATGTGTGAACTTATCTGTATATTTACCTAAAATTATTATGGCCTGGTAATGGGTGGAGGACTCGTTAAGGTATCTACACCGAAATGAGAACTCAATTACATTCATTTTCAAACTTGAACTGTGAACTCTTTAACGTATCTACACTGAAATGAGAACTCGATATAACGTTCTCAGATTTGAAGTGCGAACTTAATTACAGTTTTTTTTCAAACTTGAACTGTGAAGTATAACGTACTAAACTGTGAACTATAAAGTGTGAAAGTATAATGTGCACACGAACTAAGAACGAATTATTACATACTGTACATAAACTTTTTTTCGTTGTTTTCCCTTGTATATCGGGAAAGCCAACCTTTTGTGGAAGGAGGGGTTGTAGCGGACACCGCCAAGAAAGTAAAAAGTTACTGGCAACCCCCAAAGAGAGGGAGAGTCCCTCTCGAGCAGCGGAGAGAAAAGGACGCTGAGAGGATGGGCTCCGAGAAAATTTTCCCTTGTGATACCGAAGGCGTTCGCTCGGTTATTGAAATTGTAAATATGTGTATTTTTGTGTCGTCTGTGTGTAAAATTCATCCATGTTAACCAAGAATATAAACTAAATAAAGTTAAGAAAACTACATGGTTGTGTGCGGCTGCCTTCCTTCAGCTTCTGAACGGGGCGATACGTTACACTGTCCAAGAATAAATTTTTGTTATAGTGAAGTAATTTGTAGTCGATTTTCTTTTCTTTTTTTTTTAAAATCGTATTTCTATCATTTGCAGTTGACCTGACTCATTCAAAATTGCATTTTTATTCACTTTTTAATGATTATGTTCAGCTCAGTTCCTTTAGACATATGATTTCTTGCTCACTAGCATAAAAATAAACTGCAGCCTGCATGGGAGAGGGTCTTAAGGCTGAAAATGTATATCTTCCAATACAGGGCAGCTTCAAAGATATCTGCCAGTCAAAAGTGCCACAACTTAAAGATTAATGGTCAGGGAAGAAAATATGTTCTTTTCCCAGTCTTTATTAACAATTACCATTATTAAGACAAAAATATTGGGGACACGTCCCTGAATCCCCATAGGTTGTGTTGCCGTAGCTGCCAGTCATGCTGACATTATTATTGTACTAAAAAGGGAGTTAACTTTGTGTAAATTAGATAATAGAAGGTCTTGCCCAGTAAGCTGAAAAGTGAGAGACCATAAAAGTTCTAGTTTAGTTTCATTTGCTGTGACAGTTTATAAGAAATCTTTCCCTAGGTAGAAGCTCTTTATTTATTTTTAAATTAAATTTATAAGTTGCATGATGCAGTCTGTTTACATTTCAGCATTCAAATATGGTTTAATTTTTTGTTTCGAAAGCATTACAGTGGGTTCGCAATTATTATTAGGGACAGTCATTTATTTTTGCCGTTTCCTAGTTCGGATGCACTTGACTGCAGTTTGAAGTGGTATAGCATTGCAGGTATGAATAAACAATTTTATGTGTGTTTTTACAATCAAAATATTAAGGGATCAATAAAATTTTTGAACTTTTTTTATGTTTTAAAATATTTTAACTATGAAAGAGCTACAGAGTGATTAAAGACACTGTTGCATTGTAACTTGAAGTACATGACAAGAAATATTTAAAATACTAAAATATCCAATAAAAACTTTTAAAAAGCATTAAAACTTCGCTTTTTGAAACAAGCTTTTTTTTTTTTTTAAAGTGACCAGAAAAACATCTGATAGCATTTGAAGAGTCTGCCCCCTCTCTACATGATCTAATGTAGACTAACGATTTAGGAAATAGCCATTGGGAATCATTAGCACTGGACACTCTGTGTAATAAATGAAATTGTGTAACTAAATTGCAGATATGTCTTTTGTTTGTGTGTGTGTGACTGTTCACAATCCACTATATATTAATGTAGTTTTACAATTATTCTATATGCATAAATTCATAAGGGATGAATTTTTATACCTTTGTTTTTTGTTTCATGTGTTATGTATGTATTTAACGATTTTATTTTTTCCCCTCCTAAAATTCTAGGACCAGTAGAACTGGTTTAACAATAACCCCTGTTGGTGGCTCTACAGTATCATTGCCATCTTCTGCTGCTAATGCGTCATTCAATGTGATTAAGTGTGGAGTAAGTGATTTTATACTTTATGTTATTAGTAAAACCATTGCTATAAATCACATTTTTAATGAACAACTCTTTTTGGAACTCATCTTAGTTTTTTTTTTTTTTTTTTTTTTTTTTTGTGGAAGCAGTACTTAAAATTTCCTTTTTAAATACAAATATACATTTATTTTCCTGCTGAAGAAGCTATTCAGTCATCTGTTTTGATTTTTTTTTTCATCATAACTTGCTTTCCAACAAAAATCAGTGAGCAAAAATTAATTTATTGCAACTCATTTATGTTATAGGAGTTGCATTTTTCAAATACTGTGCATGTTTTTTTAAAGTAAAGTAGCAAAATTTAGTTTTTATTTCTGTTTTTACTAAAAAGTAAAAACAGAAATAAAAATGAGTCATAGAAAGAGCTTGATTTATTGAAACGTGCACAATAAAATGAGGTGGTACTATCATATAAGAAACAAAGTCGTTGGCACGCGGAAAGTATTTGTATACAGTAATGGTCCTAAATAAATCTTCAACACCTTGTGGTCGTACAGAAAATTTCTACTCTTGCAGGTTCTAATTTAAAAAAAACTCTCGAGTGGTCCGACTCGAGTAGAAATTGTAAAACGGGCACATACTTATTTATTTACGCATGATAAATATGGGCAAAAACGGTGCTGGTCAACTAACATAAACTATAAAGTTACACAAACAAGAATTTAAAAAAAAATGGCACATGGGGCCACCAAGGAGGACTACGCCTCAGAAAAAAAGGTGTACACATAGCAGGCAGGCAAGCAGAGAACTGACTCTCGTCGTTGCGATCCGTGGGCTCGGAGCTCGCCATTTTCGCCAAGCGTGGCGAGATAGACTGCTGTAGCCAATCAGGAGCCTGCACGATGTCTGCGTACCTGGCGATATGTTCGCCACAGTAGCGGTCGTCTTTTTGTAACCCTACGCTAGCGGGACGGAATTTCCACGTGGCGGAAGGTTCGACGATGTTCTAGAACATTCGCCATTTTTCAGGAAGGTTGTAGCACTTGTACTTACGGGGACGAGACATCGGTACATCATTGTGTGACGGCTAGCTAGGCCTGGGAGCAACTTCCACGTGGGAAATTAATGTTATCGTCCTTTAGCTCTCAAGATTAAAAAAAAATATATTTTATAGTAGAAAGAAAATTTCTTTTTACAAAAAAAAAAAATGGCTGAAACATTGGGGGATATGATAAATCAGAGAAAAAAAACAGAAAATTTACAATTCTTTGTAGTATGTTAAATTTTAGAAAAATGGTGTGAACCTAAATTTCATAAAGGGGTGTGTGTCACTATGTGACATCCTCCCGCAAAACAGGGAAGAAAAAAAAACAACCAGCACCATGGGCTACAAAGGGAATTACAATGTCGACGGACAACTGTCGACCAAAGTAACAGATACAATACATATTTCATATATAAAAAAAATACAGACAGAGTTAAACAGTTGACGCACCTACAAATTGTGCGTATAACTTCAGAACACATTTGTTGCCTGCGAATGAAAAATTTCATATAAATTGTACATACATGGTAAAAGTGTTGTAAAATTTTGCAGTTCTCCTATTCGTTTAAATTTTACAAGCATTGACATTATTCGTAGCAGTATGTGCATATTTCAACTAGGTTACACTATAAGATACATACATTATGACAATGTTTTGTATATCGCACTAGTATAAAGAAAGTATACAAAAGAAACATACAGAAACACACTATAAAGAAAACATTTACTGTAAAAGGTGGGCATTGGTACCAATGGGGGAACACAAACTTTTGTTATTTACACACTTATTTATGCATTTATGAGCAAACTAAAATGAAACTTAGGTGTATTACACAGTACATACAGTTATACGCCAATACAAGTGTTGGCATGTGCACATGCTGAACCAGTATAGAGTGACTTATAATGCAGTAAGATTATGTACATTCACTACATTACTGCAAGTTTATGAAGGAAAAGTCAAATGAATATGGAGAATAACCATATCCCTGGTACAAAGAGAAAAAAAAACAAAAACTGACCATAGGTCACAAGAAAGGAAGTGAAATGGACAAAGGAAGGAAACAAAAAAAATTGAACAGTATGGTGCAAGGGCCAAGTAAACCTTGTTCAAAGATTGAAAACAGATGCGAACCCTCTGTTCTGAAAAAGGAAACATAACAAAACATGGCTGCGAAGATATATTATTCTTGCAATAGACAAAGGTAAATCAATGAGTATACAATATGTTATATACATTGCATTTACTTGTTTTACCAAGAAGTTACACAACATTATTGGTATGCAGGTACTGTATGTAAATATCACATCTTATAGCATTTTCAATTGATCAATATTTGTATGTTTAAATACACTTTCCTATTGGATACCTGAGAAACTGTGCTGTTAAGGTAAGTTTTAGTTTTATCGTATTTGTATGTATATCAGTTCAAAAGTCCTTGGAGTGTTATCCAGGTGGAAAGAGAAGTATAAGGCAACTTTACACCCGCCAGCAGGCATAATAACAAAGCATTTGTAAGAAGAACAAACCTGTATCTAAAAGATGGTAAATTGTTGCAACATTGTTAAAAGGATACATGGAATGCAGATCTACTTCTTTGTGCGACTTCTGAGGGGATAAGGACTCCTAGCTCGAACTGGTTGGATAACAGGCAGATGTGAGGGGATGTCATCTTCATCAGTTGTTTGGTCTGGACTGCTCGGAGGATCTTGCAGCACTTGTTGTTGGTTCGGCAGAGGCTCAAGTTCATCAGGAAAATCACAGACTGCGGGACTGGTATCAACGTTTATGTCGTCGTCCATATTATTGTGGGACATTAAACCTGTTGGTTGTGTCGCTGATGCAGAAGGTTGAGAGTGCTCAATCAGATGAGGCTTACGTTGAGGGACAAAAATAAGTTTGTTTATGTGAACTTTCTTTATAGGTGCATTCGATTCTTCTTTTCGCTGAATCGATACAATGACTGGACTATGCACTGTTTTGACGATGAATGGTCCTGTATTTGATGAGTGAAATGCACCTTTATTTTTTAAGTAAACTGTATCATTCACTCTTGGTTTTCTTATTTTTGCTTTTTGGTGTTGTTTACTATTTTGAAGGTGCTGGAAATTTAGTAAGTTTTCATGGACTTGCTTGTATATTTTTTCAAGGTTTTCTAACATATTATTGTAATCGCTTTCTTCATCGAGTATACGTGTTTTCATAGGTGTAAAATTGTCATACATTGTCGCCAGAGAACGGCCAAAGTGGACCTTATTAGGTGAAAAGCCAATTGTTGAGTGCTGCGAAGAGTTATATAACATTTGATGAATCTTAATGGCGTGGAAAAATGAAAGATTATCTTGCATAAGTGCTTTAATTGTTGCTTTTATAGAGGTGTTTATTCTTTCCGAGACTGAGTTAGCCTGCGGATGAGCAACTGTAGTGTGTTGTATCTTAATGCCCAACATATTGTTAAACTCATGCATCATAGCTGAGGTAAACTGTGAACCCTGGTCGGTCAGTATTAGTTGAGGTCTTCCAAAGGTGCAAAAATAGTCAAACAGAAGTTTACAAGTATTCATAGCAGTAATTTTTTTTATCGGATACAGGTATAGGAATTTTGAGAAATGATCGATTACTGTCAGAATAGAATAGCCATTTCTGAACGGTCCTACAAAGTCCAGCGATATAAATTCTCCTGGTCTGGTTGGTATATGTGTGTTTTGAAAAGGTGCAGGTGGAATTGTGATGGGTTTTGAGGAGAGGCATCTTGAGCAGGACTTGACAAAATTAACTGTATCAGCAAATAAACCTTTCCACCAAAAATTTTCCAGGATAGCATTGTATGTTTTGATGATGCCAAAGTGTGCTATATGATGGATTCTTAAGCACTTGGCCTGTAGGGATAGTGGAACAACAACTTTAAATTGTGTGGAAATCTGGTCTTCCGTCTTACATTGTTGCATGAATTTTAAAAGTCCAGTACTGGGACATATAATATAATTTTTGTGTTTGGTTGGGCCAATTTTTCTTATGTCTTGGATGATCTTCTTCAAGTCCGCATCATTATTCTGTTCATATAGCAATGTAGGAATTGAAATTTCACATAAAGGGTCTGGTGGTGGTCTAGAAATTATATTGTGGTCATCTTCTGCAGTGTAGGTATGTAATTCATTTATGTTTTCATTATGTATTGGGATTATGTCATTACTTTGTATTAAATTAGGATTAGATTGAACATCTTCAGAATTATGTTTGAAAGATGTCCTTGAGAAAAAATCAGCAAGAACATTCTGTTTACCAGGTACATGTTCAAAGACAAAAGTATACTCTGACAGTTCCAGTAACCATCTTGATATGATATCCACAGGTGAAGTGATCTTTTTGTAGTGTTTTAGTGGTTTGCTATCAGACAGTATGGTAAATTCTCTTCCATACAGAATGTTTTTGAATGCATGAACTCCTTTTACAATAGCCATGAGTTCTAGCTTTATAGCGGGGTAATTCTTTTCAGCATTACGAAGTGCTTTAGAGAAATAGGCAACAGGTAAGAGATTATTATTATCTGGTGACTTTTGCATTAATATGGCCGAAATTGCATGTGCCGAGGCATCTGTGTTTAAATAAAAGTGCTTGTTAAAATCCGGTTGTTGAAGGAAGGGTGTTTTAAAAAAAATATCTTGGAGTGTCTGAAAAGCAGCTTGATGAGTGGGAGTCCATTTACAGGAAACCTTTGGTGATGTTAGTAAGACAAGTGGGTCTGTTAATTCTGCATACCTGGGAATAAGTTGTCTGTAAAAGCTGCAAATGCCTAGAAATTTTTTGACCTGCCTTTTTGTTGTAGGAACAGGGAAAGACGTTATCTTGCTGATATTGGAATTTATGGGAGATATTTTAGATTGAGATACACTGAACCCAAGGAAATTAACTTCTTCTTTGTGAAAACTGCACTTTTTGAGATTTAGTGTGAGATTATATTTCTTGAATAGATTGAGTAGCTTTTGAAGTTTGACTATTGTTTCAGAAAAACTATTGGAACAAATAAGTATGTCATCTTGGTAACAGACTATTCCGGAGACGTTACACTCTTCTTTGATGGTGTGCATGAGAGCTTGAAAGATGGAAGCACTTGTTTTGAGCCCGAATGGGAGGCGATTAAACTTGTATGTACCCCATGGAGTGGTGAACGAAATCCTTTCCCTATATATTTCCGGAAGTTCGAGCTGATGGTAAGCTGAGGGCATATCTAGAGACGTGAAGAAACGAAAATTGGCAATGCTGTTGATTATCTGACTAATTTTTGGTAACGGGTATGATGAGTGTTGGACAATAGAATTTAAAAGGTGTAGATCGAGTGCCATTCTGTATGTTTGTTTATCTTTTTCTACGGCTCTCTTCTTGACAAGGAGCATTGGACATGCCCATGTGGCAATATTTTTAGAAATTATACCAGCAGCTTCCATATCATTAAGTTGTTGCTGGGCTTCCTGTTGTAAAGCTTGAGGTATTGGAAACGGTAGGCATTTTATGGGGTAATTTGACGTAAAATGTAAAGTGGGTTCAATTCTATCTGTGTGGCTCATAGTAGTTAAAGATGAGGAAAAAGCCTGGAAGTTTTCTTCTAAAACTGTGTGGAGTTCCTGCTGTTCCTTTCGGGACAAGTGAGAAACGTCATATTTGCTATTGTGGAATTCTTCGTATCTCTGTTGGATTATTTCTTGAGTAGGCTGAATAAGATTTACTATTTCTGCATGACCTGGAGGGGGGATTTCGGTGTTAAACTTGTTGGGCTGAGACAGGAATGGACTTCGAAAGTCAGCAATCTGAAAGATGTCTCCGACATGAGAATTCTTATTTATGTGTTTTGCTTCATCACTGGGGTTTTCACAATAGACATCAAATTGGATTTTAAAGTGTGGTTGTGTGTGCTGTGTCTCCTGCCCTTGTGTGAGTTTCTGCTGGTCTGCCTGCTGTGTGCCGTGTGAAATTGAGTGTATAGACTCAAAAAAAAAATAGCTCGATGTGTGTCATTAGGTATAAATAAAAATTCGGTTCTAAGTAGCTCCTCTGGAATTATAGCATACACTGTGACGTATCTCTGCTCACCAGGGGCTAAAAGAGCCTTTTGTGTTGATCGAGCTTTGCAATTAACATGATCTTGCTTATACTGCTGAGGAATGAAAGGGGGGGCATGTACATGTTTCCTCAAATCACTATCGGGTGCATTTTGTTGTTCTCGCATCTGATTTTTAAGGATGTTATTGATATGACAGTTTGCAAACTTTTGATCACTATCATTTTCAAAAAAAAATATGACTTTGAGCTATTTTACACATCTTGAAGTCGGGGAAGATTACGACATTGAATTTATGGATGAAGTCAAACCCTAACAGGACTTTGAATGATGACAATTCTGATAACTGGAAGATATACATTGGATGTTTAAAATTATTATCCTTTATTTTAAATGACACCTCTACACATCCCTCAAAATCAACTTTAGAATTTATGGTACTTATTTCAACATTACGGCTGAGGTATCTGTAATTAAAACAATGTTTGTTTTGATGGAAAAACACCTTATCAATAATTGATATTGAGCTTCCCGTGTCGAGTAATACTGGGATATTGTGGTCAGCGAAGGTTGCAGTTATAATTGGAATATGAGGTTGTTTCTTGTTGACATTTGCAATGAATTCTTGTATTTGTGAAACTTGTAGAGGGTTCTTGTCTATACTGATATTTATCGATGCACTTGATGTATCTTGGGATTGAGAGTACTGGGCATCCTTCAGACTCTCGTTTATAAGTTTGGGTGACTATTGCTGATAGGTACTATGGAAGTTGAGGACATGTGGACATGAGGTGGGATGTTATGTCTGTTTAAAGATGAAAAGAAACGGGTGGCATGTGGACAGATAGGAGCAGCATGTCCGGGTTCATGACACACCTGGCAACTAATATGGCTATGAAGGTAATTGTAATTATTGTGATTGGCATTATGAGGATGAGATTGTCTGTGCTGAATAAAAGATGAACGTTGATTATTTCCACGTCGAAAATTTCTTCTGCTATTGAATCTGTTGTGACTTTTAAAATTGTAAAAGTTCCTTTGAGGTAGCGGCTTATGCGATGGAACGTGGTGTGTTCTTGTTCTCCTGTTATAGGAGGGTCTCCTGGCACTATAAGTTTCCGGATCTTGTTGGATCTTACGATCTAATTTGTCCAATTTTTGTTGAATTGAATTCAAAGTCTCATTCTCGGGAGTTATAACGCTGGGCTGTTGAGCTAAGATATTGTTATGGATGATACATTCTTGTACCATGATCGCTTTGTTTACTGCTTCCTCATATGTTTTGATACCGGACTGTAAAATTTGTAAACGAATTTCCGGTGGCATAATTTGTGTGAGTTTAACAAATTTGATTTGTGACAGTGCATTTTTGTCTGCAACGGATGAATAAACTTTTGATGCCAGGACATCAAGTCTATGTGCTAAATTTCGAACTGTTTCACCTGGCAACATATTGAAAGAATGAAATTCCAAGATTGACGTCGCTTCCGATCTGTTTTGAAAAAAATCGCTGAGTAATTTGAATAATTCTTCAGATGTCTTTACCTGGTTTATTTGCGATGACTGTTGAATTAACTTTAGGGCATTTCCGCCGAGTTTGGATTTTGCATATGCTAATAAGAATTGATCATTCCACCACTGAATGGCGGAAACTTCACGGAGCTGGTCAATAAAAAAATTTAGTTGATCAGAATCCCCGTCAAACGGCTGAATATGGATGGCAGGGAGGCTGTGAGGCCTTAAAAGATTATTGCTATGCGTATTATTTCGATCTGTGGCTTCAATGCATGGGACTTCTGGTATTAAGGTAGGTGGCATGTCTGACACACTTGCGACAGTCTGCGATCTCTTTTTCTTGGGAGGCATAGTTTAATTCTATCAGATACTATTATAGGTTGCTTATTTACTAATATTTATGAAATTAAGAGCATCACATATATATATGTACAAAAACAATTTCTATTTTTAGAGCACTTGCATCATTTTTTTTTTTTTTTTTTTAATACAATCATTACTTTATATACTATGGACGATTATATTTCAAAATCTCCTGATAAATTATATGTATATCTATTTCATACTTCTATTAAGGTTCTTCATTTGATCATTCAAAAATTGACAATTTTACCAGTGCTCATTTTTGCCGATCTTCACGCATATATTAACAACAATAATAACGGCAATCGGACCTTTGAGAGGCGTCACGGTACCATATTATCATATAAGAAACAAAGTCGTTGGCACGCGGAAAGTATTTGTATAGAGTAATGGTCCTAAATAAATCTTCAACACCTTGTGATCGTACAGAAAATTTCTACTCTTGCAGGTTCTAATTTAAAAAAAACTCTCGAGTGGTCCGACTCGAGTAGAAATTGTAAAACGGGCACATACCTGTTCTATGGATGACGACGAACGGAGAAGACTGATGCCGGAATCTTGTACACTAAAACGCTCTAAATTATCACGCACACATATATAACACCTGTGATCCGTTGTTTTAAATGAAGACACCAAATTATACAGACAAGGAACTTATTTATTTACGCATGATAAATATGGGCAAAAACGGTGCTGGTCAACTAACATAAACTATAAAGTTACACAAACAAGAATTTAAAAAAAAATGGCACATGGGGCCACCAAGGAGGACTACGCCTCAGAAAAAAAGGTGTACACACAGCAGGCAGGCAAGCAGAGAACTGACTCTCTCGTCGTTGCGATCCGTGGGCTCGGAGCTCGCCATTTTCGCCAAGCGTGGCGAGATAGACTGCTGTAGCCAATCAGGAGCCTGCACGATGTCTGCGTACCTGGCGATATGTTCGCCACAGTAGCGGTCGTCTTTTTGTAACCCTACGCTAGCGGGACGGAATTTCCACGTGGCGGAAGGTTCGACGATGTTCTAGAACATTCGCCATTTTTCAGGAAGGTTGTAGCACTTGTACTTACGGGGACGAGACATCGGTACATCATTGTGTGACGGCTAGCTAGGCCTGGGAGCAACTTCCACGTGGGAAATTAATGTTATCGTCCTTTAGCTCTCAAGATTAAAAAAAAATATATTTTATAGTAGAAAGAAAATTTCTTTTTACAAAAAAAAAATGACTGAAACATTGGGGGATATGATAAATCAGAGAAAAAAAACAGAAAATTTACAATTCTTTGTAGTATGTTAAATTTTAGAAAAATGGTGTGAACCTAAATTTCATAAAGGGGTGTCACTATGTGACAGGTACTGTAATATTTCAAAAGCTAATATTACAAAATTTTAAAAGTCTATAACTGAAATAAGTTTATTTTTTTAACTTCTAATAAATGATTTAAAATTTGCTCTGTATAACAAATGTTTTACTTTGTATTTTGCTAGGAATTCATGGACAAAGATGCTTGTCGTTTAGCTTTCGAAAAAGCACAAATGACTCGATCACCCAGAGGAAAAGCTCGCCCCAGGGGTAGACGTAAACTTGTTGAACCCGGTAAGTGTTTATTCTCATGATTGCAAGTGCATTTTTCTGTATATCCTTATTTGTTATCTGTAAAATGTCAGAATTAAAATACTGCCACCCTTTTTTGTACAAATTTAATTGAAATTGAAAGGGGGGGATGCATAAAATTTATTTGTGAAGCTACTTATTTCATCAATAAAAAAATGGGTAAAAACTCAAAGAATGGAAAATGTTATACATTATTATATGTAAAGTCTATAAAAGTCTGCATTATATAGGCAATAGATATCCTGAAAGGCTATTAAGGTAGAACTAAAACTTTTATAGTTGAAAGAATTAGTCAGTGTTTCAACTAATTATGAAAAATAATTTTTTTTTAAATTTTGCCATTGTTCTCATTTAATAGGTACAGATACTCTCAAAAAGTTCTTATTTTGACAATCGATTTATTTTTTTTATATTTAAAAGTTATTTAGAGCATTTTAATGCAACTTTAAAAAAAAAAAAAAAAAAAAAAAAAACAAAGTACAAATTTTTAATGAGGGGGCAAATATCTGTAGAGGGCAAGTTTTTATCTTTACAAGGTGTCCACTGGTGACTGTAAAAGGAGACTTTAAAATGAGCCACTGAATTAAAGATTAGGTGGCTTGAAATAGTTTATTGATAGAAAAAATACTTTTTTCATACTATTTTCAAATATTCAATGACTTTTCATTTACTTTAGATAGCTAATTTGGTGATTGGGAGACTAGTTTTGTTCTCTTTCTTTTTTAAGCTTTATTCACTATCTAATTAATATCTCTGCTTTTCTAATTAACTCACTCTAAAAATTGGTTTAGCTCAAATAGACAAATCAAACAGCACAGGAATTCAACATGAGGTGATTGATGCCTAGAAGTGTCCCTAGAGCTGTTGTAGTTATCCTAGGGGACCAAATAGTGAAACATTTTTGGATTCATTAAAAGTTTTTTGTAGAGATTAGAAATATTTAAGAGACCAAATCAAGATTTAAAAAAAATCATTTTATGTTACTAAAAAATAATTTATAATGTTACTTGCAGAAGAAGTATGAGAAGGGAGAGAAATATGTATGCGAAGTATGATTGTATAAGCTAGAAGGAAAAATATACGCAAGTAAAAAGAACATTAATTTGATTATCTCATCTTGAGCAATTTTTTGCAATTTTGTTTTGTTGATTATGATTTCAAAATTTGGAATTTTTTCTACTGTTTTCACTAATAAAATTAAGAAAAAATATACTATTTTAGTAACTTTTTTAATATTTGTGAGGCTACTAATGCTACAATTTTTGTCTCCTGACAGTAGTAGAGACCCTGTTTTTACAAAAAAGTATAAAAAAAAAAAGAGCAGGGGCAGGGGGAGAAATTGAGATGGGATGCATGTAAAAAATGTGCAAGTTAAAACTCAACAACTAATATAGGGGACTCCAAATCCAGAGGACCCAAAATCGAGGGGCAGCATTTTCCTTTATATTTCTCGTTTTCTTCTTCGAAAGACCGTTTTTAACTGAATATACAGGTATAGGACAAAATAATAAGAACACCTGTGAAAGAATGGAGTCGTCCTTCAACCGTTCAATAAATGACGGGCACGTGTCGCAAGAGTGTGCCACCTAGTGGTGATGAAACAGGGGTCTTTCCAGGTCGAAATCGGGTCCGAAAACGGACCCTTCACAAAATTCAACAAGTTAAAAACGGACCCTTCACAAAATTCAATATCGGAAAAACGGACCCTTCATAAAATTCAGTTTGACCAAAACGGCCCTTTCACAAAATAACTACTGCACTTTTCAACTGAGTTTAGGAATTATTATCATTTTGCGATTGCCGATCGTCATCCAATAATATCTTGGCCTAAATGTAAACAACCTTGATGATGATAACGGGAGGTAGGTTGATTGGAAACCCTAAGCCAGGGGGGGTAAATTGTAAATTTCACCGCCTACGATTACAGTTTGAAGCTGACGCCTGCACTTGTTTGTTCTTCCTGCTAAGTTCCCTCCACCTGCTATGTAGGAGCTCTCTTTCTGGGAATAAATATCTGACTAGTAGCGAGCACTCATTTATTAATTCTTTTCATGTGAGTTGTGTTTGTGCCAAAAAATTAAACATCAAGACTTATTCCACTATAATATTAATAAGGCTCATTGCCAGAAGAAAAGGTGATGACAGCTGTCATTCTCATGAATAAAGCCAGTGGCGTATGTAAAAAGGGCAGCCAGGTTGGGGAGGGGATTAAAAGAAAGTACTTTGTTTTCCAAACTGGCACGTTTATGCACCATGTAGTTTCAGTAATCGTTTGATGCAATCTCAAAATGATTAACTTAGTCCTAAATCTTATTCCTAATTTTTTCTACTGTTTTCACTAATAAAATTAAGAAAAAATATACTATTTTAGCAACTTTTTTAATATTTGTGAGGCTACTGAGACTACTATTAATATTTGTGAGACATAAATTCAGACCGTAATTCTCTAATGTTTAGTAAATATCTGTAATAACTATAAATAATCTGAAGTAGAAAGGCCATGTAATGATTACACTAAAAGCAATCATTAAGAACAACTTGCAAGAGTGCATAACATCCAATTCAAAACAACACGGGAACTGCCCTCATTTTGAACTCCCTTCTTCCCCCCCCAACTGAAAGCGTAATGTGCCAGATGGCCCTTTTACATTGCTGAAAAAACAAACATTTCAGGGGCATCTTTCAGATCATGCAAATGAAAGAAAACAGAAAAAATAATTATTTATAAAAGGACATTTTATCTGGTTGCATTTAAAAAAAAAAAAAAGGCTGATTGGAATTTTGTGAAGGAACAGTTATACCTCCTGTTTTGTAAAGGGTTGTTTAAACGTAGATTTTGACTTTATTGTATTGTCTTCTTGATGAGGAAAACTGTATGGTAAGGAAGGAGAAAAAGTTTTGGCAAATAAGAATGGAAAAACGGACCGACATACCAAGGCATAGGGGGAAGAAAAAGGGCTGCCAGACATTAAAGGGTTGCGGGGTGCCGCACCCTGTTTAATCAGTCGAGAATCCACACTGTGGAATGTGAAATGGGATAAATATAGGTCAATCATTGCTCAAGGCTGGAAAAAAAGGCAGGGGGGGGGGTAGAAATAGTGTAATACTGCATTTTTTCATTCTTGGGAGTGAACAACAAAGCATAGGAGTGATTTTATTAGGATTTAATGTCTTTTTAAAGAGCGGTCATAGGGGTACACTACAGAGAAATGCTATCGGCATAGGCAGGGCCGTAGCGAGCAACAAAAATGATAGACTGAAAATTTGCAATTTAATTAAATTTTTTAAACTTAATTAATGTATGGGCACATCTTACAGACTGGGAATTTTCTGTTTGGAGACCTTATAAAAATGTACATTTGTATTTATTTAGATTTAATCTTCCAAAAATTATAATCATTACTGTAAAATTCTGTACCTTTTTTTTTTTTACATAAATTTGTGATATACTGTAAAATATTTGTGAAAAATATTTAAGGAATAAAACTGCAGGTCAGTGTTTTTGGGATATTCTGTGTACACTGTCAAGTAATTTTTCTTTAATGGTACAAGTTGAGCTAATTTCTCCTATCTGTAATTATCTGCAACTTATTTTTGATTTCCCTTCAATTGTTGAAATTTAACTAGATTTAAAAATTGCACTTTTCACATCGTTAGTATTAGAGTATTTCCAGTCGAAACTGACAGACATTGTAATATTTGAAAATTACCAAAGTTTGAATTTGGGGTGTAAATAAAAGTGTTTAGTACCTGCAATTTAAAACCAAAACTACCATGGCCTACGTTTATTATAAAATCTATTTTTTAATCATTTAAAAGTAAAAGATTTAAAGCTTTATATTTTTAATTTTAATCGAATTTTTAAAAAAAAATATTGTTCCAGGGTATGACTATCCCGGATGTTCGGTGAACAGGAATTATTCAGTTTTGGCCAACTTTTTTAAGGGAACTAACTATACCCATTTTATTTTTAATTTTTTAGAAAATATTCAATTCTATTTTGTGATTGTTTTCTTGCTCAAAAATGAAATAGAAAATTGGAAGAAGGTCACAAAATAAGGAAAGATTCACAGAAATAGAAAAAATTCACAAAATTAGGTAAAATTTCACAAAAATAGGATCCTGGGAAAGAAACCTGGACTGACCCCTGTGAAAGGAATGGTATCAGTTTAGCATTTGGCAGTGTGAGAGTTGCATGGGAAAAATCTGTTAGTAGCAAAGCGCGATTATGCCTGACCTCTCTGACCTCTTAAAAGAGGCATGATAATCGGAGCTCGTCTCGCTGGAGCGTCCGTGTCCAGAACAGCGAACCTTGTGGGTGTTTCAAGGACCACTGTATCAAGGACTCTGTCGGCATACACAAAGTTGGGTAAGGTGTCTTCTGCGAAGCACAACAGCAGGAGGAAGTCGAAGTTGTCGGACCATGATAGACAGGTGTTGAAGAGGATAGTCGCTCAAAAACGCAAGACCTCACTGCCGGTGATAACGTCTGAGATGAATACCCACCTTCAGAACCCCGTATCCATGAAAACTATTCAACGGGAGTTGCATGCTGCTAACATTCATGGCAGAGTAGCTATTCCAAAACTGTTAGTTTCAGCGCGGAATGCTTTGAAGAGACTACAGTGGTGCCAAGACCACCTAAAATGGACACAACTGCCATGGGAATAAGTCATCTGGTCTGATGAATTCTCTTTTATACTATTCCAGACCACCGGACGTGTATTCGTGTGGCGAACGCCGGCAGAAGCATTTTATGTTGACTGCCTGGTTCCAACCATGAAACATGGAGGTGGGTCTGTGATGGTGTGGGGCACTATATCTGCCCATGGATTGGGGCCTCTCGTTGTCTTGAGGGGGGTGATCAAAGGTGACCATACCGAAGCATTCTTGCAGATCATCTTCACCCTATGCTTCATACTCTCTTTCCGGAAGAACGTCCTGTGTTTCAAGATGACAACGCCCCTGTTCACACGCCTCACTGTGTTCAAACATGGTTACATGAGTATAATGATGAAGTGGAACATCTAACGTGGTGTCCTCAGTTCCCTGATCTAAATATCATTGAGCCTTTGTGGGTTTTTTAAGAGAAAAAAGTCTGTGCTTGGTTTCCTCCTCCACGCAAGGACGTACCCAGCGGGGTGGTCCAGGGGTCCACCCCCCCCCCAGGGTGGCCACGCGTCCTTAAAAACCTGGAATGTCCTTGAATTTACAAAAAAAAGTTCAAGGCCTGGAATGTGCTTAAATTTTGAATGGATGTCTGGAATGTCCTTGAATTTTGAAAGGAAATCTGGAATATCCTTAAATTTTACCATCCAATTGCTGAATTTTTGTTGTGTTATCGGTTATTCCCAGCCCCTGCGATAATGAAACCACGTACCCTGGAGGAAAAGAAAAATCACAATTGTTGAATAATTGCAGTTGAAATTTTTATTATCCTGAAATTTGTTTGTAAATAGTTTTCTTGTTTTGAAGTTGTTGATTATATTTTATTACATTAAAATTAATGGAATACATATTTCCCTGCGAGTATTTAAAGGCATGTGTTTCCTTCCCCTCCCCTCCTTCAATTTAAATTTTACAGGAATTCTTTTTTCGTCAAGAAAAGAGAATTAAAGTCATGTCCAAAAAATCTAAGTCATGTCCATCTAGCATGAGTTTTGTTCCTACTTATGAAAGCTGCTATTTTGGAATTGAAGAAGAAATATCATTTTTACATAAACATGCAAATTCCCTTTCACTTATACTTTCCTCCTCATTTAAAATTTATATTAAATCAAATAATATATACAAAAATGTGTTAAGTAATATCTGGTATCAAAATATGGTGTTTGCCAAAATCAAAATATTTGCTTAAAACAGTACTTGCTCCAATTTACATTGTCTCTCAACAATTATGAAATAGTATTATGTGTACATATTTTTAGAAAGACTTTCAAAAAATATGTATAACTTCCACGGCGTAACAAAGTTGTTGCGAATTAATTATTTCATGTGTTCCATCTGTGGTTTGCAGAGGAAGATGATAAATGCCAGCGGTTCAAATGCGAGAAATTTCATCTGGAAATCGTCCCAGAGTAGCTCAGTGGTAGAGCACCCGCACGTCTCAAAAATATGTATGCTCTAATCTCAAAAATATGTATGCTCATTGTGCGCTTCAGGATATCCTTGAAAGTCCTTAAATGTCCTTGAACTTTTTCTCTGAGAAAGAGTGGCCACCCCCCCCCCCCCCCCGAAATTTCAGTTTTTGTTTACAAAATAAGAATGATGAAGTCTTTTTGTGAGAAATTCTGCCTTTTTCACCATTTGGGACCCCCTCCGAAATTTTTTTCTGGGTACGTCCCTGCCTCCACGCACACTCTTTGAACTTGAGACGGCTCTGCAAGAGGAATGACTGCAAATCAGGGTTAGAAATTAAGATATTAAAGTGAGGTGCTAATGGCACCCAACTATTTTATCTTAGTTACCGAAATGATCTACTTAGGCGTAATTTTGAAATTATGTATAGTCATTCAAATATCAAATCATAGCGACTACGAATACTAATTAAAGTTTGTTTACTAAATATATACATGTGAAAGTAGGAAAGTAAATAAGTAGAATGTTACATGCTGGAAAATACTGCAAATGAAATAATAATGATAAAATTACTGCAATATTTTTAAAAAAAGTGTGAGCTGTAAAATACTGTTCTTTTATAAAATTCTGCATCCTATGCAGGCTCTCTGTGCCATCCATACGTGCAAGGTCATGTGGCATGCACCATCGCGAAGCTAAAAATGCACTGAGCTCTAGCCTTAAAGGGGGGGGGGGGGAAGGAAACAAGCAAACAAAAGAAACCCAGGGAAAAAAATAATTTTACAGAAAAAAAAGTAACATTTTATTATAGTTATGGCAAAACAGAGCCTGACTATCACATGGGTAAGGTAGGCCCTTGCCTGGGGTCTCAAAATCAGATAAATTACCCTATATAAATGAGATTTCTGATAATAATGACTTATTCCATGTAATTCTGAATAGGTAATATGGTTATGAAGGGTGATTGGTGATAAACTTTTCGTAAAATTCCGAATGTGTCAAGTATGTTAATAGCGATTGTCGTTGATCAGTATGCTTTGCTAAGAATTTTTTTTTAAAAGGGAAAATATTATCAGAGACAAGAAAAGGGGGAGGGAAGAGGATTGATGTGAGATAAATACATAACATAATTATAACTGATTAAAACACAATGGTTATTTTAAATTCAAATACACTTTAATTTCTTAAAGGTCATATTATTTTCAAGAAAATGGTCATAAAAGTACCCATTTTTTATTCAAGAAAATTCTATAAAAGTAACTTTATGTACAATATGTGCACTCATTTTAAGGTTGTAGACATTTTGATACAAAAAAAATTCTGTGCATAAGAATTTATATGAGCTAATTTTTCTGGCGCATAACTTTTGATCTCCATCCCAGAAATAATGGGAGTGAGAAGGAAAGGGTTAATACTTTAAAAGACATGAAATTAAGTATTATTAAGGAGATGTGCTAGATAATTATTTTGTGAACATATCTTCGATTATGGGCCATGAAATTTTTAAAAATAGCCTTTAAAAAGGCCTCATTTTTTATATCAAGAAATGAGTGTGAACCCTGGTTTATAATCCTGATCATCAGAAATGCCGTTAGAACACGTGTGTAAAAGCAGGCTTTGTTGTGGTTACTCATTGGTCGTGAAAAGTATGCGCATGCTCAAACAGATTAAGAAGCATCTAAAAGAATCTGCTTCTAGCTATGTATTCATTTTATGATCTATAGATGTTCATGTACAGTTTTTATTGCTAGCAAACAAACTTCCTTTCATTTTGTTTTAGATTTACATTTTCAAATTCCTTCCCTCCCTCCAAAATGATTTTTTTGTTTCAAAATTTTCATTCTTGTGCTCCAAAAATGTTTTTTTTTTTTCCCCCTCCATAAATTCTTCAAAATGTAATTTCAGCTGGCATATCTCTGCTTTTGTAATTGTGTTATAATTTGCTTTTATTTTGAGGAAGTTTTATTTTTTTTTTTTTTTTTTGTCTACTTTTACAAACTATATGATTTTTTTATAAGGAGTATATTAAAAAATTGAAATTTGATTGCAGCTCTAGCAGAATTAATCATTGACATTTACTTCCATTCATTGTTTGTATAACTTTAAATTTGTTTAATACTTGCTTTGAAGGAATGTTTAGGGTTTTATTAAATTTATTTATCATACCTACTTTTTTATTTAGTTTGTCTTACTCTTTCATCTGATGAAGAGGAAGAGCATATGCAAGCGCAATTCAATAATTTTGAAGAAGCTTTTGCTCATCAAGCACGGATGTTTCATCAAGAGTCTGAAGACGGAAGTAAATCTGGACAGTCTAGCCCAGTTTATCAAGATGAAGTATGATCTGTTTTGTGAATATTGATTATTACTAATATCTGAATAAACATTTTACAATTTATTAATTTACATCACTTTTGAAGTATGAAAATTATAGTACTTGTTAATATAATATTTGGATTACATGTAGGACCCCCTAGTTGGATTACCTGGATTTGGATTACATGTAGTTACCCTTAGGAAGACCCCCATATAGGGCATCCTTCCCTCGGGCCTAGATCCCTACTGCAGATAACTGGTAACAATACCACAAACGATACATGTAGTAAAAATACATTTAATCTTTTTTCTGTATGTAACCTTATTATCTGAGATAGAAAATCACTAAATTTCTGTAGCATAGCTTTAAAAGAAGTCACAGTATATTGTTTGATAGATTTGATTAAATTTTAAATTATAATTTTCCTTAATTGTATCAGCATGATTCATTTTTGGCATAGGAATTTACATTTATTCTGGTCATAAAATACAGTCAACTCCTGCTAATCCGCGAACGCCTATAATCCGCGATATATTTCAAATGTAAACAAACTTGTTTGTTTACATTTTGAGCGGCATTTGACTGGTAGTATTACTGTTATAGAAGTTATTTGATTGGCTGAATGCTATAAAGACATTTATTAATGATTTTCCACAGGTATTTGAAGTAAATAATTTCATATATTTGAACATATTATCATGTAATTAAACATACAGAAACTTATATCCTAAGTTGCATGTGTTCAGTGAATGGATGTAAATAACGAACTCCGAAGCAATGCACCATCCAATCACATCGCTTTACTCTTTTCCTGAATGAATCAAAAAAAAACAAAACAAAAAAAAAAAAAAAAATCAAAGAAAACGTTTGTTCTATGAGAGAGAGAAAAATCGCGAGACGATCGTAAAGATTGACCATTGCAATTAAAATTGGGTGAAAATATGTAACATGTTTAACTTTAAACGCAAACCGCGATTTGGCAGACGACACAAACAGTTGCTCAATTTTCCGATTCTCCCCCCACCTCACCCTTTTGATCTTCTGTCTAGCGATTTATTATGCTACAAAAACTTTCTCCACATAACTGTAGTTCTGTAGGAAGAAAGAAAGAAAAGCATAAACAGACCACATGGCCTTTCTCTTTGTTTACATTTAACTGCCGGAGGAGCACATGCAGAAATAATGAATCATCAGCACTTGAAATGTAATGCACGTGTGTGTGTGTGTGAAGAGGATAAAATTCTTTTCCTCTTTACAGATTCTATAATAGCATAGAATATTTTATATGACGAGAAACCGAAAATTACCTCGCAAGATCTGAAATTAATGTAATACTGAGATATCAAATATACAAATGATGCACCGCATGCCCCCCCACCCCCCCACCCTTCGTGAGCGACCAGTGAAATTCCTCCCTTTCTGATAGAGCTTGTTTATTTTATAATAGATATATATTTAGTTAAAAACGGTCTTTTAACAGAAATTAAAAACAACAACAACAACTGCCCTTAAAAAGAAAAAAAAGAATGTTTGTTTGTTGAAAAACTTCCGGATTTGGGGTCCCTTTAAACATTTTGCAAAAGCAATCATTTGTCAGTAACCAAGAGTTACTGACAATTAGAAGGCTTCAGAACAAAAATTCTGAAGAAAAATTAAAATCTCTTAAACAAATTACAATCACTGCAATGTTTGAAAAGATGAAAAATAAATAAAAATTTAGAGAGAATTTATTCTTTTAATTTTGTATTAATAATTGTATTTAATATTAAAAATAGTGTTTTAGTTCAGCAGTATAAATATTTTCTTTCATCTGTCCTTTAATAAATTCTCTAAATTTAATTGTATTATTTATTGTATTTATATTGACATTTAATTGTGTTTTTATTCAATAGCATATGCATTTTCTTTCATCATTTCCTATTTGTTTACAGTAAATTGACTATAATTTAAAGGGAAATTCTAAATAAAAATGTAAACAAATGACCTATCTACAAATGAAATCTAAATAAAAATGTAAACAAATGACCTAAAAAAATGACCTATAATCCGCAAAATCCTGTAATCCGCACAACCCTTGGTCCCAGTGAGTGCGGATTAGAGGGAGTTGACTGTATATACATTTTTAAAAAAAGGTCAATAAATCAATGTTATGTGGTAGAAACTCAAAACTTATGCAAAAAATGGATATCTTGAGATTTTTTTAATTAAAAAATTTTTTGCCATAGAATTTATTATAAGTTACTGTAATACTAATTGCAAAATGTAACTAAATAAAATAAAAAGTATATGGTAAATATTATCAGTTGCAATGGAATATATAATTACAGCTTTTATCAACATCTTGCTCTAAATAAAATGACTTAATAGCAGTTACAATTTGTTTAGGGTGTACTATTACTAGTATTCTCAAACATTGTGTTTCTAGCTACTCCCATTTGGAGGTGTAAATGTTAACACATCCCATAATTATAGTATAAAAATTCTGAGAATTTCAACCTGGGGGGGGGGGGGGGAGATAGAACTGCAGTACAGGACCAATTAACCGGAATCCAGAAAACCGGAAAAAATAAAGATAGGCCGGGAATAGTTTTTCTTCTATCCGATAGATGGCGCCACCAAATTTTTAACCAGAAAAACTTAATAAGAATAGACTCTGAATAGTTTCTCTCTAGAATTGTATTGTAAGTAGAACCTCTCAAATCCGGACTTTCTATAATCCGGACAAAATTCGGCCTTCCAAATAATAATAAATTGGTATTAACCAAAAAAAAAAAAAAAAATGCTTTTTTGTATCTCCTCAAAATGCAAATATATGACAGCACCAAACATAATGAAGACTTCAAGACATTTTATGCTTGTTTTTTTTTTCACAGTTTTTATTTATTTTACTCATAGAAGGTTTTATATTCACTGCATCAAATCGCAAAGATGTATGTGCACTTTTGAGGCAGATAGATACGATATTTTCGTCCGCCACCGCTTTGTACTGGTGGGTTTGCTGGTGAATTAAAGTTTGCAATTTCATTATAATACTAAAACCAGAAACATTATTCTTGTTAATAGAATAGTGTCGGACAGGTTCTAACATTTAAAAAAAAGCATAATTATAAAAAAAACACTCTTTTAGTGGTGGCATGCCTAGCAGACAATCACTTCAAAAACAAAACAAAGGAATCTATCAAGGCAAAAGCAGATGAAAAGATCATATCGACCTGTGCTGCGTCAAAAGTGCATACACATTTGCAGAATCCGAAGCAGGCCAGAGCGTTCGCTGTTAAAATGAAAGAGCTTAAAATGTAAAGGAGAAGAGGGGGAGAGAGTTAAATAAACACTTGGGCCGGAAGCAAGTTGATTACGTAATATGACTAAATGAGAAGACATCGAGTTGTTTGTTTTAGGCTTTGAATGCTGTGTGATGATGTTTTATTTTTTCTGATATTTGTTGCATTTGGGTTTATTTTAAGAGTGATCAGCGTTTCTTGAACATGCCAATTAATTGTATGTTTTACTGTAATAATAAATTATAAAAGGGTATTTGTTCAGTATTAAACGATATACATCAGGAGGGTATTTAAGAAGGGGGCAGAGGTGGGCCGCACCCCCTCCGAAAATATAAAGCAATTATTATAAAACATTAGGGATCGACCAATACCACATTTTCGCCGATGACCGATACCGATACTTTACCTATAAATTCATTTTCAGAAATAGCCGATACCGATACTTTTAAGTTATGGTATCGGCCGATACCGATACTTAACCGATACCGATACTTTACATAATTTAATGTCATTTAAACCTACATCTGTTGGGCAGTTTTTGTACGAGAGTGTAGTTCTCGTTAAAATGAATAACAGAATGATGAAATTTGATCCCAGTAGAAAGCATTAATAAAAAAGCAGTGGATACATTGAAATGTGAATTTACAGTAGTTCTAGTCTTTCTTTTCTATTCAATCATGCCGACGAATGGGCGAATTTATAAAAAGTTGAGCTCTGGGAAGCGTCTTAGTGTGCAGATTCGGAATTCTTTCTCATCGCGTGTCTGTCGATGTAGTGGTCTAGAGTTTTGGGCGATTTTCTCCAGATGTTACGTGAATATGCGTTAGAGTCCCTTAAAAAGTCCTCCGCCCAAGCCCCCCCCCCTTATAGGTAGATGCCCCTCATTTAGGCTTGACAGAACACAAACACGGGGGGGGGAGTAAAGGGTATATTAATAAGATAATCCATTTCATTTCCAGTGCCGACTGGTGCAAATATTTAAATCAGTTTTTCTCAGCCTCTATTTTGTCGCCTAATTGTTGCCATAAGCCAGATAAAAGGTTTCCATATTAGGCCCAAAACAGCTTCCTGCTTGCTCTTACTATATGTGTCTTTGTTTATGGTTCGGCTCATGCCTCGATTTTGTGCTTACAAAATTAAACACATGAAATTTATTCAACTTCAAAGCTTGCAATTTTTATTTAGATTTTTAGCACTTGAGATTTCTTTCAATCACTGGTTTTTTGTCTACGCGAGCGCGTCGAGTCACTTTTTTAGCACTTGAGAGTGCTATTTCTTTCAATCACGGGTTTTTTGTCTTTAATTATAATTCTTTCACAAATGAAAATATTTTTTAGATTACTTAAACTGCATTAAATTGTGATAATGTATAAACTGTACAGTATTATGTAAGTACATATGTATTTAGATATTGTTCATTAAATACGTATGTAAATTCTTCCCTTAAAATGCATAATAAGTTCACATTAATTGTTGGTTTTATTTATCTGCTCCAATTATTTAACAACTAAGTGAATTATTAAATGTTTTAGAAAGATTTCTGTTTAATATGAACTCATATGATAATTTTTAAGTTCTTTTTGAAACTCCGAATATTTTGATTCTCCGGACAGGGTTAAGTCATATTTAATCCGGATGATCCATGTATTTGATCTTTTCCGTACGAAGAACAGGTACACACCGATTATTCCTGTGTTTTCCTTACATATAAACTAAATACTATTCACAAGAAATATGTTTTTTACCCCAAAATTTGAAATAAACTAAATAATAATTAGTATTACTTATTATACTAATATAGCTTTAACTTTTTAAATTAACAATACAAATAATTATTAGATGATATTGATAATTATTACACTTCTCAAAACAGAATGATACACAAATCCTGCGCTCTCTCATTAATCTGATAGATAATAAAATCATTAAATGTTTGATAATTCGTACTTTTGATATTTTGTAATGTTTAAAAAATGAATCATTTAACTTCCGGACCAACATAATTAATGTTCACGTGTGTCGCCAGTTTTCAAGTCACTGCCAAAAAGTTAACTTCTTTGCGACACAAAAAAGGAATAAATTGTTTTTACATATAGGTTTCGTTTATAATTTTAGTATCATTAATTTTGTCATTGAAACAGCTACAATATGAAGAAAAATATTTTTGCTCGTTTTCAAGCTACGCCTTGGAGGGTCTAAATAAAAGATGCTTAAAAATGACGAGATTAAATGAAGGTTGAAGAAAAATCCAAAAATAATAAACTAAATTCAATTTTCAAGTCTTAAAAAAAAAGTTGCTACTTAAAGTATCCATATTTAATGAAATTGATCTTCAGTGTTTTTGTTTTTATGATCATTGTTAACATGTTTTTCTGTGATTGATATGAACAAATTTTATCTGTTTTAATTCTAAGCTCTGAGAAGGGGCGGCGTGGCACGGTAAGCAAGGTCTGGGTGCCATCGTCGAAAGGGGGGCCATTTCGAACTAAAACTGAGAAAATATTGATCTAGAACAGTGGTTCCCAAACTTTTTTGTCCTTCTCTTCAAAAATCCTTCAACTAGTTTTTTTTTTTTTTTTTTTCGACCCACTACTACATAACGATAACCAATATAGGCTATATAAAATTGTATAGTTTACTATATATATAAAATACTAAAATTTAATTTTTCCCACCCTTTTCGATCCACCGAAATTGATCCCGTGACCCAACAATGGGTCGCGGCCCATAGTTTGGGAACCACTGATCTAGACCTGTCTAGAGCCTTTTTTTTACGTTTGCAGAGGGGCACCATGGGGGGGGGGTATGTCCGACAAACGTCATTCGGTTCAAACCCTATCCCCGTTTGCATGCGCAGAAATACGATTCACTTCGGATAGCAGAATGCTACTTTCGGTTTCAAATATTTTCGGCTGACTAATATTAAAATGCCTGTATCTGAAGTTCTATAAGCTAAATAGAAACAAATCCTCAAACGTATTTCGAAGGCTGAAATATTACACTTTAACACACATATGGGCAACCGCCGGCCCGTGGAACATTTGAAAACTCCGTATAAACGATTCAATATCTCATATAAATATCAATTATACGGCCCGCCACTTCACTAAAATCCGCAAGTTTGGCCCGCGACTTTTCTAATATCCTAAAGTTTGGCCCACAACTTTTCAAAGGTTGCCCATACCTGCTTTAACACTTTAAAGGGGGTCATCCCCTGAAATATTAAACGATGTCAGGACCGTCTACCCCATCATTTTTGACCGTCTACCCCATCAATTCTATATCATACCCAAGCCGAATCAGATGTCCTTGCACCAATTTCTTAAAATAAAAATTTAAAACATGTCTCTTAAGCGTGAAATCTGTATCAAGAGCTAGACATTCTCCAACAATATCAAAAGCCTATATATACAACAGAATCTCCCTATAACGAAATTTTTCATGGAAACGTAACTTTAAGGCTTAAATGACACTATAAACAATCTCCATATAACGAAGAGCTTATCTTCCCATAGTGAATATTTCAGATTTACCTTTGATTTTTTTTTTGTTAGTTTTGAAGAAAATTTAAATTTTTGAACAGACCACTTTGTGGAAGAGTAACAGATAGTAAAAATGGAGACCAGGAAAGTGAAACTGACTCCGATAATGAAGACACTTTACCAGTGCCCGGTTATGACCAACTGGGGCAGCGGGCATTGATAGATTTGGGGGCCCCAAACTATGAAATTTGTTATATTTTTTATAAAATTTTGATATAAAAAAGAATATTTCAGAAAAAAACATTTAAAATTGGGGGCCCTTTCAAGTCGGGGGCCCTGGGCAAAGTCCCAATTTGCACATATAATAATAAGGCCCTCCGCTTCACGAGCAATACCACATCAAACTTTAATGCTTCAACCTTTCAAAACCATTAAAAAGAGGTTTCCAAATGGAAGAAAATGTGCCTCACTCTATTTTCAGCGGACTTTTAAAATGTGAATATTTTTATGAAACTTTAAAATCACATAATGCAAAACAATAAAAAATAACGGAATTTTGAAGTAAAATAAACGTAAGTGCATTACATATTTTATTCTCTAAATTCGTGGATTGTCTTTACTTTTGAACATTTGATTCATACAATAAAAAGTAAGAAACCCCTAAGTTTAACAAATTTATAATAAATACCAATTTATTTTTAATTGAAAGTCATAACTTAATACTCGTAAACATCGAATTAACCAAAAAGTTTGTAATATTTGCTGAAATAACTGCAAAAATCTCTGTACAACAAAATTTTCTCTTTAGAGAATTTTTTAACTGGAACCGAGCGAGTTCGTTATAGAGGAGATTCAATTGTGTGCATAAATATATGAATGAATTTTTTTCGAGTCAACACAGTGAGAAAATAAACTTTCATAAAACTGGAATAAAATTATAGCCTACCTCTCGACATTTGTTTTTTGCAATCCTTGCAGATAGCGTATTTAGTGTTGGGCACCAATTCAAAATGATTTAGAAGAATAGACGATTGTCCTGTTAAACTGTCATCTAACGATTCTTCGTCCATTATTTCGACCACACATGGTGATACGACATACATTTAGCGATGGTTAGAATAAAAAAAATAAAAAAAACACAGTTCGAAAACACTCGCACAAACAAATGTGCCAATGAAACGACGCCTCTCATCTCATTACCAAAATAAAGATTCTAGAATGGTGTTGCGCCTGCGTTGTTTCTTCTGAAAAGCAAAGTATCGGTTGAAAAGTATCGGTGAAAATGGATGAAAGCAACAGAAACCGATACTTTTAGAATCGAAAGAACCGATACCGATACC